>CM053581.1:488607568-488649662 GCA_028627135.1 Pseudochirops cupreus
CTACTACTACTACTACTGCTACTGCTACTGCTACTACTACTGCTACTGCTACTACTACTACTGCTACTATTACTACTGCTACTACTACTACTGCTACTACTACTACTACTACTACTGCTGCTGCTGCTACTACTACTACTACTACTACTACTACTACTACTACTATTACTACTACTACTACTATTTCCTTTTCTCCTCCCTTTACCATGAAATCACAGCATTTTGAAATGCATTTGATTATTTTACTTTACCTTCCATTTTGCAATGATTTTATAGAAATGTCGTTTCTAGTTAACAGAAGCCAAGAACTGACATTACTAACAAGGGATTAGTAATGGGGTTCCCTTCTCTGGAAGCTCCTCTCCCAGCTATTTTTCAGATAATTGGCTCCATAATTTATTCAGATCCCAAAAAGAAGGAACTTTTCAATTAATCATTTTCAGTGTGTGGAAGGATTTGTGCAAAAAACATTCATTTGCACTGAAAATATTTGTCATGATGCTTTATAGATGAGTTACCAATTTTTTAGAAATTTTAATTAAAATGCTTGTTTCTGACTCCAGTTTTGGCAAAAACGAGTCCTATTCGCTCTAATAAATAGATGAAACTCTTTTGTAATTAGCATATTTTATACCACAGCGTTACTGGTATTTTTATCTTAGGGGCAAGTGATTATTCTTTTGAAATTCATGATAGAGAGGAAAAAGAAAGCTGGGCATTGTGTAATGCCCATTCAACTTGAGGTGAGCAGCTTTAAAGAGTTCAGAAATATCTATATCTATATGTCTATCAGGATAGATAGACCAGGGAAAGCAAGAAGATGGGAGAAGAATAGCAAGCTTTCAAAAATGAAATTCTAAAGACATAAACATCAGGGGAGGGGTGACAATAGGAAAGAAGGAGCTGTCTAAGAAGACAAATGTGGATGCACAGGGGACTGATTAAACAATGTAGACTTCTGTTTAATAGTGTGCATAGATGAAGGAAGCAAGTACAAATAATAGGATGAATACCAAAGAGCGGCATGGTCCTGAATGGTGTCAAATGTCCTGAAGCTAAGAATGACCTAAGGCTTGTGATTAATTATAAAGACAACAAATTCAGCCACTTTTTTTGGTTTGTTTTGCGATGCTGGGGGCAAGAGGAAGATACAATAAGCGGTGCATCATAACAAATAGATACAAAAGTGGTGACAAATAACAGAGAAAACAAAACTCTTCAACTTTTGTTTTGCTTCTGTTTTCTCTGAATGGAAAAAAAAAATCTTGGAACTGAGGATAAAATTTAGAGGGGTAAGCAGAGAGTTGAAACCTGAGGCACCAGAGGAAATGACAAAAGAGTTCTTATTTGTCCTCAACAACATTCCATCCCCAGGTCTTGATGAATGACAATCTGAAGTACCCTAAGAACTATAGAATGTGACTGCTGACTTATTGCAGTGATATTTGAAGGACTGAGGTGAACAGGAAAGAAGGGCCAATGTTCTGCTCTTCAAACAGAAGAAAGATGATAGCGTCTTCAAGTTATAGGCCAGGGTGCTTGACCTCGAACTCTATCAAAATTCTAGAATATATTAAATAGATTTGTTTTCTATTAAGAAAGGGAAACAATAATTATTAACAGCTAAAGATTCATCATAAATGATAGCAAATGACAGACTGATCTCATTTATTATATGGCACAATAAATATGCCAACAGATTAAGAGAATTAATTCTGTAGATATGATATATGGAGATTTTGGTAAAACATTTGGTAAAGTCACTCATGTCATCCTCAAAGGAAAGGAAGAAAGATGTAGACTACATGATTGTGTAGTTAGGTGAAGTCACATTTTGTGGAATCACCAGATGTACACATTAATAGATTGTTTTGAGTTTGAAGGGAAATCTCTAGGGTGGTTTCTCAAGAATTTATCCTTGGCATTGATGTTTTACAATTTTATCAGTGGCTTAGATGTTGCAATTGATGGTGTGCTGAAGGCCTTCCTCACCATTTCCCAACACAGTGAGGGCAACAAAAGGGAGCAAGGCTAAGGGCCAAGTCATCTTTTTGTTTGGTTGGTTTTTTTAATTGATTTGTTTATTTACTTTTAGTTTACAAGATTCAGTTCCATAATCCCTTGAGTTTCAAATTTTCTCCCCTCCCTCCCCTTCCCCCCATGGCAGCATGCAATCAAGTATAGGATCTGCAAATACTTTCACATTGGACATTAGTCCGGTTGTATAGAAGAGTTGTAACCGATGGAATGAACAATGGGAAAGAGGAAACAAAACCAAACATGGGAAAGAATGAGATCAGGTAGTTTGCTTCTGTCTCCATTTAAACTCTGTTCTTTTTCGATCTCTCTCTGAATGTAGACATCTCCTTCCATCCTGAAACTTTTAGAGTTGTCTTATATCTGTGCGTTGCTAAGAAGAGTCCAGTTTATCAAAGCTGGTCGTCACACATATGTTGTGCCTGTGATTGTGTACAAATTTCTCCTGGTTCTGCTCTTCTCACTTAGCATCAGTTCGTATAAGCCTCTCCAAGTAAATATGAAATCCATCTGCTCCTCATTTCTTAAAGCACAATAGTATTCCATTACATTCATATACCACAACTTGTTTAGCCATTCCACAATTGATGGACATCCCTTTAATTTCCAGGTTTTACCACCACAAAAAGAGCTGCAATAAATATTTTTGTACATATGGATCTTCCTCCCACTTCTATGATCTCTTTGGGATACAAACCTAGAAGTGGTATTACTGGGTCAAAGGATATGCAGTTATTTATAGCCCATCTTGACCCGTATCTTGCCACTGGACTTAGATGACTCTGGAGGATAGAGTGAGGCTGATGACTCTGCATAGCTCTGCCACACTTAAATCCGATTTGCTTACAAGTCAAGACATAACCCTCCTAATGTCATTGTTCTCTTAGAGAATGAAGAACTAACAACATCACCAGCCCACCTTTTTTTTCTCTCATACAGTTCCTTGAGGGCAACCTTTCCTTTTGTTCTTCTTCAGAGTTCCTTCTTGGTTTTATATCATATCCTGCTAATACCTACTGTGCATCTTTCATTACTCTCTCTGTGCTGCTCATCTTTATTTCTTCAGAGGTACTTGCATTCCATGTCTCATTGCCATATAACAACACTGGTCTTTTCTTTCATGGGAAGATTGAAGTCAGTAATTGAGCTTTGTAGTTTTTTTCAGAAAGTAATCTAGCCATTATCCTCCTTTCAAAAAAAGACAAGTTAATTAATTGTCTATCTTTACTGTCCATGCCAGATATACACACTGTTGAACAAGTTCTTTCGGATGTCCACTCAAACCCATGTTGAAATCTGAGCAATAGATATTCTTCAGACATTCGGTGTTTGGACGGACAGGACAAATTCTTTGGGCTAGTACAGATTTCTCCCAGGAGGCTCTGCAATGTCTTGGAGCTGGATACAATGAGCACAATGTCATCTGAAAACAAAACCATCTGAAGGACTTCAAGAAATTATCATTTGTAACAAATTATGTAATTTTGTACTTTTCTGCATTTTATGTCATAATTTACAATATTTCTTAGGTCCAAAAACACTTTGTATGAGAATAAATTTCCAATTTTGTCATGGAAGTCATTAAAATATTATTCAGTTTATTAGAAATAAGGGATAGTATAGCATAATTGCTAAAGAGACAGCACAGTATAATAACTATAAAGACAGTCTTAGGGCCTATTTTCAAGTACTGCCTCTGAAACATACTATCTCTTCAATCCTGGACAATCACTTAACCTCTCAGTATTCTACACAACTCTCTAAGACTCTGTGTTGCAGGAACAGTGCCAACCTGCATTGGTAAAGGGAGTTTCCTCACCCAGGAGTCCTGTATCCTAATGAAATCTTGAGTTCATTCTCTATCACTCTCCCTTACATAAAGTCTCTCAGTAATAAATTTTTTATAACACATCCTTATAACACCAGGGATATCTCAATATGTCCATACCCCAGTTGTTGGTTTTTATTCCACTTTCACCAAACACTGATGCTATGCCAACCTATGACGGACAAATCAGACCACAGACCACCAATCCATTTATTTTGACCCATTTGTACAATCTTCTAGTTACCATAGCTAATTAGCCAATCTCAGCAAGATGGCCAGAGTGAATGGGTCAACCATGGCACTGTCTTTTTATTTCCAGCATATAAAATGCAGCTGCTTAGACCAATCCACACATCATATTGTGTAGCCTCCCACACAGCTGGGTAGGAGTTAACAGGCAAGAGTTTGTTTAAGACTAAGTTAGCAAACACATGTTCACTCAGGGCCCCTGCTGGGAGTGCTTTTGCTCTTTTTTCTCTTGGCAGCTGATCTTGCCCATTGATCGCTTGACTTAATGGAGGAAGAGGAGGGCTAGGTGGATTCTTTGTGCTGTTCAATGGTATCATTGGTTTTCTCATGTGGACAAACAGCATGAAGCTGTACTGTTTCCTCAGGGGGTAGTGCTTTGCTGAGCACTTCCTCGGTAATCCTAACCATAGCAACAACTGCCATCACAACAACAGCTTGTTCCTATCGGCCTCTCAGATGGATTTGTTGTTACTAAAGGACTGGTGCCTAGAATGTGTAATGATTACAGCCATTAACTTCTTCTTTTGAGACTTGACTGCCCACATGAACACACAACTGCTCTCCCAGTGTTAAAGCTATTGGTTGCTTTCAGTAAAACTTAAGAGTATAATCAAAGCACAAGGTGAATATAAAACAGGGATCACAAAGTTTCAGGAAAGAACTAAACACCCACAAAACCACTGCTCTCCAGAATAATTCCATGAGCATTTGTCATCCTCCTCTCTGTACCCAGCCATAATCATAAGCACTACCCTCTAGCTTGGAGAAGATGGGAAAAGCAAAGGGGCATGTGAAGAGAGAGGAGAAGGGAAAAATCAGGGAGGAAAGGGACACACAGAGAGGGAGAAAGGAAGAGATTTTTTTTAAAGACAGAAAGAGAAAAGATAGTTTGACTAGCCAATAAAACTTTTCATACCATAAAAGGGACAATTACCAATTTTGTACAGCAAGCCAAAATATAAACTTCACTAGTTGCCTTTTTCTCTTTATTAAAACACCCAGTTAAAAGTTTGCTTGGGATTCAGATAAGACTATGAGAACTCAGTGAAGACGTTGATGCATGGTGTAACATAGTGGAAGATAAGGTATTCATTTTGGTAGACAAAAGTCAGTTGAAATAAGAGAGGCTTAGCCTACCTTTCTAGACTAATTGAATATTATTCCTCTTCACAAACTCTACTTTTCCACCAAATCAGCTTGTTACTTTACTTTCTATCTCTGTGCTTTTGCATAGTTGTCCCTGACTGGAATCCATGCACTCTTCACTTCATATCTTACAATCTCTAATTTCATCTAATACTCAGTTTATGTACCTTAAACATAGCAGGTATTTCATAAATGGTTATTGAATTTAATGAAAGTTTTTTTTCTTCTTCTTCCCTGTATCAGCCCTTCTCCTTTTGCAATTTCAGAATAAACACAATCATAGAGAGAGAGGTCAATAGCTAGTTAATTCCTCTATATAAAAATCTTGGCACCATTGTACTTGAGGTAAAAAGTTGTGTTTCCCATATGAACCAGTTAACTTTTCTCTATTATATGACTAAAGAGAATATTCCTCAATAGCTAGATATCTCTCGAACAAATAAATACAATGCAAGTCACAAAGAGAACTGGAAGAGTATGAATGAATCAGGCCAACTCCATTTCTGATGTCAAGGTACAAATTTCAAGGTATTATCAATCAATTTGAGGGCAATAATATTATGGTTATGTCTTTAAAAAGAGCATTTGATAGAGAGAATACATTTTCTACAAAATGCACCAAAAAGTACAAGTATGATAGATGTACAGCAATAATTTCAATCATTGAATATTACTTGTAATGAAGTTGGAGGGAATAGCATATGCACAAAATATACAGATTCTTGCCATAACTATACCACATAAAGGGAGTTTGTTAGGCAGTCAATTTGATGCTTTTGAACACTCCATTTATGTATTCTGAGGGCATCAAAAGAACACATTTTTACCTTTCCTCAAAAAATGCTGTGGACCTCAATTATGTAACAAATTTAAAGAAATATGTTGATAAAAAATATAAGTACAATCAAATGTTAAGAAGAAAGCGATACCCCTTCCCACAAAATGTATGAATTTGGATTTTTGGAGAAGAGGGATTAATAGTGTATGTGCTGAGTATTCAGGAATCTTAAAAGAGAGGTCTTTCAATCTAATCTTCAAGCTGAAAACTTGGTCTGCATTTATCATGCTCTATAAAATATTATTAGAAATATTATGGTGTTGTATATTTGCAAATTTTTCAATGTATACAAGGTGCTTAAAACTGCAGCATGACTTTTAAAACATCCTGTATTTTCAATTTCCTATGACACTACTATTAAGATTGGCAGTGATTTTAGGAAAGCACCTACTTTAAAACTTTTTGGCTTTGAAATGGAAATTTTGGAGTATATAATCAGTCCCAAATTATTTTTAGTTCTTTTGACAATCATTTTAAGCAGCATAAAATTTGAAACTGACTTGATAAGAACATATGGCTTGTGATTAGTCAAATTCTTTAAAGGTAAGGGATAACTATGAATAGATTTATTTATAATTAAACAATCTCTATTATAGTCTGTATGATTAATAAGCTTTTTATATTTGTTTAGCTATGTTAAGTTATAGAGGAAAATACCCCCAAATGGAAAAAATTATAACAATTCAATAATATGTATAGGGTTTTTAAATACTGATTCTACAATGTATATTTAACCAGGATGTATGATTTCTTTTCCCTCTGCTAGTTATTATACATATATGTGAAAAGAGTAACACAATAAGAGAAGCCTCAAAGTTACTTTCAGACAAGAAGAGTCAACCTGATCTGCCTTGGACTTGACTTTCATCAGCAGTAATTTCACCTCATAATCTGACCAGGTCAAACCAGCTTCCCAAATTACTCTCATAGGTTGACACAAACTACCAGATCTCCTTTAAAGAAAACCATATCTTTTTGGAATGTCTCAATACGACATGTCTTCCTAGAGTCAAACACAAAAGGGCAGATTCAAAGGAAATGCAATGATTCACGCAACTGGAAAACACAGCATGGTCTTCTAAGATTGTGAAAAAGGAACTTCCTAGTTCACAAAGTTCTGTGAATATCTCAGCTATGAAGAATCACATTTAATTCAGCAATAAGTAGTCAGGCCAGATCACCAACATAAGAGCTCTTCTACCACTCCCCACTTTGTTTTTAACTCCCTGACAATCAAAGGAAGGAAATGCCAACACTTAAACAAGTTGAGTTTGAAGTAGATTGGACAAATGGGTGGAGATGTACAGCAGTCAGTTTGTGCTATGGGGCTAGAGTTCAGGAGAAAGATTAAGGTTGGATATAGAGATCTGTGAGTTATTGGCATACAGAGCATAACTGAACTCACTAGAATGGATGATGGCACTGAGAGAATAAGTAGAATCACAAAAGAAAATGCTATGGGAAAGAAGAAAAAACCCAAGAATTTATTAAGCATCTACTAATTGTCAGATACTCTGTTAAGCACTTTTTACTAATATTATTTCACCTGATCTTCACAGTAAGAGAGGTAGGAACTATTATTATTCCAATTTTATGGAGAAACTGAGACCAACAGAGGTTAAGTGACTTGCCAAGGTCATACAACTAGTGTTTGAGGCTGGATTTGAACTCAGGTCTTCCTGACCTTCCTGACTTCCAGGTTCACCACTCTATCTACCGTACCACCTAGGACAGAGGGCTGGAAGATCACCTTACTTAGTGGTAGGGTGATAGATGACAATTCAGATAGAATTGAGCATTCAGAGAATGAACATTCAGACAAGTATGAAAACTAGCACAGTGCTTGACATGTAAGAAGTGCTTAATAGATGCTTTTTCATTTGTCCATTCAGAAAAAAAGAGCCCAGGAAAAAGTGGGTATTCTGAAAAAGCAGCTTGTCAGTGTCAAGTAAAATGAGGTTTGAGTCAAGACGATCAGATTTAGTACCTTAGTAGAGTTCACTGGTAATCTCAAAGAGGAAGTTCTAGCCAAGTAATTGGGTCTGAAGCAAAACTAAAAGGAGCTAGAAAATAGGAGGTGAAGAAATGGAGTCTGCTTTTCTAGTTTGAGAGAAGAGAGTATAAAACTATCTTGGTCATGGATCCACCTATAATATAATGGATCACTCAAAGCCAATGCGTTAAGACATACAACGTACTGAATTAAAAAAAAAAGAAAAAAAAAATATGCATTCAAATCCCCAGGTGAAAGCAATCCACAAAAAAATTCTCTGGAGTTTCAGGAGCTCCTTGCCAAAGTCCTAGCACTGTCTTTAAATACCCCTTCCCCCAAAGCCCCACAACTGGGTCCCAGCTGTCTCCACCTGGAAGTTAAAATCAACTGCCCCAGATCTACTCCATAACATCTTAGCCCCACTGGCTAAGCTCATTATAGTCAAGATAATTCAAACCAACCCAATCTCACTAGCATGCTAACTCACAACCAGAATGATTTCTTGAAAGGAATACAAGGTAAAGTGATAAGGTTTTTTTTAAGGTTAAGGGAGACTCTTTTTTTTTTGGAGGGCAATTGGGCTTAAGTGACTTGCCCAAAGTCACATAGCTAGTAAATGTGTTAAGTGTCTGAGGCCACATTTGAACTCGGGTCCTCCTGACTCCAGGTCCAGTGCACTATGTGGCGCAGTGAATATTATCTTACTTGAGTTGCACAACAACCTTGTGAGGTAGGTGTTCTTATTATTCTCATTTTACAGTTAAGGAAACTGAGGCTGGCAGGTTAAAGGCCTTGCCCAAAAGCACACAGCAACTGTCTGAACACTCAGATCTTGGGGACTCCAGGTCCATAGTTCTATCTGCTATGCTAAGAGGCTCCTCACAGGAAGGATTATCCACAAATTAATGATTTGGAGCAGTTGTGGTAACTAAAAAAGGCTGTTAAAGCATGGAAGAGTTAGAACCTCCATCAGCGAGTACAACAAAATTCTGGATTTTTTATGGAGTTTTAAAACATACGTCTGTGTTCAGTCCATGTACATATATCCACAAACACAGGTCTATCTCAGATGTGAACACACACACACACACACACACACACACACACACACACACACACACAACTAAGGGCCAACATAAGTGAAACACTGCTAATATGGAATGATGGGATATTTTGAGAGGAGAACTATGTTTTGAGCTTACCCATTCTAAAAATTAAAAACAGGAAATATATATCACTACTCAATGAATGAGAAAAAGCCCATCAGAGTGGACAGAGGGCCAGCCTTGGAGACAGGAAGATGTGAGTTCAAGTCCTGTCTCTTACAAATATTCCTGTTATTACAGGATCCTGGGTAGCTCACTTAGCCATTAAGTCCCCCAGGCAATCTGCTAAGAAAATAAGTTATATGTGAGTTGTCAATCTACTTCTGTAGAAGGATTTACACTGTTTATATATACTAGGTGTTCCCTAGACAGTCATAAAATTGCAGATTTGGCTTCCCTCCCTCCCTCTCCCCCAAAAAAGCCAATCAATGCAAGAAATCATTTAAAATACCTATCAGTTCTATAATATCCCAAGTTGTGGGAGGGAAGGAGAGAGAAAGATCAGGAGACAGAAAAGAAAGAGACAAAAAGTGCAGGACTAAAAGAAAATGATCTGAAGGCCTGAGAAAAAGAGGGCCTAAGAGAAAGAGAGACTGAGTAAAAGAAAAACTGAACCAAAGAGGAAACTAGGAACTAAGGAAGGAGGGCAAAAGAAAAGTAAGAGAGTCATCCTTTTGCCTTGGGAACTCTCTTTCAAATATAAAAGCTATTTTTTTTTTTAAATCTTACCTACGAGGGGTAGGGCCCAAAGGACTGACAGACACTGAATCTTAGAAAACTTGCCTCCAGTCAGATGAAAGTAAAGCCAAGGGCCAGAAATTCTCCATCCCTGTTATAAATGCTATTTTCAAATATTATATAAAAGTTTTGAGTTGATCTCGTGCCAGGGGCATTATAAAAAATAATCATATTATGATCAGCCTTAGCAAGTATGAGGTAATCATTGTCCCCAAAATCACATTGGTTAGCAGCCGTCAAACAGTGATATTATCCCCAAACTTCTTCAGGTTGATGTAAAAAACAAGCAACAGGACTGGAAACCCCAGAAAGGCAGGTGTTGACACTCAAGCAATTGTACATCCCAAGGAACTAAGTTGAAGATGAGGGCCCACCAAAAAAGAAATACTCATTTATTTGATTTGTGAGTGCTAATATTTATGTTCTTGCTGGAAAGCTAGCAATGTGAGATGGTCCAAATTAGTGCCCTCACTATCATCTCTACCTTTTTACTCACTTAAGAAAACTTTAATGATGTTCCTTTAAACGCAAGAAAGGAAAATACTTTGGAATGTAGCTTCCTAGAACAGAGAAATGTGTCTTAAGTAAAGTAGACTTTTTACAAGACTGCAAAAGTGATCAATTACAATTTGCTATAATATGGAAGCTGAGACGATGCCGAGGCACTTTCTTAGCATCATTTGCTAAATCACTTAAAAATTTAACTCTCCCACCCACTCATTCCCATCACTGCTGACTTCAAACTATCACCTAGCATTTAATGTTCCTCTTCTCCTGATTTCCATGCTGTGCAATCACTGCTGTGGTTCAATTTTTCCCCCAAGCATGTCAGCAACAGCACATTAAAAAATAAAAAGTTAGTAATTATAACCAAGGAATAGAAGTCAGTAAATTCAGAGCTGGCAAAGATTCCATTTGGACTGGCATTTTGCCATTCACTAATAAACAATCTGAATCCTGCAAATTGGGAAAAATGTCGATAGGGCCATTTGTCTGTGCAAACGTATTTCCCCGTTGACAATTTCTTGAATTTTGCATGATTATCCATATTCCCCAGTACCCCAGTCATCACCTCATTGTTTATCACCTTTCCCAGATGACAGGAATGAGCTGATTCTGAGGGCCAAAGACTGCTGGGCAGGATTTTAATGTAAGAGAAAGAGGTAGTAAATCCCCTTCCTACTATGCTCCCCAGACTGGTTAACTCATAGGACTAATAAGATTAAAGTTTTTAGAATGATCCCCATTTAGCTTCACACAGAGAAAAATTCCACTGCAGCAGACCCTGGCCAACCATCTGACAAATGTCTGCCTATGGGCATGAGGGAAACCAGGTAAGAAACTATGAATGAATCAGTGTAAGTTAACCATTCTCGTGAAATGTACAAAGTACATATTCTATTAATATGATCATCTTTGTACCCAAAAAAAACAATCCAGATTTACTGTAGCCAAAAATGAATTCTCAGGGCCTTTATACCAACCTTTCCCAAAAGGAAGAGGGTCTTTTTTTTTTTAAATAATGTAGTAGATCTAACATAGGACAATCTTAATCTTTGATGTTTTCCCCCTTTTTCCTCTTTTTCTTTAACTTTATAGAACGATCATTAGAGTAAATGTTATCAGGTCCCCTGAAGAGCAAGCACAAAAGAGCGCGACCTCAGGAATTCCAGGATCCCTAAAGCCACACTTTGAATTCTTAAAACATGACCAGAAGATTTGGTAATCTCAAATGTCTCTTCTAGAAATCTATCCTTGGGTTACCTTTACAAAACAGCACAACCAGTGGATGATTCAATACTTCAATGGATTTGTGATCTCATCAATATGGATAATCCCTCCACTGGTACAGATTATAAATTATTCATGTCTTCTCATCCTGATTACCTCTTCTCCATGTCTTTCCATAAGCTCAATAGTGGGGGAAGCAAATGGAAGGACCTACCTAATGTGCTCCCATAACCTTTGTTTTTACAAAATTGCTCATTGGTTATCCCTTATTTTAAATAACTGGCTTACCTCCTATTCTGGTTATACATCTTTCTCATAACATCTTTTAAAGAATGAATTAAAGAACACTTATGAAGTGTTTACTAAAGTTCCAGGTACATATGCTAAATGCTGGAAATAAAAATTATAAACAAAAAGATAAATGGGTTTTTAAAAAAATGTTTCACTCCCTGACCTGAAGGAGTTTAAATTCTAATGAGAATAGTCAATATACAAAGGAAGCTGCAAAGTAGGGTGGGAAGTTGCGTACATGACAGCATCATTCGATAGCAAGGTGACCTGGTTCTGGGCAAGGTCAGGTAAAAGTTCACCAAACAGAGTAAATAAGCAGGATGGGCAGAATATAGGCAGCAAGGTTTGGAAATATTGGGAAGTAGCTGGTAGACTGATTCCAGGTAAGATTCCAGGTAAGCAAAAGCTTACCTCTCTATGACCAAGGACCAAAAGGACCTTGCTTCTCCATCCCACTTTTGGTGACCACAATTTTAATTCTCCAGAGACTATGGTAGTTCATGTCTCAAAATCACAGAGCATCTTGGGAAGAATATGGATTTTTTTTTAATGAATCTTTGTTTCAGGGAGATGATTGAAAAAATTAAAATCACTGTTTTGTTGTTTTTAGTCAGTTGTATCTGACTCTTCATGATCCCATTTGGGATTTTCTTGGCAAAGATACTGGAACAATTTGTCATTTCTTTCTCCAGATCATTTTACAGATGAGGAACAGGGTTAAGTGACTTCCCCAATGTCACGCAGCTAGTAAATGTCTGAGACCAGATTTGAATTCAGGAAAATGAGTCTTGCTGACTCTAGGCCCAGCACTCTATCCACTGTGCCACTTAGCTGCCCGTAAAATCATTTCCTGTATAATTTCCTGAACAAAATCCAACTGGCTCTCCCCTCCTATTCGTTTCACAGCCTACCCTCTTTGCTCATCTGCAATGTCTGCACAAGATATATGTATTTATGAACTAGCTCTGTGGGTTGTTCAATCAACCTTATGACATAATCTGGAAAATAATATCTTTCATCTACTTAGTTTTTCTTTGTGGATGAATAGGCTAACCCCTTTGAGTGATTATAGATCTCACTTTGGAGGCTCTGTAATATTCTGGGGTTTGGTACACTCAGAATAATATCATCATCTGCAAACAGTACCTGGAAGAGCTCACCATCTAAAGTGAATCCCTCTTTGATTTGGACTTTATAGTAGACTCCCTTCATAAGTGGAAAACAGTGGGAAACACATATGAATGATTAGATGGTCATTTAACAATGATCTCAGTTTCATTTTTCAAAGAAACTTGCATCATTTTGACATATGCAAGAGATACCTTTTGGAAAAGAGCCTTAAGGCAGCATTTTGTTCTACCACTTCAAATGCTTTTTAAAGAAATATTTAACAAGTAATAAATCAAGTATACTGTGTGACTATCAAGATGTGGTCTGCTATAGAATATGATTTGCAAAAACCTTATTGTTCCTTTCTCACACCTTTATCAAAGATGCCCTTGACACATCTGTAAGTTATTCTCACAAAGATTACAGAGAGATGGGAAAGTTGGAATACAGATCAGTAGTTATTAGTTTTTACTCGGTTATATTTTCTATAATAACAATGTCTATGATTTTCCCCTAAGTGTTTGATGTTCTCTTCTCTTTCATGTATCTTAAAAATCAGTCCCTCTATCTCCTCAAAGTTGTGTCACCTCTACCTGAGGCACTAACCTTCTTTTCATAGTATGTCAAGTCTGGATCCTCTGTCTATTGTGCCAGGTCCAGCTGCTTTTCCCAACTTTATTTTCTGTTTCTCCATGATGTATTTAACAACAAAGATTCTATAGGTAAAGGGTCTGGGCTAAAATTCCCATCTCTAATACTTAGGAACTGTATGATATTGGCCAAATCAATCAATTAACCGCCTTAGTCTTCAGTTTCCTCATCCACAAAATTACAGTGTTGGACTAGATAGCATCTGAGGTCCTCCAGATCAAGATGAGAAAGTTGCCTGAATTTTACACTATATACTCATTTTTTAAATTTCCTTCTAATATTGACTTTTATCTTCACTCTAATAAGTTGTTAGCCTGACTATACACAAACAATTTCAGAAATGAGTCTCTATGTCAGTAATCAAGCATTTCCCATTAGAAAAAAATAATTTATTTCATTTGACGGGATATTATTTAATGTTTGCCATACTCACTGTCACCGAACTCTCTTCTTGAAAAAAAGTATTCATGAGATAGCTAAGCAAGAGATTCCTAAGTAATCTATAAGTCTTTGGTCTCCTGTATTTCTCACTTTGGCGCCTTATTTTCCAAGATATTTTTCACAGCCTTTCCTCATATCTAGTTTTCTAACAAAGTACTAAAATACCTATGTCACTTCACTGTGGAGGGTCTGATTAAATTTTTCACAGAATTCCTCTACTTCCTTATTCTCTGCAATACTCACATACAAACTACCATTATCTTCAGTTTTTACAAATGTCTTTCATGAGCACTGTGATATAAGATGACCAAAAGTCATAGAATTGAACATCTATAGCAGAAAAAAACCCTTAAAGACCATGAAGTCAAACTCCCTCCTGTCTCACATTTCCTATTGCATTTAGATATGATAAAATTAATTCTACCCACTTTTTTTGGCCCTCTCCCAGGAAAATCTGTGAGCTATACATCTATTTAACTGCTACAATTTCCTGTTGTTTTCTGATTATATTTATAAAAAAAAATGAAAATTGATGTGATTCTGATCCTCTAATATGTCCACTGGTGGTCATAGACAAAAATCTCACATTTAGACTAGCATTTATTTATACTACCAACACTAAATGATTTCTAATAAATATTACCTTTTCAATACATCACTTCCAGAGAATGTAGAGCACTAAACTAGAAATCTAGAAGACTTAGGTTCAAATCCTACCTCAGATATGTATTACCTGTATACCCTGGGTAAATTATTTAACCTGTCTGAGCTTCAGGTTCCTCATTCAGAAGGAGGAGGCTGGACTTCTAACATCCCAAAATCTATGATCGTACTCTCCTGGCCCACAAAGAAAATGAACACTAAACATAAAAAAGTTGTGCAGTGACATTTGAATTAAATAACAAGGCAATACAAGAGATGTCGCAAAACACCACAGGACTGATTGCTGAAAGAACAATGTAGACAGTTGGGGCTATGAGTCCATAAAAGGGAGAAATCACTTTCTAATTCTTATTTCTATATCTAAAAAGTAGACTTCTCCCTATCCCTTTTCTTCAAATTGGCAAAATGGATTTCCTTCCAGCTCTTAAAGTTAGCATATCTTTGGAGGGAAACCAAGCATTCAGTGCCTCTAAAAAGAGACACATACATGTAGATATATTATATAGGTATGAGAGAAATTATTTTCCTCTTGTATTAATAATTAATTTTGAATTAGGACTGAGGTTTTTCCCCTTTTCTACTTCCTCATCTAGAGATCAACCAGTATGGGAAATCTTTCTCAAAGGTAAGAAAAGAAATTCTAAGTTCAAGCTAATGGATGGATTCCTGCTCATTGGGTTTACTCAGACAGATCTGGGAAAATATTGATTCTCCCTTTTGTCAGAAAGGTGATATGGAAATTGACAAATCTTTTTGACCAAGACTTGGGTGATCCAAGTCATATACCCTAGCCCCTCATCATAATATTCATTTTCTCATTAATTGTTAACCAATCTGAGGTGATAGCCACCCTCAGGAACAAATAGCTCTTTCAAGAGCAGATACACTGCAAACCCACCACTATGAGGGTTCTTTGGCATTCGAGAGTGCCACTGACCTCATTTTCTTAATAAACATACTAACCTTATTAGAAAAATGATTGAATTACCCAGAAATTGTGTCACTCAAACTTTTTAAATGTCACAGGCATGTACACATACATACTTTATTAGTCCCAACTACAGTATTCACTGCTTTGCCATTATAGGGGAGATTCCAGGGAATGAAGGGGCTGAGCTAAAATAAATATCCTCTATAAGCAACATTCTCCCCCTCCCAGGCTCTACTTGGGCACACAGTGAAAAATTCCTGTGTTCTACTGGCCCCTTTCACATCTGATTTGCAGTCTCATAACCTTTCTCATTTGCCTTGCCCTTCTGTTTCAAATACTTCTGTGTCATTCCTATAAGGATTTTGCTCTCAGAATTACTCATGAGGATCCCCAGGTTCCTGATGAAGCCAGCACAGCCCTTGGTATACCTGCCATTTCTAGATACCTGAACTGTTCCCTCAGTCATCACAGATTTTTTTTTCTTGCTGCCTTCAGCAGTTCATACCCCACCATTGGTCAACACAAAGAGTAGACTGAACAGTCAGGAAAGAGGAGACAATAAGGGCTCTTGTTGAGCCCCCTGGTGTTGTTTTAGTATTCACAGCCCATTTTATCTTGGAGTCTTCTCCATCTCTACCTTTTTTTTAAGGGTTTGCCCATAATGTAGCAAAAATAATTTTTTAACTAATTTTTTAAACCTAAGGTTTTAAAAATCATTTATTGTAGAAACTAGTGGTAAAGAAAAGTTAACAAAGATACTCAAAAGAAAATTCTGTAGATTTCAGTTTGAAATAGAAGTTTGCATTTTGTCAAGACAAAGCAATGTTAACCAGATCAAAGGTAGAATGTCTGTCTCTGCTTCCTGGCAAGGGTGTTTACTGCACAGTTAGCACATCAGATTACAGATGCCTAGCTTCACTTCCTCACCTCCTATCCACTATGATGGCTATACTGTACTTGGGTCTGACCAGAGGCAGTTTTGTCACAGCCTCACCAGGTCAGATGATACGCTTGAATGTCTGAAAAGCCTGGTGCTCAAACTTCCTTACTCCAACCCCGCCTTCTTTATCCTGACGTCCCTCATAAATGTCCACAAGGGCCTTCTTTTGCTGTCCCAGGGATGGTGAGAGAACAAATGGGAGCAATAAGACAAGAAGCTTGCTGCTTCCTGGTGCAACTCTAGTCTTCTCCCATTGCCTGTGAGAGAGATATAGAATCTAAGTAAAAGTTACTGAAGGTCTCCATTGAAAAGGCAGTGGGAAAAGGGATGGGTTCAAAGCCAGAGGAGCTGATTTTGGTCCTGAATCTGTTCTTGCTCACTGTGTGACCTTGAGTAAGTTGTTTTACTTCTGGGGACCTCAGTTTCCTAAATGTAAAATGAGGGGCTAGATTAGACAGCTTCTAAGGTCACTGTGATCTTACAGGACTCTCAAGCTGTGAGGTTTACACGATTAGCTTAATGTAAATAAGGTGGATGCTGAATAAAAACCACTTGTGAAAAAGTAGACTCAAGACTCAAATGCACCACAGAGTAAGTATTTCTTAAGAGACTGGCTTCTAGAGAGGAGGTAACTGCTAGAATCTAGACCAGGGTTTCCTAAACTGGAGTCTGAGAACTTTGGGGGCTTTTAAATATATTTTGATAAGCATATACCAATAGAGTTGGTTTTCTTTGTAACTCTGCGTTCAATTTATGCAGTTAGAAATGTTTTTATCTGAAAAAGGAATTAGAGGCTTCACCAAACTGCCAAAGGGGTCTATGACACAGAGAAAGATAAGAATCCCTGATCTAGGACCTCTTTGCCTATAAGCAAACACTTACACTACCCTTAGCCAAGGTGAATCCACCAGACCTTACAAGTCCAAAACAGAACTCATTATCTTTCCCATAAACTCTTCCCTTTTCCTGTCTTCCCTATTATTGTAGAGGGCAACATGTTCTTCCTCATCTCTCAGATTCACAGCCTAGGAGCCATCCTTGCTCCTTACTCTCTCTCACCATCACCTCCTACCCCCCATATGCAATCTATTGCCAAGGCCTATCAATTTCACTAGTGCATACATCCAGGGATACCTCCCCTTCTCTCCTCTCACACTACCAACACCCTGGGGCATGCCCCCATCATCTCCAGCCTGGAGCCTCCTAGTGAGTCTGCCTACCTCAAGTCTCTTCCCACTGCAACCCATCCTCCATTTGGCCACTAATTTTCCCCAAGTGCAGATCCAACCATATCACTCCCCTAATTAATAAACTCTAGTGGCTCCCTATTGCCTCCAAAATAAAAAACAAAATCCTCTCTTTGGCATTCAAACCCAGCCCCCTCCTACCTTTCTGGTCTTCTTATGCCTTATTCCTTACCCACATATTTTACCATCCAGTAACACTGACATCCTTGCTGTTCCACAAACAAGGCATTCCATCTCTTTACTCTGGACATTTTCTCTGGCTATCCCCTCTGTCTGGAATCCTCTTATTTCTCACCTCTACCTACTGACTTCCTTTAAGTCTCAACTAAAATCCTATCTTCTACAGGAAACCTTTTTCAACCCCTCTTAATTCTAGTGCCTTTCTTTTCTTAATTATTTCTTATTTATCCTGTAGACAGCTTGTTTGTACATATTTGTTGGTTTCTCTCCCCCATTAGATCATGAGCAGGGTCTATATTTTTTATTTCTTTCTGTATCCCTGGTGCTTAGTAAATGGTTTGGCACATGGTTGGCCCTTAAGAAATGTTTATTGACTAACAGGCCTTTAAAATGAGCCCCAAACCTCACCATCCCAACAGTGGCTACAAGACTGAGAGCTGTAACTCCAAATTCCTGACACAACATTTTTTTTCCCTCGGTTCAGGTTAATTAAAGCTATTTAGTGCCTACTACAGGCAAGACATGTGCCAGACACAGGAGATACAAAGCCAGAAAAGAAGTCCCTGATCTCAAAAAGCTTACATTCTCTGGGTGGAGCTATCAAGTTAAACTGATTCTCAAAGACTTTCCCCACACATATGGAATGATACAAAGGCCCACTAAAGTCTGAATCATTTCTCCTTGTAGAGAGCTAGCTTGCTTCTGAGAGATCACCACTTAACAGAAAGTTATACAGCTATCCCTCCAACTCCCTCAAATTTTCTGTATAATCTTTAACTCTTTAACAGTCAGCATGGTCAGTTACCAAAGCCTTAACAGGGCTATCATTGAAGGATCTAATTTTAAAACCTACTATTGCTGTTTTTAAAAAATTGTCCCAATATATGAGCTTGATAGAAAAGATGCTCTATAAAAATAGGATGCAATTTTAAAACAATTTAACTGCTCAGAGATAAAATTAGAACTCAAAAGAAGTTGAAAACTAAGATTAAAGAGTACAATCTACCAGAGACTTGTGGGTGCAAATTAAACTTTTTTTTCTTTCACAGACAAAGAAACAGGGAGTGGGAGAAAGGACGAGAATTAGTAGAACAAAAGATGCTGGAGTGAGTTATAGAAAAAGGGAAAGGAAAGTAAGTGCTGATAGAGAAAAGACTAGAAACTAGGAAAAGAAAAATAAGAGTGGATTTTGGACAAGTATTATGGACAAATTAGTCATAGCAAGAGAGAACAAGGGATATGAGTAGGAGATGGGCTTGAGATGAGAAACAATAAACAGGGAGATAAAAGGGGAGAATGGGGAGCAGTAGAGATGAACTGAGGCAGCTAGGTGGTGCAGTGGATAGAGTGCCAGGACTGGAGTCAGGAAGACTCATCCTCCTAAGTTCAAATCCTCAGACACTTACTAGCTATGTGATCCTGGGCAAGTTACTTCACCCTGTTGGCTTCAGGTTAACCCACTTAACCCGTTGGCCTGAGTTTCCTCATCTGTAAAATGAGCTGGAGAAGGAAATGGCAAACTACTCCAGCATCTCTGCCAAGAAAACCCCAAAAAGGGACAAAAGAGTATAAAATGACTGAACAACAACAACAAATGAGATCAGCTAGGAGCAGAACTTGAATCACAAGTAGAGCAAGAAGAGAATGAAGAAGGACAAGCTGGAAGTGGGAAGAGAGTGCTTTGGCAGGACTCAGTTTAGTAAAAGAAGCGAGGTATTCCCCCTGTAATCTTGCTTATATTTTAAGTTTTCTAGCTATGTTACCAGGGACTGATAAAGAAAGCTCTCTGGGTCTCAGTTTCTTTATTTTTACAATGAAATATTTGCCTCAGTTTCCTCAGCTGTAAAATGAAAGGGATTTCTAAGGTCCCTTCCAATTTAAATCTTTTCTTATTCTGGGCCTAATTCCCAGTTTTCTGACCCTGTTGTCCCCCTCCTAAATGACCCAAATGTGTATACATCTGTATGTATGAGGGACAAGTAAATATGTATTTATTAATGTCGTCCATGTACAAAGCGCCAAAGTCAATACTGACAGTGTTATACTCGAAGTAGATGCCTTGACCTTAAAGAGCTTGAAGTCTAATTGGGAAAGCAAACATAAACATGCAGAACGTCATTCACAAAAACGTTTTTTATGATGATGGTGGTCAGCCTAAAAGTCACAAACACAGATTAGAGATATAGTAGCAAACAGTTTAAAGAAGTAGACACTTGGGGTGGGTAGGTGGCGCGGTGAATAGAGCACTGGCCCTGGAGTCAGGAGGACCTCGGTTCAAATCTGGCCTCAGACACTTAACACTTAGTAGCTGTGTAACCTTGGGCAAGTCACTTAACCCCAATTGCCCTCCAAAAAAAAGGCGAAGAAGAAGAAGAAGACAGACACTCAGTATATCTCTCTGGGCTCAAAAAAAGGAAAGATTTAAATTGTTTTAGTAGATAAATATGCACCACAATGTCACCTAAAAGTTGGCTATAAGGAGAAGGGCCTGAATTTAATAGACAAAGAATTAATCTTATGGGCAAAAACTTGGATTGTTAAGACCCAATTTAAGACCTCTCAGTTTGGGGAAATTTTTTCAGTGTTTTATTCTTTTACATATAGGCTCACAGCTACCTAACTGTCAGACAAGACTAGCTATAATCACCCACCCAATACAAGGCATTAAGGAAAATGTTGGATACAGCTCAGTGTGACCAAATTGTAACTTTCTTTGCAAGCTCTCTTCCCTTTGCCAAAGCATAATGATCTCTAGCAATAGATGGTCAAAATGCTTCACTGAGAGTACTGCGGTTCTGTACGCCCTCCTTTGCTCTTGCTGAAATTATTTTTTAGATACAAATGTCATTATCACACCAGAAGATTAGGTAGCCTCTAACATCTGGCATCAACAAAGAACTATAAGAGAAAAATAAGGGATATGAGTTCTGTTAATAATATTCCTATAAAGAACAGTAATTTATGAATCCACCCTTAAATGAAGTGATTTGTGCCAATAAGCAAATAACAGTGTTTGAATTTCCATCAGCCTGTTAACTTTATGCATCTTCAGAGGAAAAACCCAGAATCAATCAACACATACACAGAGTCTTACATATGTCATTGAATTATTAGCCTTTACCACAAAAAAGGCATACTTTAATGCATTGGTTCAGGAGTCAAAATTGTAAAGAAAGGTAGTAGAAAGAAAGCCTTGGGAGTTCTTGGGTAAACCTCTATGGGATCCATTTTCCTTGAATGCAGAGAAAAGGAATTAGACTAGATAGTCTCAAAAGTTCCTTCCAGCTCTAAGGCTACATAATTTACTTGCTTGTTAATTGGTCTTTCCTGCTGTGGCTATTAGCCAGTATCCTGGATTTGGCCAGAACACAAGCACAGCCTGAATGATGCCTTTTACTTCTGATGCTAAAGAAATGTCAGTGAGATACAAATCTGGCCATGCCAAGCAATAGAGCAAGCTACACGCCCTTTAGGATTATTTCATTCACTTCGCACTACACTGGAAAAAAAAATAGTCACAAAACCCCAAACACTTGCCAAGGGACTAACCTCATCAAGCATAAACTGAACATAGCTGTATATGTATTCATTCTTTTAGGCTATGGGAAACTGGCTCTTTAAGAAAACTAATCTCAATTAGATGGCTGTTAGATCCTAAACATTAGTGACTTTCATCTATTCAAAAGAGGTGTCATGTGCTCCTTATTTCTTCTCTAAATAACACAGAAAACATTAAAAAGCCAAGAAGACAATTTCGCAGAGTAATGCTCCGATGCATGAAATAAGCTCCCAAAAGACTATGCTTCCCATAGTGCCTTTCTTAAACACAGGAATTTTCTTTTCACTCACCAGGTACTACCAAAGCCATTGAAATGGTTGTCTACAAACAGAATCACCATCTTAAGCATTTTATTCACAACTTATTTTAGCATCCAAAATATTGTCACAGCCAAATACACATTTCTCTATGTGCTAAAAAGCAACTATTTAATGTACTAGAAACAGGACTGGATTTGGAGTCAAAGGACTCCAACTACAGCTGCTCTCGAGCAAGTCATTCAATTCCTTTGGGTGGCATTTTCTTCACCTGTAAAATTAGGGGCTAGAAGTAGATAATTTCTAAGGGCTCTTTTACTAGCTTCAGAATGATCCAGTTCTTCAATAGCCAATGAGGTAATGAACTTGGAGTCAGGAAGACCAGATCCTGCCTCAGACATTTACTAATAGCACAATCTAGTACACCAACTCCCAGATTCAGTTTCTTCATCTGTAAAATAAATAATAATTTCTTCCCAGAAAAATGACACCTACTTTACAAGGTTGCTGTGGGGCTCATGTAAGACATGTAAAGTGTTTTTCAAGCTTTAGATCATTAAAGAAATGCTATCATCACTACCACCACCATTATCATCATTAGCCTATATAAATGTAATCTTTGAAGTCTAAGTTCTAGCCACTGTCTGGATTTCCCAGCCTTCCCTTTTATTGCAATACTTCAAGGTCCCATGATTATCAGTGCAGTTGCTTCCTTGACCAGTGAAGATCATGACCTCTTCACATCTTAGTAGCTGGTTTCATGAGTAGCTGTGACTTAAGAATTTCACTTAGTAACCATCTTTTTGTCTGTCTGCATTTGGCTAGCTTGTCCTTAGCTAGACAATATTAACACAGACCACCACTAGGTCAGTGAAGATAGTGCTGGGATTGAGTCAGGAAGACTCATCTTCCTGAGTTCAAATCTGACCTCAGATACTTACTAGCTGTGTGACCTTGGGCAAGTCACTTTATCCAGTTTGCCTCAGTTTCCCCATCTGTAAAATGAGCTGGAGAAGGAAATGGCAAATCACTCCAGTATCTTTGCCAAGAAAACCCCAAATAGGGTCATGAAGAGTGGTTGGAACAACTGAACAACAACAAAAAGATCTCTCAGAACTCACATTCCATTTGGGATAGCCTTAGAGAACTCATGGGGAATTCCATGCCACAATAAGGTATCAAATGTTATCAAAATTCAATTTTCCTTTTATACCTTCTTTAAAATAACTTCATGCCATGTGATATATTTTTAGGTATCAAATTTAGCATAATTATTCCTTCTATTTTTTAGCAGTCTCTAATAGCAGACTTGATTTATCACACCTAAAATGGTTTTATAGTGTGAAGAATCTGTATTAAAATATCTAGTTATTTTTGCCATTTTGTTTTTGTTATTTGGTATTTTGCCATTTTCTCTTGTTTCCTATCTTTCATTACATGGGCTAAACTTAATTTAATTCCTGAGTCTATCGAGTTCTAAATTCAAGCGTAAAACTTATGGTTTGAACAGAGCGCATTTAATTGACTCTAATATTCAAGAGAAGCTAAACTCAAGGAAACTTTTCATTTCAATGATTAAGAAAGTAGAAGTCAGGGCAGCTAGGTGGCACAGGGAATAGACACTTAACACAAAACTAACTGTGGTGACCTTGGGCAAGTCACTAAACCCCAACTGCCCTACCCTCCCCCCTCCAAAAAGCAAAAAAAGAAAAGAAAGTAGAAGTCAGAATTCACTGTGTACTATAATCAGTGTTTGGATACCCTAAAGTAAAATAAAGTATAAGTAGAACTGCCTCTTGTTTTTGGAAATCTGGGATGATTGCTTTGGGCCCTGTCCTGTGAGGAGAGACCCACCAAGCAATTAGAGCTCCACAGTGATTCTAGGAGTTTGTCGACAGAAAATGTTACTCTCAGCTAGTCTTAAAACAACAAAGATCTGAAATACACTTATTCAGCAAGTACCCCCTACTACATCATCAAAACAATAATTCTCCCTTATTTCCACATCATACCTTTTGCCATTTTGCAATATCTCCTCCCCTTTCCCTTTCAAGACTACTTTGAAAATAAATAAATTTACTTTGTTTAAAAAATGTTTATAAAATATATAAAAATGTTTTATGAATTGCTCCAATTTCCATACTCCCTAAGAATTCACTAGGAAGACAATCGAAAGAGAAGCGATGAAGTGGGGAAAAATTTTTTGAATCAAATATAAAATAAATATATAACTTTCTAAATATAAGATAAAAGTTTTAGAAAAAGCCAAGGGGTATAAACAGTTTTCAAAAGAAGTGAAAACTATAGCCACAAGAAAACAAGCTCCAAAACCAATAATAGGTAGCAAAGTATAAATTAAAACAAGGGCAGTTACTTAATACAATGGATAGAACAGTGAGTCTGAAGGCAGGAAGATTCATCTTGAATTCAGGTCCAGCCTCAGATACTTATTAGTTCAGGGCAAGTTACTTAACCTCGTTTGCCTCAGTTTTCTCATTTGTAAAATGTTCTGGAGAAGGAAATGGTGAAGAACTCCAGTATCTTGGCCAAGAAAACCCCAAAAGGGGTCACAAAGTGTTGGACCTAACTGAAATGACTAAAAAATTAAACATTAAATATCTGAGGCTTCACCTCATAACAAGCAAATTGGCAAAGATGGAAACAGTCAATGTGGAAGGGACAGTGGAAGAGGAACGATGATACGTTGCTAGCTGTGAAGCAAAGCAAGCTTCTGTGTTTCAATTTGGACTTAAGCAAAAAAAAAAAAAAATGACTAAATTGTCCAAACTATTTCACCCAGCAACCTCACTATAGGGTATAAACACCAAGGAAGTCAAAGACAGGAGAAATGTTGAAAATATGGGGCAATATTAGGGGTGGGGAACCTATGGCCTCAAGATCACATGTGGCCTTTTAGGTCCTCAAGTATAACCCTTTGACTGAACCCAAACTCCACAGAACAAATCCTTTGAATAAAAGGATTTGTTCTGTAAAACTTGGATTTGGTCCCAAGACCTCATTCAAGGATCTAGATGGCCACATATGACTTTGAGGCACAGGTTCCCCACCCCTGGGAAAGATCAATAACAATATTCTTTGTAACAGCAAAGATCTAGAAATAGAGAATGATTTGTTAGCCACGCAATTGACTGAGTGGTCAGGTGATAGCTGGAAGTAGCTTCCATGGAGCATGTTCCCATAGTTTAAGTTTTCATAGAATGTTAGAGATGGGAAGATCCTGCAACATTGTCTAGTACATCCCTCCATTTTATAGTTGAAGACATTGAGGCTTAGAGTGGTGGTATGACTTGCCCAAGATTCCTCACCTAGTAAGTGGCCAAGCTAGGAACCAAAGCCAAGTTTTTAGATTCTGAGTCTAATGCACTATTGACCATCCTATAATTCCACCACTGATTGGGTCACAGTTTTCTGAAATTACCTGACATTTCTAATAGCATAATCAACTTATAGCATCTGGTCCATGACTCATAGTCTTGAGAAGAATGAAATCTTTGTTTCATGGACAAATCAAAAACTCAGTGCTAAGGCTAACTGTTATAATAGGAAGTCCCCTAACTCCAAGGGAAAAAAGTCTAGAGAAAGTAGCAATGACCAAACTTGCAATCAAATGAAAAAAATCAAAATCACTGTAATATTGGAATAGATAAAGTTGTTTAATTCTTCTAAGATCAATTTAAAATACATTCATATCTTGACACAGATCTCACCTACTCAAAATTGCACCTAGACCTGATAAACTTTAGTTACATAAATTCTCATGTGCCTGAGTCAGCCTTTAAAACTTATGGTTTAAATAAAGCAAACATATGTGAGAATAAAAACAGGAGCATTTCAAAGGCGAGCTGAAGGATTTTGCCCAGAGTAGAATGCCTTCTACCAAAACCCTATTAGGGTTTCAAAGACGAGTTGAATTAAGAAGAAGAAGAAGTCCCAAAACACACTGGCTACAACACAACCCAATTCAATAAGCATTTATTAAGCTCCTACTATGGGCAGGGTTCTGTGCTAGGTATTTGGATACAAAGGCAAATATGCCCCAAACAGAACTCATGATCTTTCCCCCTAAACCCTCTCCTCCTCTTCCCTTCCTTACTGTAGAGGGCAACACCATCTTCCCAGTTTGTCAGGTCTAGGAGGCATCCTAGATTCCTTACTATCACACCTCATATCCAAGGAGTTGCCAAGGTCTGCCTTAATTACCTTACAACTTGATTATTACAGTTGATGCTGGTGGGTCTGCCTGCCTTCAGTCTCTCCCCACTCCAATCCTTCTCCATCCAGTGTCTTAAGTGATTTTCCTAAAATGCAGGTCTGATCATGGCATGCATTCATGGTGTGCATGCACGCACATGCACATGCACACACATGCACGCGTGCACACGCACACACACACACACACACACACATTCAATAAACTCCAGTGCCTTCTTATTGCCTCTAGGAGTAAATACAAATTGCTCTATTTGACATTCAAAGGCCTTTAAAACCTAACTCCCTCCTACCTTGCCTGTCTTCTTACACCATACTCCCCAAGACATATTCTCCAATCCAGTCGTACTGGCCTCCTGGCTATTCCATAACCAAGATGCTCCATCTCTCAGCTCTGGGCATTTTCTCTGACTGTCCTTCGTGTCTAGAATGCTCTCATTTCCCTGCTCCAACTACTGATCTCCCTGGCTTCTTATGAATTCCAAATGAAATCTCTTCCCTAATCTGTCTTAATCCAGTGCTTTCCCTCTTTTCTACTTATCCTCTATATAACTTGCTTTGTATATTTTCTTGTTATGTGTCTCCTCCATTAGACTGTAAATTCCTTAAGGGAGGAAACTGTATTTTGCCTTTTATTGTATCCCCAATGCTTAGCACAGAGCCTAGCTCATAGTACAAGCTTAATAAATGTTTGATTGATTGACTGGAATATCAGTTCCTGCCCTCAAGAAACCTATATTCTACCCAAAAAAAATTAACAAATTAAAGGATAACCTGTAACATCTGCTCAGTTTGCCTCAGTAACCTGTTAAAAAATTCCTTCATTTATCACTAGACTTCATTCTGGACTTTTCCATTATGCACCAGAAATTTCCTTATCCCTGGAAGATTTCAGTCCTGGAATTCATACCTCAGAAGTAGCCTCTGCCCCTATCACTTCTCCCTCTAATTGGTTCCACCTAGAACCATCCTTTAAGGAGGGCACCCAGGCTAACTCTCTCTTCATTTCTCACATTCATTTCTCACCATATTGTACTCCAGACTCCTCTGTGCACCAGGTACTTTCCTTTCTTGCTTACCCCTAAACCCCTACCCACCCTTTCAAGATTCCTTTTATGTGTGGTATTTCCCCAATTAACATTGTTCTCCTTGAAAACAAAGACTTCCCTTTGCTCATAATTTGTATTTTCAGCACCTAGAACAGTGCCTAGAACATAGTGAGAGCTTAATAAATGCTTGTTGACTGATTTCAAATTATATGACCATGATTATGACATTTTTCAAGTACAGTGGTCAATTCTGACATTGATCTGTTCCCATGGTTCATAAGAAAAGAGCCTTTTATTAAATATCAAACTACTACTTGGGAGCAAACACTAAAAAATGCTCAAAGTCCCCCCCCCCCCATTTCTGGGCAGAAACTAGAAAGAAGGTATCCCAGGCATAGCCTAGTTAGCACTCTGTTTCTGGTTTATGTGAAAATGATGAGACCTCTTATCAAAAAGCACAGGAAGTTATCCCTGCCATTAGGATTTTCTTAACTGTAGCAAAGTAGGCATGAAATTTATTTTACGGACAAAAAAAATTCTACAACTGAGTAGATAGTGTAACCAAGTACTTATCAGGTTTCCTCTGAATCTTTTGCTTTGTGGAGTTCAACAGTTTTCAGAGTTATTGTACTGTTTTAATGTAGCACCCTCAAATATATTTCTAGGGATAGAAAGTCCACTTCCCCAAGCTTAACTATGTACAAACCTCACCAAAAACAACAAAACCTAGTATTTTCAGGAAGCCATTCATGTAATTGAATTTAACTATGAAGTAGCATTTTCACATTTAAAATATTATTAGAATCTTATGAGAAGCAATGTGCCATACTGAATAGAAAGTTGGCAGGAAAATTAGTCAGGAAGACCTAGATTCCAGTCTTGGCTCTGACATGTACTAGCTATATTACTATGATCACTGTGGGCAAGTTACTTATAATCACTCAATGAGTGACCTAGGCAACTTTCCAAGTCTGTAAGTTGCAAGTTACCAGTCTCACTGGTTAAAGGAGTTTCCTCCCCATGCCAATGACCCACTTCCCTTCCCCTCAAAAAAGAGATACTAGTTGCCATATGCAGTAAAACTTAATTCAAATACCTCCAGTTTAGCATTTGTTTTCATTCATACATTGCGTGGACTAATACCATATATTTCAGAAAAGTAGGAAAGGTTGATAAGTAAACACAGTTAACAAAATAGCAAGAGAGACCATTTGACTTACTGAAAAGAACAAACTATAAGTAGTTTATCATCACCTATTTACATATAAATAGCTACATAGACCTCATACAGACTAATTACAATTTATTCTTATCTATTCATGAAAGCAGGTCCTTTAAAAACATTCTAAGTGACCACATGCTTTAGTCTAGTTTGAAAGTATTATTTGAAAGTAATAAAATTGCATATGTGATGTAGTTAACTATAAATTAGACCAGATGGTCCCTGATACCCTTTCTGCTCTGATATTATAATTCTGTGCTCCTGTAGAATTCTGATATGATAAAATCAGAATGATATCTACATCTAGGCAGCTAGGTGGTGCAGTGGGTAGAATGCTAGACCTCCAGTCAGTGTGTTCAAATAATGACCTCAGATGCTTACTAGCTGTGTGATCCTAGACAAGTCATTTAACTTCTGCTGGCCACAGTTTCTTTATATATATAAAAGAGGAATAATAAAAACACCTACATCCCAGGGATTTGTGACAATCAAATAAGATTATAATTATAAAGCATTTTGTGAACCTTAAAGAACTATATAAATGCTAGCTATAATGATGAGAAGAAAGAAAAGGAGGAGGATAATGATGGTGATTAATTTGAGGTGATAGAATGGAGAATGGAAGACCTACTGGGAGGCCATTGCAATAACCAAGATTGTTGATTATGTTGTAGATAGATAGATAGATAGATAGATAGATAGATGGGATTAAGGTCTATATCAAGGCAATGGCTGTTGAAAGAGAGAAGCTACAAATTCTAGAGAGATATTGCAGAGGTAAAATCCTCAAGGCTTGCTAACCGATTATATGGAGGGGAAGGAGAGGAAATAGTCAAAGATTTCAAGGTATGAGACATGAGAAACCAGGTGAATGGTGGTGTCACCAACAAAAATAAAGGAGTCTAAAAGAGAAGCGGTTACAATGGTAGGGGGTGAAAAAAGCTTAGTTTTCAACATATTTAGTTTGAGGCCCTACTAGGATTATTTTATAAGCAAATGGAAATGCAGGCCTAGAGTTTAGAACAGTTGTTTCAGTATGAAGGTTCAGATGTAGGAGTCATCTTCATAGAGTGAAGGCAGGCAGGCAAACAGGCAGGGAGGGAGGAAGGAAGAAAAGAAGGAAGGAAAGAAGGAAGGAAGAAAGGAAGGAAGGAAGGAAGGAAGAAAGGAAGGAAGGAAAGAAGGAACGAAGGAGAGAGGCAGGGAGGAAGGGAAAGAAGGAAAAAAACAAATGACTTGGTTTGGTTTTTAAATAAAAGTATTATAGATCATAGAAATCAGATGGTTTTCTTTGTTGGTTCAAACTACACTAAAATTATTGGATAAGTTGTAGTATCTTGTGAGTATCTCCCTTGCTTATTTTCTTTTTTTGAATACATAGGTAAGGGAAAATATATTTTGCCAGATTTCTAGCCCATAAAAACTTAATATAGTAGAGTTTGTGCTAAAATTTCATAAAACTACTACATATTCATTTTCTCCTTTAAAACAGATCTTGAATGTGGAAAGGGAGAGGGGAGAGACTCTTTAAAACTCATCAAAAATTTGAAGAGGCCTCTTGTATAAATCAACATCCTACTCCCACCCTAATTGGACCTTTCCAATTAGAAATATAAGTAGGGCCAACATGACCAAAAGCAACTAGCAAGGGGATCCACTGCTCTTGAAACAAGAAATCTGCAAAAGCCTTTTAACCTTTAGAGATGGTGCAAAGGTGCAAAGCATATTTCTTTAACATAACTTTTTCTCAAGGAATAATATTTTATTGCTGTATTTTCCTTCTCCACTGGTTTCTCACCCCTCCCCCAGTATTCTTCTGCTCAGTTATTTATTCTAATTTTCTATTTCTATAATTGGCTCCATGCACCCAGAGGCTTCTGGGTGGTGGGCTCACTGGAATATTTCCTAAATAGAGCATTACTCTAAGTCTCTATTTAAAAAAGGTTTTTTTTTTAAGCTTAAAAAGGCATGAACCAATCCGCTCTCTGCATTTCTTTCTATGCTGCCTGCCTTCAGCCAAATAAATATTACTAGATAACTGTATCTGGTCATAATGCAGCAGTGCATTACTCTAACTCTTCATTAAAGAATCCAACCAATCAGATTGCTCCACTAGTTTTATACTTTATAAACATGCTGAAGGTGCCTGATCACTTGATTGATCATACTGCCAGTCCTCGGAATGACTTCCTTCGTTGGATTGACAACATACCACTTTATAATAACTAATATTTAAGGGACCAGAGCATGTGCCTCTTATTCTGAAGTTCGGTGTTGCAAATACTATATATGTAAAGGCTGTGTGTATGGCATGCATCTGTGTTTATTTTTATATCTATATAAAGATGTAGATGTATATACATACACATATACATACATACATGCACATACATACACACAATGTCAAGGGCGAAGCTGGCAGAAGAATATAGAACAAATACCTACCTCCTTCTGTAGGAGGCACCCAGGTGGCATTAATAGCTTCATGCAAACTAATGTCTGGCTATTGATCCCATTTTCTGAGTCATTGGCCTAAGGGAAATTAGGTCAGAAAATACAAATGGCTTAACGCAAACCCCACAACCTGGAAAAAAAATTGACATATGCCTACGTCCATCCAGTGGCAACCAATACAGGAGGCTCATACAACTATGAGGATATAGACAGTTAGGCTGTTGTAGAGTAATAATACCCTCTCCTTCTCCTCTGACCTTCAATTACTTTTGGTAGATTTCTTTCCTGCACACCATGGTATCACATGGTATCCCCCAATGGTGCTGGTGTCTGTGGTCTTTTCTACCAATAGAACAGTGTCTCAGAATTCTCTCCTCTGGAGTCAGTGTTGGAATTGCTCCCTCTCTCCCCAGAATCAGCTTGGGAATATATTTAGTGTTGCTTGTCCTTGCAAGGGACCAAATTGCTAATTGTGGTTCTATTTATTTGTGTATCTCTTTTATCCCCCTACTCAACTTGGGAATTCAACAGGGAAAAGACAATTCTTTTTTTTCATTTTCCTTGGCATCCACCCTAGCACCTAGAACAGGGCTTCGGCTGTTACATGTGTTCAATCAATGCTTCTTGAACAATTAGAGGAATGAATGAATTGCATTTAACAAGAACATTGAACAACTCTGTCCATATCATATAGGGAACAGACTAGGCAAGACAGTAAGAATATTTCAATACCTGTGTGAAGCCAAAGTTCAACAGTAACTCCATCTGATGAGTCACTAAGGTATAATTGTGAGCAAAATCAACTCAGAATATAACTGTTCTATATGAGAGTGATAATACCAAAGAAGGAAATGATTGAACCATTTGGATATGGAATGATTTCCACACTGAATGAAACCAGACTTGCTGTGGAAAACATTGGTAAACTTGCTTCGGGAAAAATTCTCCACTTCAGAACAACAACTCTCTGTCTCAGGAAAAGTCTCTCTGGAGAAATATCTTCATAAAGGATCACTTCAAAAAGAATACATAAGTCCCTCACTTTAGGCTCTTTCTACTGGAAGCCCAGTGGGAATCCAGATTCAGGGTGAATGATAAGGGAAAATAACTTCTCTAAGAATACCAGGAAAACTTCCATGACCTGGGGCAATGGAGCAGTGGTCATTGCTGTTCTGTCAAAACTGAAACAAAAAACAGATTCCCCCATAAGCCTAAATGCCCTCTAGAAGCTGCTTAGGCTGCAGTAATTTCACATAAAGAGTGTCTTAGTTATCCTCCTTCCCCTAAAAGGATACATGGTTAACAACCATCAAAGGTGGTCCTCCTAATGGCTATGTAATAATGGTAATGTGTAATTCATGTGAATAAACTGGGGCTGTGAGATGCTAACCTCATTCTGTTTGCTTACTTGTCTAACACCAAATGGGCTGTAAAAGACAAATATAATACTATGTTATTACAATGTAAATAATGAAAAGATATTTCATAATCATCGTAATCTTGTAAATCACTCCAGATCCTAGCTATATTGTTTGGTGCTAGATTCACTTGTCTGGCTTTACATTTGGGATTTCTTTAGGAGATGCTGAAAAATAATAGTTTACTTACTTATGCACACCTGTGATTTTTGTCAGTGTGAGCAACTCCAAGTGTGAAAAGACATCTGTAACTTTTAGTCAGAGAATTTTTACAAAAGGGTGGGCTCACTGAGCTACCCTGCTCCATGGCTATCTAACTTTGGAAGAATTTTTCAAGACTCCCCCACTCCATCCTTCCTCAAAGAGAGCTTAAGTGACTTTCCCTCAGTTCTATAGCTAATAAATCTCAGAGTCAAGACTTAAACCCAGGTGTTCCTGGCTCCAAGTTTAGCCTTCTGTCCACTGCACCATGTTTCTTACAATAACATGGATTTGTACAGGATGCTTTCAGATTTACAAGGTACTCTGCTCACAACTGCCCAATGAGGTATATAAGAAAGACATTGTTGTTGTTGAGTTGTTCAGTGGTTTCAGTCCTATACAACTCTGCATGACCCCATTTGAGGTTTTCTCAGCAAAAATACTGGAATGGCTTGCCAATTCCTTCTCTACCTCATTTTACAGATGAGGAAATGGAAGCAAACAGGGTTAAACGAGTTGCTCAGAGTCATACACCTAGAAAGTGATGAGACCAGAGGAAGTCCAGATGAGTCTTCCTGACTCTGGGCCTGGTACTCTATCTACTATGCCACTTAACTGCCCCAAGACAGGCAATATTGTCTCCATTTTACAGATGAGGAAACTGAGATTTGGAGAAGTTAAAATACTTGCCCAGTGCCATATAGCTAGTAAGTATCAAAACCAGGATTTGAAAGCAGGTGGTATTTCCACTATCTAAAACAACTCTGACAACAACACTACATTGTGACCACAGCAGTTACATTGCATGATAGGATTTACTTTTGTGGTTTTCCTTTCTGAAATTAGTAGGTAATTAAGGTCATTTTTTTCTCCAAATCATTCATTGCATATTTTACTCTAAAATTAAGTTAACTAAGATAATGGTTTTCCAGTCTGATTGCTGTGGGAGAAAAGGAAAAATGAAAGATTAGGGAACTAAAGAAACAGTCTCTTCTGTTCTCTTTCACAATGAATGTAATATTTGAATACATTATCTGCTTTACTTCTACTAAATACACTCCTACGTATTTTCTCAGGAAATGAAAGATGTTTGAGATTCTTCTCACATTATATAAAATCATCTAAGGACATCAGATTCTATATCTCATATCCCTTCTTATTCACCCCTGAATTGTGTCAGAAAGTTAAGTGCAGGTAACTCAAAGAAAAGAAAAAAAAGATACTGAGGAAAATTCTAAAATGTATCACAAGTCAACAGATAACTAATTTGCATTACAATGTGCTAAAAAAAATATCAGAGGAAAGAGAATTTCAAATGATCATTTGGCCCAAAGCTCTGCCTCCAAACAAAATATCTAACCCATTCTCTTTAGAGAATTGCCTGGAATTAAATAACTGTACTGCAACCTCACAGTAAAACAATTCAACAAGGGAGAGAATTCACAGTAAGTTAGATGTTACTACCATGTCAATTCAAGCCCCCATCACCTCACACCTGTCCTATTATAATAGCCTACTTCTTGGCCTCCTTATTTCAAGACTCTCTCCCATCTATTCCATCCTATCAAAGTGATCTTCTTAAAGCATAGGGTTCAATATGTCATCTGCTATTCAATAAATTCTAATGGCTCCCTATAATCTCCAACATCAACTATAAAATCTTCCATCTGGCTTTTATAGCTATTCATAACCTGGCCCCTTTTTCTCTTTCCAATCTTTTTCTATCTTATTTCCCTCTACTTACTCCACCATCTAGAGACTCTAGTCTCCTTGCTGTTCCTTGCTAGAAACTCCATCTTCCAAATCTTAGCCTGGAATTCTCTCGCTCCTTTTCTCTACCTAATGACTGCCTTCATATTTCAACTAAAAGTTTCCCTTCTGCAAGAAGTCTTTCATCGTCACCCTTAATGCTAAAGCCTTCCCTCTGAGATTATCTTCAGTTTACCCAGCACGTTTTACATAGTTTTTTGCATGTTGCCTCCCCCATCAGATTATAAGCTTCTTGAGAAAAGAGAAAGATTATTTTTTTGCCTTTTACGTATCCCCAGTGCCTAATACAATGCTGGGCACATAGAAGGTAGTTAACAAATGTTTGTTGACTTGACTAGGATCCTCAAAGAAATACTACTCAAAAAAAAAAAAAACCTCATCCAAAGACCGACTCTGGTAACATGGTTCATAAAGAGTAAAGTGTCCAAAATTTAAGAAATATAACTGAATAGACCAAATGGAAGCACAATAAGAGACATTTGCAAAGGAATAGAAGTAAAGCAAAGGTGGACTACACAAAACCCTGTGGCTAGCTTACACTGGATTACAGTTTTTCCAACAAAAGAGCACAGTAAGACCAAGAAAAATGTTTATTTTTCCCAATGTCTCCCTCAGCCCCATTTCTGGGTTCAATGCCAAATTAGCAAGGAAAAATACCCAATAGTCAGATTGCCACTGTGGCAAGTCACTCTTTAGTGAAATTAGGGATGGATGGAGTGTACTAACCATAGAAAAGTACCATAAAACAGATGAAAACCATGTCTCCATCTCTATTTAATCTGTTGGCACAAGTCCTCCATTCTCCCCCTCCTGTTTCTCTTTTCCAGTATCTTCACATCTCTAAAGGGAAAGCACAAGCAAAGGAAGGCAACCAAGCCTGAAAAGTATATCTGGATGGGAATGAGTACATTGTAATGGATAGAGACATTTGGCTTACATTTTTAATGGGCATTCTCAGCATTCATTCCCAGAAAGCAGATGCAGCAATCCACAATGACTTTCTAGTAAGAATTGAAGGGGGATAGACATTCATTGGTGAAATACCCACATGAAGGAAATAATGTATTACACTGAACTGGTAACAATCAACTGACTGAGATGGAAGTATTTTATATTCTTATGCCAATAAGGGTAATAAATCAAAGGATATTTTTATTGAGTCTTTTCAAATACAGTAGCTAACATTCACCAATCATCAGCAAATTAGTAGCTCATGTCTTTCTAACTAATGAGTTGTATCTTCATTAAAAGTTGATGAGCATATCAGAAAGTACTTGTTGAGCTAAGAAAACATATAAATTGTTGTTTTGGAGTGATTTTTATTCTTAGAGATCTTTTGTTTTTGCTGTAATTGTTTTCATAGAATTTCAGAATGTGTAGAGTACTGAGGGGTCAGTTCTTATCCCACATGAGAAGGAATTCCCTTTACAAAATCCTCGACTAACACATATGCAGCTTTTGCTCAAAAACCTCCAGTTCCAGGGAACTCACTATCTTTCAGCATAACCTGTTCTACTTTTGGACAGGTACTGTTTGTGTTTGTGTTACTTCAGTCATGTCTAATTTTTGTGATCCTATTTTGGGTTTTCTTGGCCAAGATACTGGAGTGGTTTGCCATTTCCTTATTCAGCTCATTTTCCAGATGAAGAAACTGAATCAAAAAGGGTTAAGTGACTTGCACAACTAGGGCAACACAACTAGTAAGTATCTGGAGTCACATTTGACCTCAGGATGATGAGTCTTTCTGACTCCAAGTCTGGCACTCTATGCACTATGGCTCCACCTAGCTGCTTGAACAGCTTTAATTGTTACCAGTTTTTTTTTTTTTACTAACATTGAGCCAAAATCAGCCTGGACTTGACTTTTACCCACTGCTCTTACTTCTGCCTTTTGGTGGACAAACAAAACAAGTTTAATTCCCTCTTCCGTTCAGCAACTCTTTAAATATTTGCAGACAAGTTTCATGTTTTCCCTTCTATCCCAAGTCTTCCCTTCTCCACATTAAATAGCTCCAGTGCCTTCAATATATTTGCATGATATATCCTCCAGTCTTCTCAGCATCATGGGCTCCCTTTGCTGGACATGTTTTAGCTTAACTGCTTCCTTGATTAAAATGTGCCTTCTAGAACCAAATGTAATACTCCAAATGTGTAAGACCAGGTAAGAGAGCACAGCAGCAAAACCTCCTGAATTCTGTTTCTATCAATACATTCTAAGATTGCATTAACCAGACACCTATAAACTTGCAGACACTAAAACTAAAAGAGGTTTTTTTGCAAATGACACAATTTCCCCATCCTATACTTCCAAAGTATATTTTTTAAAATCCAACTATGGATATTTACATTTTCCACTATTAAGACATATCATGCTACATTTGGCTCAGTGCTCTAGCCTGTCATTATGCTTTCAGATCCTAATTCTGGTATCTAATGTTTTAATCATTCCTTTTAGTTTTATGTCATGAGACTATGAAGAGGGACTATCTTTGACCTCCCCTTTTATCCCCGGTATTCAGCACAGTGCCTAGCACATAAGAGTCATTCAATAAATGCTTATTGACTATGTCAGATGCAAATTTGAAAGTAATTCAATTGATTCCTTCATCCAAATTATTGGAGGGGGGTAGTGTTGAACAGAACATAACCAAAGGCATAACTAAGATAGTCCAACAATGACACCCCTCTAAACTGACATTACTTCACTAATCACTAGTTCTCAAGCCTTTGACTTAATAGCCTTCTCATCGAGTCAGTTAAGTAATGATTTAAGTGCTTCCTACATGTACCAGGGACTTCCTTCAAGAAAGGAAGTAAGACTAAAGGTATCAACAAAGGCAAAACTTGCAAAGCTATGGAGGTGGGAGGATATATAATCATTTAATCTTACAGCTTAAAGACATTTAGAAATCATTTTCCAGATTACAAAAAACTAAGACAAATCTACAGTTACATGGTAGTAGATCTTGTCTACAACATTTGAGCATGTGTACTTGCACTGAACATGTTGATGCCTTTACCTCATTTATAACATCATCACTTCTTAAGATAGAAATATAGAATGTGAGCTCCTTAAGGAGATGAACTTTATTTTGTCATTTTATCCCCAAAATCAAACCTAGTGGCTTGTACACAGTAGGTGCTTGATAAATGCTTTTTGGACTGAAGTGGACATTTAAAATGAGTTCATTCCACTAAACCAACTAGCCCTAACCCTGTGCAACCCAAATATTAAAATCTATACTCACAAGCTTCTTAAATAACACTGTTATTTGCTCCAAGAGGAAGCCTGCTGAGTCTTTAAAATCTACACCCAAATGCTTAGTTTGCTACTGTTTGCACAGTGGATGTTCAAAAAACACTTGCCTAATATTCAATTAGTTAGTACATTTTTTGGCTGATTTTGAAATGGTGAGAAAAAGAAGCTTCAACTTCATGGCTAACTTGGGAAAGAATCATTCTGTTCATAAGCCAACATACAAGATTTTACTTCTTTCAAGCACAGCAAGGATGTCAATTTAGAGGTGGGTTAGGGGATGGATGGGAGGAAAAGAGAAAAATCACAACCATTGTTCAGGGAAAATTGGACCTATTTTTCCATGTGTTCCCATATATTGTTTCAAGAAGAGGAGCTGAATCATTCAAATAAAGAGTATCTCAAATATACACCAAGGGGAAAAAAAAAGGTCAACCGTGTGCCACCATAAAAGTATGAAAAGAATTTTTGTCTTCACTTGCGCCTTTTGTGAATGTTATTGAAGCAAGTTCCTGTTTAAAGTGCATCTCCCAATCAATTTCTTTTATTTACAAATACCAGTTTGAATGGGTCTTTTACAGCTGATTAACTTTTGTCAAGTTACTTCTCATATTTAAACATAAGACTAAAAATGCATAGCATCCACTCAATTTTATTTTCTTTCCTTCATGTCCTACTTTCCTACAAGCTTTCTATCTCCAACCACAGCAGTACACTGAGCTGTTGAGATTTAATCACAGATGCTTCTGTTTGGCTTAATTATATTTGTCATTTCTCCAAAATATTGAAATAAAAAAACAAGAGAAACGTTAGAAAAGAGGAAATAGAAAACTGACTCAGTGACTTTGTCAAAAAGTCAACATGTTAAATGTGTTGCAAATATAAATCTATTTCATTACCATTTTAATTAAGGGTAACGAATAATAATTAACAAGTGACATTGCAAATTAATTTCCTCAACTGGAAATAGCCTGATGGAAATCATTGTTAAATCTAATTCTATCTCCATTCTGGTCTGCTTCCAGCCACCCTTTCAGAAACAACGACCTTAAACATCATCAGAGACAACATTTGAGTTCTTTAAGTATATTATCATGGTTACTAACTTATTCATAATAATTACTACTAACAATAATAATGAACAGTTTCTTCCACTTAATTCCTACTACGTGACCCATGAGGCTCTATGAGGCTGTCAGGGAAGTAAGCCCCAACAGAACCTACTAAGCCTTAAAGTCTTTGAGTAAAGACTATGGCTCCTTCATCCAAGGGCCAGACTAGGTGAATTCAGAAAAGCTCATCACCAAAAATTTAGCAAACCTATGACAAGACTGGGTTATTTTTTTCCCCACAGCAATGTACTTGATTTTTGAAGGGGTTGAAATCTGTAGCAAGAGAATGAGCACTCCCAGTTGATGGAATCTCTGATCTTTTGAAGTATTAAAACAATAAAAGACCCTAATTTGTATCAAGAGAGACAATATGATAGAGAAAGTAGAGTATGGATACCTAAGGACAAATTCCATCTTTTATATCTACTAATCATGTCTACTAATCAATAGCTTCTCACCCAGGGTCACAGGGCTAGTGAGTATCTGAGGCTGGATTTAAACTCAGGAAAGTGAGTCTTCCTGACTCCAGATCTGGTACTCTATCCACTGCACCACGTAGCTGCCTCTCAAGATGCTTTTAGCTGAGTGCAAGTCATAGAACTTAAGTTCAGGATAACACATCTAGGGATAGGCACTGGCCCAGGGATTTCACCAATGGAAGGAATTCATGTATAAGAAATCTCCCTCAACCTAGTAGGTAGGTACCTTCCCAATCTTGTAGAAATGCCTTGTCCTCTCTAAGTCTTAATTTTTTTGTCTGTAAAAAGGAAACTGAAAAAACTTCTATCACTTATCTTAAAAAACTATTGTGAAGAAACTTTTTAAAAAATCTTAAAGTCATGTGTGACTTAATTAACATATAGCAAGGTTTGGTTTTCAAAACATTTTCACATCTATTCACTAAGGGAATCATTATAAAAATCCTATGAGGTCATCATGGCAAGTATGTATTTTAGAGATGAGGAAATGAGCTGAGAGAAGTTGGAAGTTCAAATGAGATCACATATGTAAAGAGTATCATAAACTTGAAATCACCATATAAAGGTTGGCTATTATTACTGTTATTATTAGTAACTTTGTCATAGTCATAGGGCCAGCAGGAGACAGAGCCCGGACCTGAAGCCAAATTTTCGTGATTTTAAATACTTATGTGGCCATAATGTCATGCCAGAGTTTGCAATTGCTGTTTGCTAAGAATAGCTTCTCCTATTTGTGATGCATATTTCATCTGCACAATCTATAATGAGTAAACTGCTTTGTGGTCATAATAAGTAACAAATATGTTTCAGAAATACTCTCGTACATACTAATTTTGGAATGCATTATCAAAGCATTTAAAGAGTAAATTCTGAAGCTAAAATTAAAGAATCTTATGCCTCTTAAGTCCTAAACAAGTCATGGTAAACCAAAAGCTTAGAAACCCCGTTCCAAGATCCTAGATTTCAATATTACTACAGTGATTTTCCAGTGCATTCAGTATCTCAAGTGATCCAATTAATTTCTCTAAATAAAACTTATTTCAATACACTTTAATTTTTAAAAAAAATACTTATTTTATTCAGTACTTTGGGGGGGGCAGAATTAGAGAACAGAAAATAGTCTTACAGATGTTATTATAGAACTAGATTTAGAATCAGAAGGAACATTAGAGGCCATGTAGCCCACTGTCCTCATTTTATAGGTACAGGAAGACTCTCATCACACAAGTAAACATTGGAGACAGAATTCCCCTCCACCATACTACCTTCCTAAAGATTTAGCACTTAGTACTTAAATGTTCACAAATAAGAGCGGGTCTTTTTCTACACTTTTGCCAGCCAAGATCACATTGGTGATTGGTTACTTCTCTGGAAACCCCACCCAAAAAGCATCCTCCCTACATTTAGCACTCAGTTACTAAAGTGCCAGGAGGCCAACACTCACCTTTAAATGAGTCATATATAACACATCTTCCCTCCAAAGTAGAAAGCCTATGTAATAAAGGTACACAGCTCAGAAGTGCAATCCTGCCCTCCTTTCATCTACATATCTCATATCAAGAACAAATTTTAAAAGAAAGAATCCAGTGGAACATGAAGCTTTCAAAAGGCTCTTTTTCTTGTTTTTTTCTTGAGTCATTTTTCAACTCTTTATGACCCCATCTGGGATTTTCTTGGCAAAGATACTAGGGTGATTTGCCATTTCATCTCCAGCTCATTTTACAGACAAGGAAATTGAGACAAACAGGGTGAAGTGACTCGCCCAGGGTCACAGGGCTAGTGAGTATCTAAGGCTGGATTTAAACTCAGGAAAGTGAGTCTTCCTGACTCCAGATCTGGTACTCTATCCACTGCACCACGTAGCTGCCTCTCAAGATGCTTTTAGCTGAGTGCAAGTCATAGAAATTAAGTTCAGGATAACACATCTAGGGATAGGCACTGGCCCAGGGATTTCACCAATGGAAGGAATTCATGTATAAGGAATCTCCCTCAACGTAATAGGTAGGTACCTTCCCAATCTTGTAGAAATGCCTAGAGCAAAGGTATCCAACCCTCATGAGGCCCAAGACACTCCATGAGTACACCTGAACTAAATTAAAATGTAATTGAAAAATGTCTTAACAAAATAAAATACAATAAAAAATGTATAAGCTTTATATTCTTAAAACCAAGTCAATATGTGACTGTAAGAATCCTTAGACAGATAAAAAGATTAGATAGACAGATAGATAGATAGATAGACAGACAGACAGACAGATTATTGGCTCCTATTTCTTTTTGAGTTTGATACCATTAGCCTATGTCACCAAGAGATTAAATGACTTGCCTAGAGTAACATAACCAACATATGTCTGAGGAAAAAGTGGATCTTCCTGGTTCCCAGGATGGCACTCTTTATCTACCATGCCACACTGTCTCTCTCATTTAGACCACAGCAAATCTAATTATTGAACAAGTCCTATTTTGAATTGAAAAACTAAGGATCTATAACTGAATCTCCTTTCCTTTTCTGTTATAAATAGGTCTAAGTATTTAGTCATCCTTCCTCAGTAGTATCTTTTTTCATTGGGGATATTGCATCTGAGATAAAGATAAATCCTATGCCTCTCATGAAGCCTCAGCAAAAAGAAGGATTCTACCTTCTGAACATGGGGAACAAACACACCATGCCTTTAATGGCACTATATCAATGTCTCTAAGTGCCTCTCAGCATTACTGTATACTTCTTTCTCTACTTCTCTCCATTCCTCATTACTCATATCCCACTCCACATTTTCCCCTGCCCATTCCTCTTTTCCCCTGTCTATACTCTAGGCTTATTAATGGGATCCATAAGCATCATTGAGTCCTCATTCTGAAGGAGAATTAAGAGTTTCTTCAGGCCATTCAGATCTCAACCTCAGGACTAAAGAGGCTGTTTACCTCTTTCCTAGAGTTCAAGAACAGCTTATGTATTATATCAGCTCCT
>CM053581.1:488650162-488689311 GCA_028627135.1 Pseudochirops cupreus
CAAATGCATGCCAAAATCTAGATAATATGCATTGCTGAACCACTCTGTTTCTTCTCTCTGGGTTAGTAGGTTAATCTTCTTTAAGTGATGATAGACTGTATTAATTAGCCCTATCCAGTTCATTCCTAATATCAGCATTTTCTCCAAACTTCTTCAGTGAATTTGCATTTTCTATTGTTGATAATCTGTTTTGTACTGTTTGTATGTGTTTTCTCTGTCAACTAAACTGCATATCTTTCAAATTGTGTTATTTCTTCACTGTAACCAACAGTAATGCTGTCCATGGTGTCAGTACTTTTCCCTATCCCCCCCGCAAAAAAGTGGTCAAATAGCTTTGAAAACCAAACAAAAGGGGGTAAAGTAAATGAAAATTATTTGAATTTAGTGCAGTTCTCAGTCATTCTAAGGCTGACTTTATGTATATATCCATGATAATCTCACCTCTCAGGTGCTTCAATGGACTAAATCCCAGTTCTGATATCTTGATTATATGATATACTCCAAGAACAACAAAAACAAACCAGAAACCAACGCTTCTTAGAAAAGCACTTAGATGCACACTTCTGTAGAGGGACAGGGACAGGGACAGGGTAGAGAGTGGAACGGGGAGGGGGGCAGGATAGGAAGGAGGGACACGTAATCAGTGTCTCACAATGTGCCCACTGTGGAGAGGTTCTGCGTAATTACACATGTACAGCCTGTATTTGACTGCTTGTTCTTCCAGTGGGGGTGGCTGATGAGGGAGGAAGAGAAAGAGTCTAGAATTTAGAGCTCTATAATCAAATGTTAAAAATATATATGTATATATACATATATATGCAATTATTATTACTATTATTATGAACTACATCCAACTGGAACTTAAGATACACAGGCACTGTGGAAGGGAGATCCATCCTGCCCTGTCGGAAAGTTAGAGGAGTGATGGGGGAGGACATAGGAGAGAATAGATTGGGGGAGGGGTCATACAAGGGCATGGCTGTTTTGAGGGAGGGTAGGGGAAAGATGGAGAGAAAATTTGTGGCTCAAAATCTTGTGGAAATGAACGATGTAAACTAAAGTAAATAAAATAAAATGTTTAAAAAAAGGAAAAGAAAAGCACTTAGAGCAGTGGATGAAACAAATCAGAATCTTAGAGGTATTATCTTAAAATACACATGCCCATATTTTCCCATGCTATGTCATCCTATCATTACAGATTTATGTTTGTTGGATTTGTGGGTTTTTCTATTTAATCTTTAGAGATTTGGCCTCTCTTTTGCAGGTCTGCCCTTGCAGAGAAGTCTCTTTAAGTCTCTTGTTTAGTGTGTTTTAGATTTTAACGTTTGCTTTGGGTTTCTTTTTCATTTCCGTTTGGGGTTCTGGGTATTTTTGTTTGTTTGTTTGAGAGGGGAGCTAGGTTTGGTGGGGGGATGAGAGGACAGTCCCTTTGTATTCATACAATTGTTTTCTTCTCCTCCATGAATTTAATACCATTCTTTGACATAAACTTGCCCCCGATGCAAAAGCAATAAGCAGCCATCTGACTTCTGAAGCTAAATGCTTGAATATGGGCTAGAAGGAATCCCAGAAGATGGAACTGATAAGCACACCCACCTAGAGAAATTGTAGGATAAGCTTAAATTAAATGAAATGTAACTTGGTAAAGGCAGGGGTAAGCTATTGAACTTAGGAAGATAAAGTCAACCTTCCAATGGAAGCTTGGAAATAGCTTGGCCCAGGATCACTGTAAGTTAAAGTTATATCCTTATACTCCAAGGTTCATAAGGCTGAAACATGTGCACAAAGCTATCAACAATACACTACACATGACCTGTGATCCCTGGTACCCAAGCTATGAGACCTAAGATGTGCAGTCTAAGTCGAGGGCTGCACAGAACTGCTTTTACATTCTAAAAAGCAAAATTCAAACCAAATCCAAGGAGAACTAGAATTCATTTATTCATCTATCAAACATTTATTATTCACCCATCATGTGCAGAACACTTTGCCAGATGTTCCTAGACCTATGAAGTTTAGAAATGATACAGTCCCTGTCCTTATAAGACTTCCATATGACCACAGAATCCTAGGATTTAGAAATGAAAGAGACCTCAGAAAGAATCCAGACCAATCCCTTCATTTTACAATTATGAAATCAGAGACTCAGAGAAATTAGGTGACCTACTCACATTCACATAAGTAACAAAACTGGGATTCAAACCCAAGTCTTTTGACTCCAAATTCACTTCATTCCAATATAACACACTAATGACTCAGATCATAGACCAAGTATACTACAGTATCTATGGTGAGCCTTAAGGGTCAGAGCTATCCCCCAGTCCTACATTGGCTTAAGTCTCTGCTCCAATCCTTATATCCTCTGAAGATAAAGCCAGAGGATCTCTTCAAATTTCTCAACAGCCTTCCATATTTGGGCACCAGAAACTCCAACCAGTCCACAGGTTCTATAAAGACATGTTTTTAACTTCTACTTATGTTCTTAATAATTTGGAAGCATTTGTCAGTCAAAATTAAATTACAGGCAGCCCATTTATGGAATAACTGATTAGCCAACCTTATTAGCATGAATCACAAAATCTTTCCTTGAAGCTATTGGGTTTCTAAAGAAGTCCAACATGTTCCTCACCCTTCCAATATGAATACCAGATCACAGTCATCATATGATGAAAATTCAATAAGCTTTAAGCTTTAATAGCTTAAAACTGAACTAAGACTTTTAGGACACCCTCTATGTTAACCATTCATAGCTCAGCTCCCACCAGCACCTGTATCACAAGCAAAACCCTTTGCTAGGAGATGTGTCTATGTCATCAAAGGGACCTAGGGATAAGCAGCAGAGTGGTACTTAAGATCCTCATTTGTGGAGAGAGAAAGGCAAAATACACCTCGGGACTCATCAACAGCACTGTCTGATAGCAAGCAAAATAAGAAATCTCACTTAAGAGTTAAACAGAAGCATTCAGCCTCATCTTTCCTCATCATCAATAATCTATTTTCTTGAGCGTCTAAGTACACAGAACTCTATTGGGCTTCTAGGGAAACTAAATAGAGGCTAATCAAAAAACATGTTGGGTTCCACACTTTACAGAATGTCTCAGAGGGAAAAAGCCAGAATCATCAGACTCCATGGAAGCATGATTTATATAACAAGAGCTACATTTCTGTGGAGTTTATGGATTGCCAGACAAAAGGGGGATATTATGGACCCTGAGAGTTCTTTTAACAAGAGATTACTGACTTTTTTCCCCTGATGGTATTAATATAGTATAACATTTTATGTTGGGGGAAGCTAGGTGGCACAGTAGATTGAGTACCAGGTTTGGAATCAGGATGACTCACCTTCCTGATTTAAATCTGACCTCGAATACTTACTGAGCAAGTCACTTAACCCTGTTTGCCTCAGTTTCCTCATCTGTAAAATGAGCTGGGAAAGGAAATAGCAAACCACTCAGTATCTTTACCAAGAAAACCCTAAATGGGAACACAAAGAGTCAGACATAATGGAAAAATAACTGAACAACAGATACTTTATGTTCCAACTTATAAAATCCACAGATGGTAATATTTTAAAATAGTTTAATTTTGTTAGGTATTCTCAACCTTTTTGAAAGCAGTTGCTAAATTAACTCACTAATACATGTGGTTTATACTAATAGCCCCAGATGTATAATAATGCAAGAGGCACTGAATTTGTATTAAGAGGACCCAAGTTCAAGTTCTGATTTGGATATTTACTAGCTGTATCACTTTGAGCCATGTAATATCTCCATAAAGTGGTGATAATAAACGCATAAACTACTTTCCTCACAAAGCTGTTGTGAAGATCAAATGAGATCATGAATATAAAGTAACCTGTAAATCAATTCTAAAGCACTATGTAAGTGTTAGTCATCATCATCATCATCATCATTATTGTAGTTCATAGTGATTAACAGTGCCTGGCACATAAAAGGTACTTTAAAATGCTTCCCTTCTTTCCTTTCATGGACATTCTAAGAAGTCAGCTTAGCAATCAAGCAGGTCCAAATGGATGAAGTATGTCTACTATACAGACTGTGATATGGGCAGAGTTCAGCCATCTTTGCCTGTAGCATAACTAATAATAGCTAACAATAATAGTCAACATTTATGTAATGGTTTAATGTTTACAAAGCACTCTATAGAAATTTTCTCATTTCATCCTCTCAATAACACTGTGAGGTAGGTGCTATTTTTCCATTTTATAGATAAGCCTGTAGGAGGTTAAGTAATTTGCCCACCATCACAGAGCTAATAGGTATAGGAATCAGAATTTGAACTCGGAGCTTCCAGATTTCAAAAACAGCATTCTATCCACTTTACCATCTACTATATTATATACAAATAATAAGATAGACCCAGGAATGAACAAGAGGAAAGTGGGCTGTATCACACTGAAGAAACTAGGCAGTACTTTCAACAATGCCAGACTGCTCCCTGTTACAAAAAGTCCATTGGTTTAGCACCAATATTTTCCCAACAATACCATACAAATTTGGACCATGGAACACAGTCACAAAAGAATTAAAAATTAGAGGTGACCCAAAAGACGACAGAAAGGCACATGGTAAGTCTAGGTAGGTTGATTCATATTGCCAATAAATTACTTTTGTCCTGCCATTGAACTTCGATGACTCAGAAGGAGAAAGTGAGGCTGATGACTTTGCACAACTCTGCCTCACTTAAAGCCAATTCACAAGCAAGTCAAGACATCAACTGCGATGTCTTTAGTCTCTGTGAAAACAAAGGATGAAAAACAATAATTTGGACACGAAAACTGTCATTAACTATCTCAAGGATATCTGACCAAGAAAAGGAGGAGCTCTGGTCATGTAGCAAGAGAAAGAAAGTGGTTAAGTGATGAGCTGTATGTATCCACAAAATATTAAAATAATCCAAGGAAGACCCCAGATATATTGGTTGGCTCATTTATGGATTATTCATGGAAAGATCTGGGTAAGAATCGCACAGAATAAAAAGGACCAGGTGGAGTTACAACCCATACTAGAAGAGTATCCACATCACTGATAGCACAGATCCATCGATGTTACCAAAATATTAATTTTAACCTGAAAACAGAGGTTTCATTATTAACTGAGAAAAGTTAAATCCACCTTAATTTCCCAGCAACTATATCTTTTATCTCTGTAGTTCTCTTGGTCAGTGAGAAAGTATAATAAACAGCATAGTAGACTATTATATAGTCTTCAACTAAATTAGATTGTGAGCTCCTTGAGGGTCTACAATATGTCTGCATATTTCCCAACGGCCTGGTTTCAATGGGCAATTGATAAACCCCTGCCACCAAGGATTATCTCTCCGTTTCCCTGGGGGCTCTTCATATGTCCATTTGTTTGCCAAGTTCCTTTTTTGTGAGACCAGGTATTGTAAGACAGAAATTATTTCTTTAAATGAGAAGCACAGCTGATGGCAGTTGAAGAAAACAATTAAAACATCCCTGAAGAAATTTTCCAAAGAGGAAAAACAATGAATAAAATTACCTTTTTTTTTAGACATATGCTTTATAGAGCTGTAGTTCAATTGTTGTTATGCTACTTATGTTCTTAACAATTTGGAACCATTTGTCAGTCAAAATTAAATTATAGGCAGTCCATTTATGGAATAACTAATTAGTCAACCTTATTAGCATGAATCACAAAATCTCTCCTTAAGGCTTTTGAGTTTCTAAAGGAGTTTAACACCTTCCTCCAATGTGCACATCAGATCACAGTAATCATAAGACCATAACTTAACAAACATTTATTAAGCACTGTCTACGGACAGAGCATTGCACTAGGCACTCAGGAAGATGAAAAGTATAGGTAAAACAAAATAATATTAACACTCAGTTAAATAACACTTTAAGGTTTGCAGAGTGTTTTACAGATACTTTGTTATACTCACCACCACCCTGGGAGTTAGATGCTATTATTATCCTCATTTCATACATGAAGAAACTAAGGAAGAAAGAGGTTAAGTGACCTATCCAGGGTCATACAAGTTCCTAAGTATCTGACGCTCTGGCCTCAAGTCTTGAACTCATATCTTGCTGACTTCAAGACCACCAGCACTGGTCTAGTGCCACCCAGCTGCCTCTTGGTCCTCGCAGTCCTATAATCATAGGAATATAGATTAAGAGTTTAAAAGGACCTTAGAGGTTATCTAGTACAACCTCCTCATTAAAGATAGAGAAACTGAGGCACAGAGACATTAATTAGCTTGCCCAAGTTCAAATTGCCAGTAATTGGCAAAGATGAAATTTATACTCTGTCTGATTCTAGAACTCTTTCAATAAATATCATATGGTAACTGAATTTGAGAATTACAAAACAAAGTATAACATTAGTTTCTGGGGGAAGTTATATTATAGAAAGGAATGCTAGAGAAGACTTCATAGATAAAGGAACATTTGAATTAGACTTTAAGGATGGCTTGGAATACAACAAACAAGGGAAAGGAGGAAATTCTATAACAGAAGACGTATATCAGATGTGAGGAAAGGTACAGGATATGTTAGAAGGCACAGAGAAATCCAGTAGACCATTTATTAAACCCATACATTATACAAAAAAAAAAACCACCACAGTCTACTATGAAATGTGAAAATCTTTAACTTACGAGGTAAGACACTAGACCTGTGAATTCATGGGTCTAGGAAACTCCCAAGGGAGGAAACTCTCTCCACCAATGCAAATTGGAACCTTCTTTGTTTTATATCATCTTAGTGAATTGCCTAGTGCATTGAGAAGTTAAGTGACTTGTCCAAAGTCACAAATGTAGAACTTGAACCCAGATCTTCTGGGCTTCAAAGCCAGGTCTCTATCCACTAGCCCATACTGCCTCTACATTTAGTATTGGAGCTTTACTAAATTCAATCAGAGCTTTACTAAACCAAGCTGACATGTGCTTTGAAGTTTGCCAAACACTAAATGTATATTATCTCATTTGAGTTTTACAATAACTCTATGAGAGGTGATAGTATCTCCATTTTACAAATGAGTAAACAGAGGATCGGCATGTTAAAGGTGTTACCCGTTGTCACACTGATAATATGTGCCAAGAGACAGGATTTGACACCTGCCTTTCAGACTTCCACTATGACTCTGTCTACTATATCATGCTACCCATTACTTCACTTAGGAAAGAGTTCAGTCGTGAGCTAACATTTTATTTACAGCCTATAAAAAAGCTTATTTTTCATGGTCATCAAAGCATTTCTTGCAGGCAATTTGAAGAGCCATTATGATTCATCCATATACCTCAGTGATTCTAACTTCCAACGATAGTCAAAGGCTTGACCAGAGAAGGGTAAACTCAAAAAATTTTACATTTTCAATTGAATAAACCAAGGTCAGTAGTCTCAATTATTAACCATCATCATAATAATTTATAGGCTATAGAATAGACCTGGCTTGGGAATGAGCTCCAATATCCACAAGAGGTAAAACTGAGGTCCAGGATGAGTCATTTCCCATCAGAATTCTAAGCAGTTCTAGGCATAATCTTTGATGACCATGAAAATAAGCTTTTTCTATGAACTAAAAATAACATACACACAATATAGAATCATAGATCTAGAACTAGAAGGACTCTCAAGGTCGTCTTGTCTAACATTCCTCATTTTATAGGTTAGAAAAACAAGAGAGGTGATGTGCCCAAGGTCACAAAGGTAGTAACCAGCACTGTTTGGATTCAAACCCATGTCCACTTATTCAAAAATTATAGCGTCCTTTGCATTGTACCATGTACCATTGTACCTCCATAGCTCAAGGTAAGCATAAAGAAGATGAAGTTGACCATAGAATGCCAGGTTAACACAGGTGTTTGTGATTCTATTTCTATGGTAATCACTACCCTGACTTAGAGACAGTTGAGAGTAAGATGTCAGAAGAAAGAAAACCAGCGGTGACAACATTGAAATGTGAATCCTAGAGTCATAGGATTTTGGAGCTAGAAATGATCTCAGGGTCATCTCTGTTAAGGTAAAGCATCCCAAGGGAAGACAGAAACAGAGGGAAAATAAGACATTTTATAGCTATCAGCAATTTTAAATTATCAGGGGGTCCCCCACCCCTGACCCCAAATTAAAAATAAAGATTGGTTTAGTAGTAAGACCTGACTCCTATTTGTGATGAATAGCATAAGTAAAGTAGAAAACAGAGAGAGAATGGATCAGTTTGAGTCCATGCTGCATGAAATATTGAGGAGTGAATGATAGAGAGGAAGGGTATCCCAGTACACACCCTTAGGGACCATGGGAGTATGGGCTTTTGGGTCAGGATGATACAGATGACCCCTGTCTATGTAGTTTTACTGGAAAGGTACAGTTCATGTATTCTTTGCTTAAACCCATGAAATGATATAAGTATTCTGAAAGCTATGATTATGAAGCCCTGGTCAATGTAAATATCTGTTTGGCAGAGTTCTGAGCCACAGTGGTCATTGTTTGGGAAAAGAAAGCACTTGGGAAAAAAGTCAATCGAACCAGAGTATGTATTGTAATTGTCAGAAAAGGGGTGGATAATGTATCAATCTAATTAACCCCTACCTAAGTAGAAATTCCTTTCTGCAACATCCCTGACAAGTGGTCATCCTGGCTCTGCTGAAAGACCTTCCACTGCACAGAATTCACTATGACCCAATGCAAATCATTCCACTTTAGAATGACTCTAATCACCAGGAAATGTACTTTATATCAAGCTAAAAAAAATGCCTCTCCACTATTATCATCTTTTATTCCTACTTCTCCTCTCTGAAACAAAGCAAAATATGCTATATTCATCTTCTATGAGAAAAACATTCAAATATTTAAATATCATGACCCACCTAAGTCTTCTCTTCTCCAGCAGAAAACTTCCAGTTTTTTTTTTCAGTCAATCTTAGTATGGCCTGGTTTCAACTTTGCTCACCACCCTCATCTTCTGAATGTGCTCCAATTTGTCAACGCTTTTCCTAACACACGGTACCCAGAACTGAACACAATAATCAAGATATGGTCTGAGCCAAGAATAGGGCCGAGCAAACTATCACCTCCTACATTCTTGACATGATGCTTCTGCCAGTAAGTCAACAAGAATTTATCATGCCCTTACTATGTGTTGGGCGTTGGGTTAAGTGCCTCTGTTTAAGCAGACAAAGCTCATAAGAAGTTTTTGGTGCCTGAACCATAACGTTGTCTTATAGTAAACTTCAATTTCACTAAAACCCCTAGAAATTGGGTGAACTTTGGGGATCATCTAGTTCCAACTCCTTATTTTATAGAGAAGAAAAGAGACAGAGTGGTGATGTGACTTGTCTTGAGTTCCACACCAGTCAACTGTAGAATTGACTCTACTATAGAACTCAAGTCTCTTTCTATGACAGTAATTGTCTTCTCTGGTTATACCTTCTCTGATTAGACCTTGTGACTTGGAATTTTGAAAACTTTTTAAAAGAGAATAGATCATCCTGGTAATCTATTTTTCCCATTTCAAAGTAGACATGCTCCCTTAAAATTTGTTAGAGAATAAAAAGCTGTATTACTCTAACAACCACACCAATAATAATAGTGTTTATAACACTTTAAGGTTTGGAAAGTGTTTTACATAGATTATCTCATTAGATCTTTACAACAACCCTATGAAGCAGATGGTATTATTAGCCTGATTACATGACTTGCCCAGGGTCATAGATAGCAAGCATCTGAAGCAGAATTTGAACTCACCTTCCTGACTCCAAGTCCAGTACTCAATCCACTGAACCACCTGGCTGCCAAAGACAAGCCCTTTGACTGAAAGGGATGACTTTAGCTTACCACAGCAATCACATAACACACAAAGAAGTAGATATTTCTAGGTCACAAATATTAACTCTGATATTTCCTTTTCCCTCTCACACACTAAAGTAATCATGAAAGCTAGCTCTATAATAGTCATTAGAAGGCAGTTAATAGTCTCTTTGTTTATATCCACATCATGGATGGTAATCCTCACCCTTACCCCCAGAGCATCCTTTGAACCTTGGGCTAGACAAAGTATGGACCTGATCCCATATAACATTTTCAACGTTGAGGTAGCTTTTAAAAAGTATTTTTCTCTAAGTATACTAACCTTGTTGTCTTATTTGTTTTTCTAATTACAGTAACAGTTGTCTTTGATTCATTCTACCTGTCACTCTCATCATTCAAGGAAAAATAAATTTATTTTCCCCAAAAGTAGCTTGTACTAAGCTGACTGAACCAGCACTGTCATCACCATCATCGTCTAGTGGACAAATATCCTCAACATTCTTCCAATACATAGGCACTCATAGAACACACAGCTGATGTCCAAACAAGGTGACATTTAGTATTTAATGCCTCATCCTAGTCATGGAAGGTCATTCTACAGAAGAAGGAGCCTAGGGAAGAGGAGAAATTCTTGGAATCGTGTGGTAATTCTACACATAATTCAGAATTATCATGCAAGATTGCACCTAAGGAAATTCCTTAACATAAAGTGCCATGAAAATAATTCAGGTCCATGTGCTAGGAACCTAATGTGAATAAAGACAGAAAAATAAAATGAATTTTTCTTTCATGTGATATATGAGACAGCTGTGGTATAGTGGAAAGATCAATGGCCTCAGGGCATTTGACCCAGTTGATCACCCTTTCCTGGATATTGTCCCTGCTCTTGGTTTTGACGACATTGCTCGCTCTCTCTCTCTCTCTCTCTCTCTCTCTTTCTCTCTCTCTCTTTCTCTCTCTCTGTCTGTCTCTCTGTTCACCTGCCCCTGTCTGACTTCTTCTTAGTGTCCTTTGCTGGATCATCATGTATATCACAGTCCCTAACTCACTCCTCTCCAGGCAGCATTCCTTAATCTCCTGGCTCTTTTCACTACAATGTCCTAGAAATCTCTTCACCCCCAAAGCTCATTTCACTCCTAGAATTCACATGCTAGAAGTGTCTTCCACCCTGTTGTCTCTCTCTCTGATTGGCTGGCTCCTCCAAGAACCACCATTTTTAGAAGTTCCTGATCAGTCATGTCTTCATTCCTCTTCAGACTGTCCTCCTGATTCTTCCAGTCTCTCCAATATCTCTCAGCACCAAGTATCTTCATTAGTTCACACCCTCCTTCCCTTTTTCAGCTCCCTTTTATACTTTGTTTTCTCCAGTTACAATGTAAGCTCCATGTGGGTATTTTTATTTCAGCTTCACTTTGTATTCCCAACACCTACATAATTCCTGTCACACAGTAAGCACTTAATAAATGCTTATTGACTTGACCCTGACTGTGGATGCACCCCTGGGCCCTCTCCTATTCTCTACACTCTCACTTTGTGATCTCATATGTTTATGAGCCCATAAGTTTAATTGTCATCTCCACTGAGAAGATTCCTAGATCTAAATACCTGATACTATTTTCTCTCCTAAGATTCACTAGTCTCTCTCCAGTCCTGTATCATCAACTGTATATTAGACAGTTCAGACTGGATGATCTATAAGCATTTCAAATTTAAGATAACCAAAAGAGAATTCATGACATTTTCCTCAAAACCCACCATTTATCTCAACTTCACTATTACTATAATTGGCTTTCCCATCCTTCTAGTCACCCAGGTTTACAAACTCTATGTCATCATCAATTCCCTCTCACCCAAACATCCAATCAGTTGCAAAATGTTTTTCTTTAATTTTATTTGTTATTTTAAAGCACAGAAATTGGTTATTCCTTTTCTTTAGTTCCAAATTCTCTCCCTTCCCCTACATCTTCCCTCTTTCAATGAGATGGCAAGAAAAACAAAACCTGTTACAAATATGCATAGTTCAAAACAAATTTCTACATTAGCCTTTTCCCATCCCTCCTCCCCCTAAAAAAAAAAATCAAAAAAAAGAAAGACAAAAAAAATGCTTCAATCCACACTCTGAGTCCATCAGTTTTCTGCCTGGAAGTGGATAGCATATATAATCCTGAGTCCTTTGGAATTATGGCCAGTCATTATGTTGATCACAATTACCAAGTCTTTTAAAGTCTTTTAAAGTTTATTATCTTTATAATATTGCTTTTACCATGTGAATTGTTTCCCTTTGCATCAGTTCACATATGCCTTCCACATCATCTCTTGCACCTATTCCCAACTCTCCACTCACAGAGCCACCACCCTAGTTGAAGGCATCATCCCCTCTTAAAATCAGTTCAAATCCTACCTTTTTCAGGAGACCTTTCCAGACTGTTCCCTATTGTTAATACCTGCCCTCTGAGATTGTCTTCTGCTTCACTGGATATATATTGTATGTAGTTTTTACTTTTATTTTGTATATTATCCCTCCCTCCTCTTAAACTATGTGTTGCTTGAGAGCAGGGATTGTGTTTTTGCCTTTTTTTATCACCAATAGTATAGTGCCTTTTACCTAGTAAGCCATTAATAAATGCTTATTGACTGCTCACCCATTGACCCTGGCCTATATTATTTTGAGAAGCCTAATTGATCTCTCTGTATCATTTCTCTCTATTCCAATCCATCCTCTGAACTACTGACGGTTATTTTCCTAAAGCATAGATCTGACCATGTCACTCCCCTACTCGATAAATATAAGTCAACATAAACTCCTCTTCTTAGTATCCAGAGCTGTTCACAACCTGGTCTGATGTTGTCTTTCCAGCCTTTTTATCCATTACCCTGCTTCATACTCTCCAAGATCTAGCTAAACTAATCTTGTTATCGTTCCTCTTATATACTACTTCCTCTTCTCTTTTCTGTGTCTATGAACACAGATGTCTCCATGCCGAGAGCTCACTCTTCACTTCTGTCTCTTAGAATCCCTAGAACCCCTGCCTTCCTTCAAGATCCACATATCACCCTCTACATGAACCCTTACCTGCTGGTGCTTACCCATGCCCACCTTCTCACTCCCACAACTGGCCCCTAAAAGGTTACCTTTAATCTATATTGTACATACCTAAAGATTCATCACCATCCTTGACTGTGCCAGCCTCCTACATCCCCTGGACTTCTTTTCCCCTGCCCACTCATGGAGCACACTATGTCAGACCTTCTCTTTTTCAAGTTAAAATAAGCCTGCAATAAGGGTCCATTGTGTTTAGCATTCATTGACCAGTTTGCCTATTTTCTGAAAGCCTCTAAAGTCCCATGGTGGCTTCAATGGACTCGGACAGTGATTATTTTCTTTCTGGTTTGATTGCCATTATAATCCATGTTCATGGGGAGCTATCAGGTATGGCCACATTTATTTCATAGAACATAAAATAGAAAATGGCTCAGAATAGAGAAAGTAGTGATGGGGGCTATGGTAGCACTGATATTAATGTGTCAAACCTGCCCACTTTATTTTTAAAGGCAAAAATAGAAGCATGTTGTCTGGTACAAAGGTAGCCAATGGAGGCATTTGATGGCAAAATTTTCCTGTTTGCAAGATTACCATGAATGCCTAGGGTACCTGAACACCCCTGGAATCCCTGCTCCTAGGAGAGACCGAGGCTGGTGGATTACTTGAGCTCAGGAAATGTGAGCTACAGGGTGCTAAGCCAATTAGGTCTGGTGCCGTATGGAGATTCCCCAAAGTGGCAGGGGAGAGGAGGGAGGAGATTGACGAAAGAAGGAAGGGGTGGGCCAGTTTGGGTCAGAAACTATAGAGCTCAAATTGCTACATCTATCAGCAGTGGGATAGGGCCTATAAGTGTCAACCCACACAAGACACAGAGACCCAGTCTCCTGCTCCCACCAACCCCCCCCTCCAAAAAAATCAACATAAAACATGGTATACAGCAAAAGGGTGCCGAAGTGAACCAGCAGATGCAGACATAAGCCTCCTCATGAGCAAATTTGCATTCTACTTCTGTAGGAAGAGAACTGTAAATAGCTGCTTAGCTGGAACAAACCTAGACAAAAGGGCTAATGAAAGCCAAGGGAACAGCTACTCTTGGTATACTTAAAGTCTTCTTTTGTGAACTAATAAAAACAAATCTTATCCACTTTCAGCTTCTCTCATCTGAAATTACTTATCCAAGTTAAGCCTTTTAGTCACTGATAATAAGATGCAAAATAAAGTACTTGTGAGCCAAGACAATAAATAGACAGAAACACTGTCTGAGTTTAGGCTGATTTTAGCCACTGACATCTATTTTTAAAACTGACCCAATTAATTGGTCTATAGAATGTGATGAGAAAAGAAACACAGGTGAGACTATAGACAAACTCACTGCTGACTGAAGGCACACTATCATCACAGCAAGTCTGCAGAAGTTTATATAACGGAGGGGGCTAGGTGGTGCAATGAATAGAGCACCAGCCCTGGAGTCAGGAGGACCTGAGTTCAAATCCAGCCTAAGACACTTAACACTTACTAGCCCTGTGACCTTGGGCAAGTCACTTAACCCCAATTGCCCTACCTTTCCCCCTCCAAAAAGAAAAAAAAAGTCTATATAATGACTTAAAACTGGCAAACAAGCTAGGAGAAATATGGGGAGGAAAAACCACTCTATCGTGGTAGCCCAAAGAGGTGGTTTTGAAATTGCTGAGAGGAAGCTCAGGTACCATTTAGTACAACTGCTTCATTTTACAGATACAAAATGTAAAGCCAAGAAAAGTGAAATGGCTTGTCCAATGCCACACAGGTAGAAAGCAGCAGAGGTGAAATTCGAACCTGTTGTCCTCTTAATCCAAATCCATTGCTCTTTTCTATTAGCTTTGCAGATGGGTTCTGGAGGATGGTATGTTGTTGAGGTTATTTTTTCTCATTTTTAAAAAAAATTTGCACATTTTCATTTATATTCTCATTCAGTAAATCAGATTCTAGTCTCCGATTTTTCTGAAGCATGTATGTACAGAGCCACTGAACTTTGTACTTTTTTCATGAAAGTTAATGTCATCTAAATGGCAAATAGATCAAGGATAAAGGAGTCATTTTTTTTCCGTTAAATTAGGTCATTCTGAGATGCAGACAAAATAAACTAAATGCTAGATTCACCTTTGTAGCACAGATAGATAGTGTGAGATGAGCTTGATTGTGACCTTAGCTTGAAAGAATGAAATGTACTTCTCTTGCTCTTTGGGAAAGCAAAAAACTGATTCTGAAAATTGAATTTCCAGCAATAGCAGAAAGTACAACTGAACCAAAGAATAAATGCCCAAATGGGGTGCCAAAGTACATAGCTAATAAGAAAATTTTCTAAAAAGCTTTTTCATGAGAGAACTGCAAGATGATTTTTTATTAAGAGCATAAAACAAACTGCTTTTTTATCCAGCAAGCATGAACTGAATACTACAGTAAATAAAAAAGGGACATATATAAATATATTTGTGTAATATGTTTGCAAACTTGTGTGCTTGCATATGCCATATGCACATGTCTCATTGTAAGAAAAACACCCCTGTCAATATTTATATCCTGCCTTACAAATATTCATATCACCCTCTTTGCAGAAGAATAGAGTGATTAGGAAGCTTATTTCATAGTCCTAAATAAATTATAAAATATGATCATCATGTATTTTGCTCACAGAATCATAGGAAGATAAATTTAGAGCTGGAAAGATGTTATCTAACCTGACCCCCTACTTTTGCAGATGAACAACTGAAAGACCCAGAGAAAATAAATTTCTTGAGTTGGATCACAAAGGCAATAAGAGGAAGACAATTTTGCTTAAGGTGAATATACTAGAATGGTTTCTTCTATACCCACTACACCCCCAACCATTTCCATTTTGGCCTTTCATAGAGGTGGGGGAGGAGTAAGGAGGAAATGATGTAAATGGGAGAGAAAGAGATGAGAGAATAATGAAGCAAGAGAAAAGAAAAAAGAGGAAAAAAAGAGGTAACAGGACAAAGGGAAGTAGATTTAAATTTGTCCCCCACACCAAAGAATTGAAATAGGAGGGTATCTCTCCTCCAGTCTGAATCCCTTTATTTCCTACTGCCTTGTTTCCCTTCCATTTTTGTTCACCCATATTTTCTCTCTCCCCTTTGCAAAGTTGTTTGCTCTGATGAAGAAAATGAAGCTGATGGAGATTGAATGACTTGTCCAGGTTCACACAGCAAGGGACTATCTAAGACAGAAATGGAATAGAGGCCTACCTGCCTAGGTTCCACCAATGATCAACCCTACTTTAATACCAGCACCTTACTCCATTGAACCTACTAAGAGATCAAAGAACTGTATTCTCAGAGATCAAATATTTAAAATGTCTACTCTCCATGTGAACATCAATCTTTATTAAAGTAACAAGATATATAAGATAACTAAAGTCTTTAAAGAGAGAAATCTACAAGGATAACCTTATCTAAAGCAAGATTTAAAAGAATAAAATATCTGTGCTTAGAATTTGTTACTTTGCTTTCTCTTAATTTTTACTAGTAATCAGTTATTGCTTAACTTCCATCTCAATTCCTTCACAAAGTATCTTGATGATCTTAGAAAAGATATTTATTCTGTTCTCAGCTATAAAATAAGGGATAGGGATGAGATGACCTCCAAGTTTCTCTTCATTACCAAAGTTCTATAATTCTAACCCTCTAATATTCACCCAAATAAAAATAAAAATTCACATTAAAATATCCTTTGGTATCTGAAGCCTGAGGGCGATGTCTGCTGCTGTTGTTGTCCTTTCTCCAAGAGGACCAAAACGACATCACTATGTTGGGGTCAAGGTACAGTGCATTGGACCATGACATGTACAGTGGTAACCAAAACTCAGGCAGAAGCAGCTATTCTTGAAGAGCCTCTGGAGCCAGTGTGTTGAAAATTGTTGATAGCTGTGACTCTCTCCTTCTGTCAGCTTTTGCTCGTCTATCATTAAATAGGTAAATTCAAGTAAGGCCTCAAACTGGTTTTCTGCTTTGCTGGAAGGAATGAAAGGAGAGAAGGAAGGAGAGAAGGAAGGAAAGAACGAATGAACAAACAAAGGGAGAGAGGAAGAGAAGGAGGGAAGGAAGGAAGAAAGGAGGGAAGGAAGGAAGGAAGGAAGAAGGAAAGAAAGAAGGAAAGAAGGAAAGAAGGAAAGAAAGAAAGAAAGAAAGAAAGAAAGAAAGAAAGAAAGAAAGAAAGAAAGAAAGAAAGAAAGAAAGAAAGGAAGAAAGAAAGAAAGAAAGGAAGGGAGGGAGGGAGGGAGGAAGGGAGGGAGGGAGGGAGGGAGGAAGGAGGGAAGGGAGGAAGGGGAGAGAAAGAAGTCTTGGATCTCTTTCTCTACCTGAGACTGTGCTAATTTATATCCAACCAGGATATGATTGCCTAAGGAACTGGACTTCTACCATAGGCAATGCTTATTCTCCTTTTGCTATGTATAGGATATGCAAAGGGTCTTGGAGGTTATTTCATCTCATCCCCTCATTTCATAAATGAGAAAACTGTGTAAGTGGTGCAAACTCCTACATGTTTTGAACCAGGATTCAAACTCTGACCCTGGGAAACTGAAGTCACTGCTCTTTTCACTATATCCAGTAATCAGTATGATGGTTGACAGCTCTCTCCTTAACAGTCCCCACTTTCTACCTGCCTTATTTATAAGTAGTTAACACTGAAAGGATTAGCTTAATTAAACTTTTCTATTTTATAACCCTTGGGGCATTTAGCAATAATATCCAAGGGGTTTCTTACTTCATTCATCATTCATTTACTCATTCAAACATCTTCAGAGCCCACCATGACTAGAATGTCCAGCTAGGTATTGCAAACAATGCATGGTTTTCTTAAATGGCCCCAAAAAAAGCCTTGGTCCTTTCTCATCGTTTTAAATTTGAACAGCCTGGTTTGTTTGGGTTTTTTTTTTTTCACCACAATTGCAGCATTTCATTTGCACCTTGCTTTTGCTGCATAAGTGTAAGGTGTCTAGATATGGTTCTTAGTCAATAGCATTGGGACAGCATTCATGATTTGAGTAACAAGGGTGAGAAACCCCTGCTCAAAACTATCTCCTTTCCCAATTGTTGCCTAAAATGTCACTGTTAGAAATTCACTCCTTTCAGTCAAAAATTTTCCCCCATTCAGATAAAAGGTAAAAAGCAAATTCTCATTGAAAGATTAATCTGTCTTAGTAATCATTAACACCTTAGTGGGAATTAGGCCATCTCCCACAGGCCTCCTAGCTGACAGCTGGTTCCCATTAACTTTTCCAGGCTAATTTCATATTATCACCTTTCACATAGCCTCTCTTCCAGTCCCACCAGGACTCTCATATACAGCAACCTACCTCCATGCTTTTGCACAGGTCTGGAACACATTCCCTTTGCACCTCTACCTGGAAGAAGCACGTTGCTTCCTTCAAAATACAGGAGCCACCTCCTATAAGAAGCCTTTCCTAGCCCTCCCCTACCCCCATTATTAATAATAATAATAATAATTAATAACAATAGTTCTCATTCATACATCACTTACTATGGGCCAGGCACTTTACAAGTATCATCTCGTCTGATCCTCACAACAACCCTGAGAGGTAGGTACTATTATTATCCCCTTTTTACAGTTGAGAAAACTGAGGCAAACCGATGTTAAGTGAATTCCCTAGGGTCACACAGCCAGTAAGCATCTAAGGCTGGACTTGAACTCAGGTCTTCCTTGTTCCTGACCGGGCACTCTATCCATTGCACCACCTAGGTATCTAACTATTAGCTGCCCCATTTTCTAGCATTCTCTTTATCTTGAAATGATTTTGTAGAGGTTGTGCCTCCTCCCATCAATAGCAACACTCATAATAATAACAGGTAGCATTTTATATAGAACTAATTTTTATCTGCTAAGTGCTTAACACAGTTATCTCCACAGAATACAAGCTTCTTGAGTCCATGGACCATATTGTTTCCATATCCTCAGCACCCAATATGCAGCAAATGCTTTCATATAATCATAGATTCAGAGCCAGAACATCTCTTAGAGCTTCCCATTTCCAACTTCCTCGTTTTACAAATGAAGTATGAGTGCTGGGTGGTGCAGTAGATAGACTGCTGGGCCTGGAGTCTGGAAGACCTGAGCTCAGATTTGACCTCAGTAACTGACTTAGTAACTGTGTGACCCTGGGCCAGTCACTTAACCCTGTTTGCCTCAGTTTCCTCATCTGCAAAATGAGCTGGGGAAGGAAATGGCAAAGCCCTCCAGTATCTTTGCCAAGAAAACCCCAAATGGGGTCCTGATGACTTAGACACAAATGAGCAACAACTAAAGAACAATAACAGCTGTGGTATGGAAAGGTTAAGCAAAGGCTGAGGGTCGCACATATTTAGTAAATATATGAGACAGGATTTGAACTCGAGTCTTCCTCTATCTATTACAAAACTTAGCTGTCTAATTGATAGATGGAAGGTTGCAGAGACTGATTTAGTATGAGGCACTGTCTATAACGGTCGATATAGGACTGAGGGTCCTAAGAAGTCAGCCAGGAAGAGGGCAACAGGGCCTTTGGGTGAAAGGTTCATAGTTAAGGAAGAGGTGACGGTTAGAAGGAAGGAAAAAGACAGACAAGGTAACCTACTTCCCAGTTGTGTCCTAGTCCTAAATATAAATAGTTTCATATAATGTATGGGTGGTCCTTTCCAAACTAATTGCATACAGAAAAACCTAATCCGCCATAATTGGGGCCAAGGCCAGCCTGGTTCTATGGAAGGTCTGAGCTTTAAATCATTTTTAAAGCTATGCAATTTAATTACTTTCAAGAATATTCATTAATGCTGCTGCTAACGAGGGCAGGGGAGCAGTGAGTAAAATAGCATTTTGTTCATACTACTAGTCTGTTGAGTAACCTTCAGTGGCTTGCTGCACCTTGCCTTGAACACAGTAGGTGCTTAGTATTTGCTGAAATGCTGATAAAGTTTTAAAAAAAACTTTAGTCTGACATTCTAGGCCTTCCTCACTTTGACCTCTGACTAACTACCTCTCACCACTCCAAATACTGGACTCTGCAATGCAGTCACATTGTATTCACTACCTTTCAAAAAGATGGTTTCACTTTCCCACTTTCATGCTTTCATTTCTTCTATTCCATCTACCAAGAATGCCCTCCATCCATCTATTATAGCTGTCAGCTATATATATACCCCTCTCAGTCTCTTCTCCCCTCTCATTGGAGGGCTGAAGGGTAGAACCGTCCTTTACAGAAAGAAGAAACTAGAGTCTCAGATTACTTCACTTTGTGTCTGTTGCCTTGCCTGGTTTCAACTCCGTAGAACAAGATTCCTCCTGGTGTCCCCACTACTCCATCGTTCCTGCCTCCTTTTACCCTATGTAATCCTAGGTAAGTCTCCTAATTTCTGTTTGCCTCAGTTTCCTTAACTGTAAAAAATGAAAATTATAAATAGCACTTACCCTGCAAGATTATTGTGATGAATAAATGAGATATTTTTTAAAAAACACATAGCACAATGCCTAGCATAAAGTAGGCACTACATAAATGTTCATTCCCTTCTCTCTCTGGGCCTCAGTTTCCTAATAAATAAAGCAAGAGGGTTAGAATAAATTATATTGAAGACCTCTGCCCTAAATCTACGATCCTGGGCCTCTATCACACTTGAATACACATTTCTCTGAAAATGTTTTCTAGCTATTTCATGTATTCAATTCTCATCTTCCCAATTATAAATTTAGCTACTTGAGAGCAAACACTACTTTCTACACTTTTTTATGTTCCCTGAAATTCCTGTTAGGCAGCCAGGAGGCACTTAATGTCAAATTAAGACATCCTACTAGTACTCATTTACATAGCACATCACAGTTTTTAAAGCACTTCCCTAGAATCAACCTTATACAATATGGAGGTGGTACAACTATTTTTGTCCCTAATTTACAGAGGAAGAAACTGAGGTTCAAAGAGAATAAGTAATTTGTTACAGCCAAAATGCCCATTACCCAGCAACCCACCATTGATAAAAACCTTAGAACCTGACCATGCTGGTCCCCAGGCCACAGTATCTGGGCTTACACTGAGCCCACCAGTGGGACCCTGCCATTACTCATGGTGAGAGTGCCACACAGTTGACCCTACCCAAGGTGTTCCATAATCTCATGGCCTCTCAATCAGTAAGCTTGCATAGCTTTATTTTTCTCATAATCCTATCTGTTTTTTGAGTCCAACTTAGGAGTTTTCTGGAACATTGTTAAACTCCTATTTCCTTAAGCAACCTTAGACAAGGAAGGTAAAAAAAAGTAAATGAAATGTCATTTCTCACTGTAGTTTTTATCTCATTACCACAGTGAATGGCCTTGATTTTTTTAAAAAATATCTATGACTTTTATCCACTAAAATCCTACTCCAGCAGCTCATTGTGGAGGCTGCTGGGGAAGCATAGGCTCTGGCAAGAGATGCAGGAAAATGGGCTGTGTGTATGTACCGTCTGAGAAGCAGCCTAGTTAGGCCCCCACAGTCTCTTTACCACATTCCCAGCAGGCAACATTCAGGGAAACAGCTACCAAAGACTTTCTGGTAAACTTTCTGAGACTGGAGCAGGCTGGAGAATAGATGCCCACATCAATGAAACACTGATACCTCACTCCACTCGCTAACTACCATGTGTTTATCTTACATTTATTTTGAATGTGCTTAATATATGCGCGTGTTTTCTCTTTCTCCCCACAAAGCCCTAGTAGAAGCTTCTTAAGAGGTAGGATTGTCTCATTTTTTTGTCTGAATCCCTAACGTGATACAACTGGCAGTCTCTGCTTATTGATTGACAGACTGAAAGATATCTTCATGCCTTTAAGCATAGGTCCAGAGTCCTTTTTCTCATATTGGATATGTTTTCAAAGTTCTAAATAAAAATTTAATTTAGCCAGCAAACTTTCTTTCTCCCTCACATCTCATACATTTCCATATCTCTACCATTGTGTTAGTTCTGGGATAGGGGTACCAGATAGAAATGGCATTTTTGTTTCAGCCCAAGATCATTGGAAATACCCAGACTTCTATCATCTTTCTCTGAAAGGCTGAAGAGCTATCCCAAATGACTCAAGATAATTCTATGGCAGGCAACGAAAGTCAGGGAAACAACAATGAGTAATTTGCCAGAGCAAAAAAGTGCCAAAAAGAAGCTAAGATTGTGCAAGATGCACAGGCTCTATGTAGCTCTACAAAGGAGAACGGCATCACATGAGGGAAAGTTACAAGGAAGCAAATTTAAAGTCAACACAAGAAAGAATTTTCTCACAATTATCATTGTCCAAAATGGAATGGGCTGCCTCCTAAGACAATGCATTCCAAATTGACAGAAGTATTAAAACCAAGGCTGAGCAACAATTTGATGGGAATATTGAAGAGATTGATGTCCGGGTGGAAGGATTGGACAAGATGGTCTCTTAGCCCCCTTTCAGCTATATAGTCCTAGCATCCTGTGATGTTTCATAGTACTATAGAGAGATGAATGGTTTAAAAATTAGTCAGATCAAAGGTAACAGAGTCAGGAGAATGAATAGGGACAAAGACTACAATAACATAAAACAACCCTACAATTCAACTGAACTCATATTTAAGGGATTGACCAATCTTGACTGGAGATGATACAACACATCTCCCTCTTAGAGGGAGAACTAGAGATTCTAAGTGTTGCATATGTTGTAGACACTGTCACTATATCAATTGGTTTTGCTTGTATTTTGTTTTTATTTTGGAAAAAGGAGGGAACAGTGAGATATCAGGAACTATCTATGAAATAAAAACAAAAGTAATAAAACTTTTGTTTAAAGGCTTACCAGTTGTCATTTATTGGTCTGAAAAATGTGGTTCTTTTCACACTGACATTAGTTCAGCTGTGGTAAGGCTCCAATTATGATAAATCTGGAAACTAATTCATACTGTTCTGTATATAGAATTGGTAGCAGCCCCACTGTTTGACATTAAAATCCTTCAGGGCATGGAATTAAGAAGAACTGAGTTCAAATCTGGTCTGAGATACTTACTAGCTTGTTTGACCTTGGGCAAGTCACTAAATCTCTTTGTCTTAGTTTTCTCAGTCATAAAATGGGGATAATTATAGCACCTACTGGGATGTAGGGTTGTTGGGAAGATTAAATCAGTTAATGTTTGTAAAGTACTTAGCATAATGCCTGGCACTACTAGGTATTTAATAAACACTTGTTCATTTCTTTCTGTCCTTTTACTATCTAGCCCCAATCTATTTTTCCAGACTTACCCTATCATGTACTCTAGGTCCAACCAAAGTATCCCATTTGCTATTCCCCAAGTATCACATTCCATTTTCCATCTCTGTCTCTCACACCTGGTATGCTCTCCCTCCTCATCTCTGCCTCTGGGAATTCTTTGCTCCATTCAAGGTTCAACTCAACTGTTCCTGTTACAAGGGATGCTGATCCTCAGTTAGGAATTAGCAATGCTCTCTCTCTAAAACAAAAATTGTTTCACACTTATTTTGTACATTTTTATATATTTTGTACTAACTTGCTTGGAACCATGTTGTTTCACCCCAGCAGAATGCAAGCTCCTTGAGAGACTTTGATTTTTGTCTTTATCTCCTCAGTGCCTGGCACATAGAAGATAAAATAAATGTTTGTTGATCTGAATTGAATTGAGTTCTTAGGCACCAATCACTTTTGCTCCAGTGGATAAAAGTCAATTTTGATCAAAGTTGTCCTGATAACCTCTGAATCCCTAATGAGTTGGTGGGCTCACCCAACTTTCAAGTTTGTTATAGGAAATGGAAGATTTCAAAGAGCGTTCCCAAAGTCCACACTTTCTTCACACTTTGTCGTCTCCTCCATTTTTGTCTGACCTATTTTTGTTTGCTAACACATTGCTTTGTCATCACCACTCTTTCACATCTGTTTCTGCTATTTCAGTCTTTACCTTTTAATTTCTTCACCCTTAATTATTTCCCAAGAAATTGCTTACTGACCACACACCTTTAGTTCCTTTTAACCCACTATTTAGTTATTATTATTTGCAGTATCACTTCCACCTTCTGATACCTGTGATCTCTTATATAATCATAGAAAGTTGGATTTGGAAGGGGTCTCAGAGACCTCTCTGATCTAGTCCATACCTGAAATATGGGAGATCCAGCATCATAAGAAATGGTATGATGCACTTGGAGTCAGAACAACCAGAGTTCAAATCCTGCCTCAAATTCACACATTTACTGAGTGACACTGGACAGGTCAACTAACCTCTTATATCTTCAGTCTCACCTGTAAAATAGTACCTTACAAAGTTCTTGTGAGTTTCAAATGAGATAATGTGCAAAATGCTTTGCAAACCTTAAAGAGATCTATAAGTACTAGACATTAGTATTCTATAATCTTCCTAATAAATGTCTATCCAGCCTCCCCTTGAAGATTTCCAGAAATGGGAAACTATTGATGATGATGGTGATGATGATGATGATGGTGATGATGATGATGGTGGTGGTCGTGGTTGTTATATAGCACTTTAAAGTTTACAAAGCACTTTATTAATATTATTTCATTTTATCCTCCTCAAACCTCTGAGAGGTAGGTGCTATTAACCCCATTTTACACACAAAGAAACAGACAGATCAAGTGACTTGCCCAGGATCACATAACCCAATAAGTGTCTGAAGCCAGATTTGAATTTAGGTCTTCCTGACTCCATGTCTGGTGATCTACACAATGCAACACGTAGCTGCCTAATTTGTGAGTAATTCAAAAAGAAAACAGAAATGACTATCAGTCAGCATAGGTTCATCAGGGATGAGCTGTTCCAGACTAACTTCATTCCCAAGACTAGGTCAGTGGTAGATCAGAGAAATGAACTAGATGTAATATACCCAGATTTCATCAAGCTAAGCAACAGAATCTCTCGAGATATTTGTAAGTAAGGTGGATATATGTAGAACAAATAATAAGGCAGTTAGGTGAACTTGAAACTATGACTGTAGTCAAGAGAAGAGTTTAATAGATTGATGAAAGCCTAACATCCCTAAGGATACCATATCTTCAGCTACCCTCTTCAGGGAGGAGGGTCACTCTTTTTGATCCATGCAATTCACAAGGCCAAAAGAAGGAGTAGATATCCTGCTTGCTCCCCATTTCCATTTCCTGACCTCTATCCCTCAATGGCCTTTGCTCTTTTAAGATCCAACCAAGTGGATTATATCAACTTCCACTTCTTGTCTTTTACCAACTTCCAGATCACTCTCCAGTTTTTAAGGATTTGGGTACTGATCTGGCCATATGGTTCCACCACTTCCTCAATTCCAGACTTCCTCTTGACTAAAACCACCCAACAAAGAAAGACACTCTTGAGAAACCTTGTTGCTTATCTTGATGAAATCTAGGTATATTATATCAAATGTGGGTGTACTACATCTGGTATATTTCTCTGATCTACCATTGAACTGGTCTTGGGAATGAAGCTAGTCTGGGGAGGTTTGTCCCTGATAGACTCATACTGAGAGTGATTTCTGCTCTCTTTTCTGATCCCTTTAAAGATCTGACTGTACAGTTCCTCCACTTCCTCAACTGCAATTATTTCATCTTGACTAAAACCACTCAAAAACATGATCCCACCTCAGGCACAAAATGGTCACCATCTCTTGAAACTACCAACTCCAAGATCATAGAACATAGAATCACTGATTTTAGAGCTAGAGGCTACAGATTCCAACCCCTTCATTTTATAGATGGGGAAAATAAGCCACAAATAAGTTAAGTGACTTGCTAAGGTCACACAGTTAATGTCTTAGTCATGATTTGGATCGATATTTTCTCAATACCAAGTGCAGGGTTCCATGCACTGTACCATGCTGCCTGAACTCTGAAATCCCATTCTCTTAACAAATTCTATCCTTCCACCTCTGCTACTCTCTCACTCAGACTAAATATACTCTTTGTCCTTATCCCAATCTCTGTTCCCTTGACCCATTCTCCTATTCCATTTTGACTTGACTTTCTTACAATATCTAACCTTACCTCACTGACTATGAAGACTTATCCTTGGATAACTGCTTTTCCGATCCTATTCTAGGACTAATAAGCATTGCTGGAGAAAGTGACAAGAGGGAATTGATTCAGCCTATTATAAATCCAGGGCTCATTACCTCTGCTTGCCTTTGGTGCTGCGTAACATCCTTTCCACACTATCCTTACCATCATCTAGTTCATCCCTCACAACAGTAGTTCCAGACCTTTTGTTTCTCTTCTTATTCTCTACTGCAGCCCCAACCTCAGCCCTTATGGCAGCCGGACTCCTACTTCACTGCTGTGAAGATTAAAGTTCTCATGGTGGACATGAATTCCCCCAGCTTTCCTCTTTCCTTCCTCAACATTTGTCTACATCACCAACCATTCTCTCTTTATTCTCTTGGTCACAAGGCCATCTCTTTACGTGGCATCTCAACTATTTAATGAACCTGCACTCTTGGCACAGTAGATAGGATAGAGTGATGAACCTGGAGTCAGAAAGCCCTGAGTTCAAATCCAGCCACAGAAAATATTAACCAAATGATCTTAGGCTAATCAATTACTCTATATTTTTCTCTGTTTCCTCAATCCTGTAAAATAGGGATAATAAAAGCATCTGCCTCCCAGTGTTGTTATGAGGATCAAATGAGATGATATTTATAAAGTACATAACAGCACTGGCACGTAGCAGGTGGTACATAAATACTAGCTATTATTATTAATTTCCTTCTGTCCTGTCTTCTCCCGTGTCTGTGGTCCAATGGTCATCATCTCTCTCATGGATTTTTTAAAATATACTTTTTATTTATTTCATTAAATATTTCCCAATTACAAGTAAAAAAAAAGTTTTAGTGTTTATTTTTTTAAATATTGAACTCTGGATTCTGTCCCTCCTTCCTGCCCCTCCCCACACCTTGAGAAGGCAAGCAATATGATATTGATTATACATGTGAAGTCATGAAAAATATCATAGATCTTTGAATACTTCTCTTGTGCTTACTTTCCATAGGCCCAGAGTCATCTGCATAGAGATAATCATTATGCCCAAGAGAACTGATGTGATCACTGAGAGAGGGAATGTAGGCCTTTTTAATCTTTGAAAAAAAAAAGCCTTTCCTTGACCCTCCTATCCCATTGTCTTTGTATTTTTGCTCTTTTCTCTTTTCTCTCTCACTGTCAAACTTCTTGAAAAGCTGTCTACGTTTAGTGCCTTTACTTCTTCACCACACATTTTCTTCTTAACTTGTGTATTCAGTCTTTCATTACCACCACTGAACTCTAGAACATAGGCTATCCAAGGTTATTAATTAAGGCCAATAGCCTTTTATCATTCTTAATCATTTTTAGCCTCCTTAAGCTTTTGAAAATGTTAGATATCCACCCTCCACCATATACCCTCTTCTTCTCTGCCTTCAGAGATACGAAATTTGCCAAATTTGCATCCTATCTCCCCAACAACTTTCAAAAGCAGAAATGGTATAGCCAATTAGAGGGCTGGATTTGGAATCAGGAAGACCTGAATTTATTCTCCCCCTTAGAGATTTCCTAGTTGTGTGACCCTAGGAAAATGATTTAACCTATCTGGGCCTCAGTTTCCTCATCTGTAAAATGAGGGGGTTGGACTCAATGACCCTCTAGGCACCTTCCAGATCTAAATCTATCCTCCAATGATCTTTTCTACCTCCTTCACTGGCTTCTCAAATTTCATCTGAACCCCTCAATGCGGATTCTTCATCTGTCCTGCTTCTGTCCTTGACCCCATTTTATTTTTTCACTATATCCTTCCCCTTGACTTCAGCTATCAAATCTATGTATATTACTTCCAATTCTGTATCTTGATCTCTGTTCTGAACTTGAGAATTAACATTTACAACTGTCTTCCAGTCAATGCCACGTTAATACCCCTACTAGCACATGAACATATCCAAAACCATGTTTCAGATCTTTCCCTCTAAACTTTTTCAACCTGGCTTCACTTTCTTTGTGTGATATAACCAATCACCTTTTCTCCCATGTTCAAAAACCTTGGGGTTATCTTTCACATTTTCGTCTCCCTCAACTCTCAGATTCAATCAGTTACCAAGCCCAGTCAATTCTATCTCCTCAATATATTTCCTGTCTGCCTCTTGATTCCCATTACAGTCTCCCTAGTACGGGCTCCTGGCTTATTAAAATAGCCTCCTCACAAGTCTTAGCACCTTTCCTCTCTGTCCCTCCAATCCATCCTTTACTGCCAAAATTGCTGCCAAAATATTGCGCTCATGCACAGAGATGACTCATGCTACTCATCTACTCAAAAAACTTTAAGCGTTCACATTATTGCCCGCTGAGTGAAGATCAGATTCCTTTGTCTGAAACACCAGACTCCCTAAACCTTTCCAGCTATATTTCATATTATTCTTTTCTATAGCCTGGGTTCCAACCAAACTGAACAATGCGCTGCCCAATGAACATGATCTTAAGCCCTCCTAGTTATATATCTTCTCTCATGCTGTTCTCTGTGCCAGGAATGTTCAAATCCAACTCAGATATTTGCTAGTTGTGTAACCCTAGGCAAGTCACTAAACCTCTCTCTGCCTCAATTTCCTCATCTGTAAAATGGGGATAATAATAGCACCTGCTTCCCAGGGCTGTTGCAAGAAGAAGATGCGATATTTGTAAAAACATTTTGCAAATCTTAAGGTGCTATATGACTGATACTGATTATTATAGCAGTGATTATGAGCTCATGACATAGTAGCTTATAAAAGATCAATGTATAGTTCAAACTTTTCCTTTACTGCACCCCATGTGAAGACTATTGTCAGGTTACAGCTTAGTTCACAGAATATCAGGGGATTTGTCTCCCTTTTTTCATCCTGATTAAAACAAAGCACACTGACCCCACTCCCTGGGTGGTCCTGTTGATGAGGAGGGTTTTTTTTTTTTTAGCTAGTAGGATTATAACTAAGAATGATTCTCTGTTAATTTTTTCATTTTATTTTTTTTCTTATGAGCTTTACAAGCATGAACATTTCCATATACATAGAACAGAAAAAGAGGATTGTATGTTTATTTATAAAGTGTCTACTAGCTATTGGAGGACATACCAAGTTTAGATTAAAAATCATCCCTGATCTTATAGGACTTATGATCTAGTAGGTAGATATTACACAGACACGTGAAACTATCACATACAATATTACATGATCATCAACAAGCGTTAATTAAACATCTGTTGAGCAGGAAGTCTCCTATGGGGAAAACGAAGCTCTGCCCTGAAGTGAAACTTCGGCTACATATAAAACCTCATTGCCAGACACAGAGGGAAGAAGGGAGAGGGGTTAGATGTTCAAAAGCTAAAATGAAACTGGCCTTGCCTTCAAGACCTGTACATACATTCTATTAGGAGGAATAAAAGTTACACATAAAATTAAGCATAAGATATCTACAAAGTAATTTGTAGGGGAAGGGACACCAGCAGGGGCAAGGGGTTGAAGGAGGTCAGAAAAAAAAACCTCAAGTAGTAGATGATGCTTGCACTTAGATTTGAAGGGAGGGAGCTAGGTGGCAGAGTAGATAGAATAGCAGCCCTGGAATCAAGAGGACCTAAGTTCAAATCTAGCTTCAGACACTTACTAGCTATGTGACCTTAGGCAAGTGGCTTAACCCCAATTGTGTCAAAAGAAAAAAACAAATAGATTTGAAGAAAGGTAGAGATCCCAAAAAACAGAGATGAGAGTGAGTCTTCCAGGCCTGAGGCACAATCTGTGCAAATATCTGGAGACAGGAGGTGGAATATTGTATACAGAAAACAGCAAGTAGACCAGTTCTGCTAGAATAGAGAGTGTGTAAGGTGGGGTGATATGTTTTAAACCCAGAAAAGTAGGGCAAAATTCAATTGCAAAGGATTTTAAATGTTAAATAGAGGATTTGATGCTAGAGGCAATAAGGAACTATGGTAGTTTCTTAAACAAGGGTATGACAGAGTCAGACTTGGACTTTAGGAATATCTCTTTGACAATCGTGGTGAGAAGAGAGTCTCCCCCTCACCAAGAACAATCAGGAGGCTATTATAATAGTATAACCTGAATGAGAGTGGTAGCCATATGAGCGGACAGAAGGGGAAAGATGCAAGAGATGTGGTAGGACTGGTATGGACAAGGCTTTACAACTCTAAATGGTATTGGGGGGAGGATAAGGGAGAGTGGGTAGAAAGAGGACTCAGGGTTCACAAACCTGTGTCACTATAGTGGTAACCTTGCTAGAAACAGGGAATTTTGGAGGAGTGGTGGGTTTGGGTGGGGGAAAAGATAATGAGCTCCCTTTTGGACATGTTGAGTTGGAGATGTCAATGGTACATTCAATGTTCAAAGGAACACTAGGATTGGGTATATGATCTGTAAATCAATTTCATCAAGATAATAATTGTACCCATAAGAGCTGATGAGATCACCAAGAGAAAGGAGGAGAGAGAGAGAGAGAGAGAGAGAGAGAGAGAGAGAGAGAGAGAGAGAGAGAGAATGCACATACCTAAGGTAGAACTTTGAGATAAACCCCATGCTTGGGGGGTCAGGACATGGATGATGATTTGGTAAAGGAAACTGAGAAGCAGCCAGACTGGTAGGAAGGGACCCAAGAAAGAGCAGCATCAGGGTAACACCCAGAAAGAGCATATCCAAGAGGAAAGGGTGATCAGTTGCACCAAGTGATACAAAAATGTCAAGGATAGGGGTTGAGAAAGGACCATTAGATTTAGCAGCAATCATTGGTAACTACGGAGAGCAGTTTCACATGAAAGATGAGAATAAAGATCAAATTTCAAAAGAGTTGAGAAGTGAGAAGAAAGGAAATGGAGGCATCATGTGTAGGGGAAAAAATCTTTTTTTCTAGGAGTTTGGCTATAAAAAGTAGCACAGATATAGAATAATACCTTGAGATTATGGTAGGAGCAGGTGAAGGTTTTTTGAAGAATGGTGTAGACTTGGGCAGGTCTCTATTATAACAAGGAAAAGAAGAAACCAGTAAATAGAGAAAGATTAAAGGGTGGGTAGTGGGGTGATTGTGCAGATTTACATGATGAGATGAAAGGGATGGGATCAAGGGTATAAGCAGAGGAGCTGGACTTGTAGAAAAGAAGGACCACTCCTTCATCAGAGACTAGGGTAAAGAAAAAGAGAATGGGGAATGATGTCGATACCTTTTGAGATGCAGAATAAAAGAAGCAGCTCACAGAAAAGAGTCTCTATTCTCTCAGTAAAAATATGAGGTCTTCTGCTGCAAGGGAGTACAGGATAGGTGGTGTGGGAGATATAAAGGTAGAGGGAAGGAAGAGAGGGGAAAAGGGGGAAAGAATGAGGTAGAGAAAGAACAGGAGGTGAAGGTGAAGGAGGAGAAGAGAAGGGAGAACATGTACACATCTCTTAAGAGTTTACCATGTGCTAGGGTAGCTAAGCATTGTACCATATATGGTAGGGGTTCAAATGCAAACAAGTTTAAAAGCCCCCAATCTCAAGGAACTTACATTCTAATGGGGGGGAACACATAAAAAGGAGCTGGAATAGAAGATTTAGGAACAACACGACCCAAGTGCTTGAATTTAATTGCCTAACCATTTTTAGTAACTCAGAACTAGTCAAATAAGGATCCCTCTCAGAAAATGCCAGGAGATGCAGGAAGATAAATGTGATGCTTATCTTGACCAAGGGGGAAAATGTTGGTAATGGAAATTGATTCTTGATGAGTCCAATGTAAGTGAAATAATGAAAACATTAAAAGGAGAAACATGTAGCTCTGTAGAAGACCATGGGCAATTTGACCCTGGGTCACTTGACTCTTCTTCACTGAAAACAGTCATCTCCAGCAAAATCTCTTGGCTATTCTCAGGATTGATACAGATGTTTTGCTTCACCTTCTGCCTACTTGGCTGTCATTTTTCCTTATATGCAAAGCCCAGAGTTTTTTCAAGATTGGAGAACTTCAAAGGTTTAGAAATTAAATTCTTAAGATTAAATTCTTAGAATTAAGCTTCTTAGGACCACATAAATTTGAAACTTTTCCTTGCCTTGAACCTCACAATTTGGGCTAATGCATCTACTTTCTGTAGCTAGGATAAGTCATTCCCATTCAAAATCATTCCCACCTCCCCCCTTTTTTCTGCTTTGCTTCCTGTGCAAAAATAGTGTGAGGTTATAGCCTCCACAGGGAGATTTCAGAGTGTATAAATTGTGCCCAAGGACTAGAAAAGGTCTCAATGTACCTACCTCTGCAATCAGTATTCCAGTATGTGCCATTGTGAACATTTCTTCAAAAATGAAGTAATATGAGAAAACAATGTTTTAGTTTCTCGGTAGTAATAAAAATCCAATTCTGCTACCTCTTGGGCAACAAAAATCAGGAGATAAGCAGAAAGAAATTGCCAGACTTCTCCACAATACCCCCCCCCCAGCTCTTCCATCATAAAAATTCCCTTCATTATCACCAGTTTAAAGGAAAAGATAATTATTTTCTAAATTGTTGACCACTTCATAGAATACATTTAGAATTGGAAGGAACCTTAAAAGTTGTCCAGAGAGACCCCCTCATTTTACAGCTGAGCCCCAGAGAGGTTAGGTGATTTGCCCAAAGTAATAAAGGTAGGAAGTAACATAGATAAGAATCAAAGTTCTTTTGACACCAAATGCAGTTCATTTTCTGCCTCCTACTTAGACATAGATGGCAGTGCTATCCTCTTCAAGTAACATTAGGTTAACTGATTTTAATCTATGGTTACAGAAAATCCTTATCAAAGGAGGAATTTAGGTAGGTGTTATTCAATTACAAATTGTAATCCCTACACATGATGTAAAAACTGGAACATTTCCTTTTGAAAAGATGAGAAACAACTACAAAAGTTTTAGTTCGAGTCCTGGTCACCAAAGCCTTAAAAAAAGATCCTGTTATTGTCATATTGGTTCTGACATTTCTAACCATTGACAAGTTCTCAACACATTGTCGTATGCCAAGATTTTTCGGAAGTCCAGGGTAGAGGGTTTTAGGAGCACCTAAAGAACAAAGAAGTTGACTCTAATTACTGATATCATTCCTGCCTCCCATGTTGCGGGGAAAAATCATAGAATGGGAGGGAACCTTAGCCATTAAATTGTACTGTCCAATGTCACCCAAAGACTAAGACTCAAAATCAGGTTCTGTGATTCAGGTGCTTTTTGTACCATACTACATTGCCTTCAATAATTCCATACCCATTGGAGAGGGAAAGGTGGCAAGCAGGGCTGATCTCAAGGGTAGGTAAAAGAAAGAGTACCCAAGAGCCCTCTTGTCTCAAAATATCTGCCCCTCTAGGCAGACTATAATTTTTGCTATTAGAATCCAACCTATTACAAGTTTTCAAGAATGCCCTCTCAAAGCATGTAAATAGCCTTGAAAAGATTTACAGATTAAGCCAATTAACATCTGGCCTGGGTCTAAGGAGACCAGTTTCCATTCAATTTATGTCACTATCTAGCTTTGTGACCTTCAAAATTTACTTTGTTTCACTTGACCTTGGTTTTCTCATCTTTAAAATGAAGGATTTAGACCCGATGATCTAAAATCCCTTGCTCTAGGAAACTAATCCAATGATTCCATGACATTAGTGTGAATCAGTCTTTTAAATCGATCCTTTCTCAACCCAGCTAACTCACAGGTATCTGGGAATAAATCATAGACAGTCCAGTTGATACATGATTTCTTCAAACTTTAAATGTGATCAATTTAAATTATATTTATTATTGTTGTGATTTTGTTGTTGTTGTTCAGTTGTGTTTAACTCCTTCATCACCCCATTTGAGGTTTTCTTGGGCAAGGACACTGGAGTGGTTTGCCATTTCTTTCTCTAGTTCATCTCAACTCAAGATTACTTAAATCAAGCTTAATGAGTGTCTGAAACAGGGTTTTAATTCCTGATTACATTTTCAGTATTATATCCACTAACCCAGCTAGCTGCCTACAAATCATAGATTTAGTGCTGGAAGGGACTAGAAACAATTCAGTCCAACTCCCTCATTTTATAGATGAGGAAACCGGGACCTAATGAGGTAAGGTCCCAGCACCATGAGTAGGAAGTAGCAGACAATGCATGTCCTCTGAATTCAAATCCAGCAGTCTTTCCACAGGTCTACACCACACACACACACACACACACACACACACACACACACACACACACACACACACACACACACACACTCCTGGAGAATTCATTAAGTAACTCTCTAACCCAGCTCTAGCTTCTAAGTAGAATTTTCTTGACAGAGAATTGAAACAGTCCAAATGAAGATCAAACCATCTAGGTTACAATGACCAAACCCTGCATACCTTGAAATGTTATACATGTACACATCTGTTCTTTCCATGGCCAAAACAAATCCATTTCTGAGAGATTTTGCTTCTGTAAGAGAAATTCTCTCTCAAGAGAAAGATTGCTTTAAAATTTTAAACATAGTACTGAATGTGTGTCTAAAGAATAAATTTCCAATTGCCTTTCTTTGTATCCACAGAGCTTAGAATAGTGGCTGGCACACAGTAGGTATAATAAGCTTAAAACTACACTAAGATTTTTGAAACACCCTATCTTAGTAAATTAAAAAGGAGACTGTTTCTATTAACTGCTGGCTTTAGAAGCTCTGGGTTTGTTTCAGGCTTTCACTTAAGTAGAAGAATACTAAACTTACAGCATTTATAGCACCTACTATGTTCCAAACATTCTTCTAAATTTATTAAAGCTTAAAACTGAACTAACACTTTTAGAACATCCTGTATTTGGTATTAAATGCCCCCAATTTGGGGCAGCTAGATGGCTCAGTGGATACAGCATCAGACCTGGAGACAGGAAGACTCATCTCCCTGAGTTCAAATCCAACTCCAGACATTTAGCTGTGACCCTGAGCGAGTCACTTAACCCTGTTTGCCTCAGTTTCCTTATCTGTAAAATGAGCTGGAGAAAGAAATGAAAACTATTCCAGTATCTCTGTCATGACCCCAAATGGGGTCCTAAAGAGTCAGGCACAGCTGAAAAATGACTCAACCATGCCCTCAGTTAAGTCAAAGGATCTAAAACCACCTTTCCTATGTGCTATGCGACCTTAAGTAAGTCACTTAAACTCTCTGGGCCTCAGTTTGCTTTTCTGTCAAATGGGGGAGACAGGGCAGTCGTGGGAGGCTGGCCTAGATGACCTGAATATCCCTTCTAACTCAAAAATGATGGTCTTAGAATTTCACTTTCTATCATCCCATTTGCACTTCCTTCTTGATTATTCTTCTGCAAAGTATTTCAGATTTCCTCCCTCTTTTCTATTTCTATCACCCCTTCTATCTCTTAGCCTGGCCCAGATCTCTTCACTCCCTGCCTGGATTATTACAACAGCTTCAGAACTAGTCTCCCTGGCCCCAGACTCTCTGGCTTCTGTCCATCTTAGACACAGCTGGAAAAAGAATCCTTCTCAAATAGTCCTTTCATCGAGTTACTCCTTTTGAGCTCCACAGATTGGTGTCAACTCCTTTGGGCCTCTATTTCCTCATCTGTAAAATGAAGGGGTTTGAAGTGGAGGATCTCAAGGTCCCCTTTGGCTCTTACTGGTTCTGATTTCCCTGCAGTAACTTTTCTAATCTCATCTATTGTTCACTAAACTTAGCCTCTAAGCACTGGGCAAGGCAATTTGCTTGCTATTGTCTGAATGTAACTGTTAATTCCCACCTCTGTGCTTTTGCTCATTGCATTCTCTCCCCCCTGGAATTACCTTCCTTTCCTTTCAATCAAACCACATCCATTACCTTGCCCAACCTGCTCAAAACTAATAAACCTTTTTTAATTTATCTCGCCCTACTCGACGAATTAATCAACAAACATATTAAAGGTCTACTGTGTGCTAGGGCCTTGTGCTTGGAATAGAGATAGAAAAAACAAAAACCAGTCACTGCCCTGAAGAGGCTTATATTCTACAAGGGAAAATAACACATATGCCCATAAGTAAATACCACACCCCCCCCGCCACATACACGCATACACATACACACATACGTATGAGGGATAGGACCTAAATACATACTAATTTCAATCCTATTTGGAGTAGACTCTCTCAGAGACCTTTTCTGCCTCTAACATCATTATTTTGCACTTCGATAAAGTGATTTTGTCATTATTATCACTCTATTTTAAGCATGTATGTCCAGATGAGATAATGGAATGAAAAGAATACTAGATTTGGAGTCAGAAGCCTTGGGTTCAGATTCAAGCTTCAGAACCTACTAGTTGCATGACCTTAGACAAATCATTGGGACTCTTTGAGCCTTCTTATTTATAAAATAGAGGCAAACTATGCTTTCCCTACCTCGCAGAGCTGTCATGAGGAAGTTCTTTCAAACTTTGAGGTGCTAAATAAATATAGTCATTTATATTAATTTTATTACTAGTGTTAATGAACATAAATATAAATCATTGAAACCAAATACCGTTTTTTATTTCTCCTCTCTCTTCTCAATAAATTCTCATTAACGAACTCAATAATTCACTTTACCTGAGGAAACAGAATTAAACTTTTCAGAACAGTCTGGAGAGAGTCCCCTGTTCCCACAATTTCCCAAGTCAACAATGGTGGCGAGATTGCTCTGACTTCACCTTCCAATGACCCTGACTTTCATCTCTGCCTAAATGGTCATCTAAACATTGAGCCTACAAAATGTTAAAAGAATCATGTGTTTTCTTATAGTTTCCATCTCTCTGGGCATGACATTTATGTACTAAATCCAAAAAGTTCCCTTTGTTGTGATGGAATCCTAATAGAGCTGTCCCCAGTCCCAATATTCTAACTTCCTTATAGGCAAACTGATTAGCAGGTCCACTGCCCCTACCTAGCCACTGCCCCACACCCCCAATTCAATATCCTAACTTCTTCATATATGTTTCACTGCTCTCTAGAACAAAAGGTGTGTCCATGAACTCATTTTTCTCACAGAAATAGCAGGCATGTCGACGTGGTGGGATCCCAGTCACTGCTTCTAGCTAGCAACTGCTTCCAGACCCATTCCTCATATTTCCCACGGAAACATCAGGTGTGTCCATGCACTCAAACCACAGCCACCTCCATCTAGTCTCAGACAGGACCACAATCGTCAGTCAGTCTGGAAAGCAGCCCTGCCAATATGCCCAAGGAGGATGCAGAACCCAAAACAACAGAAGGGACTTTCCCTAAGTAGGCACCTGTGCAGTAATAGGAAAGAACTGACCTAGAGTGAATTTATGACACAAAAGGCTTATTATAACATCATTATCATATACATATACCCCCCCCAAATGGGTTTTTATATGCATTGTGGATAATCACATGCGCAGTTTCACTGTGACTGGGACCCTCCCCTATTGCCTAATCCCTTAACAAACCCCTTCTGCCTTTTTAATATTCATAAACTGTTATGTAATTGCATCTTTGCCTTGAAAAAATCCATCTGGTTTTCTCTGAAGTTGCTAGTTTTTCTTGGAATGAGAGGAGTCAATCTCAATAAATGCCCATTCTTGGATTAGAGGTGGTCTGACTCTGAATTCTTTGAAACCATTCCACCACAACAGATCAGGTAACCTCAACAGTTGTTCAGTCACTTTCAGATATGTCTTCATGACCCCATCTGGGGTTTTCTTGGCAAAGATACTGGAGTGGTTTGCCATTTCCTTCTCCAGCTCATTTTACGGATGAGAAAACTGAGGCCAACAGTAAGGTTAAGTGACTCTCCCAGCATTACATAGGTAGTAAGTGTCTGAGACCATATTTGAACTCAGAAAGATAAGTCTTCCTGACTCCAAACCCAATGCTCTAGCTACCTAGCTGCCCCTAGAAAAAGTTCCATAACTTCAAGCAACTATAGGAGGCACATTTTGGGGAATGTGGCTTGCTATTGTCACACCCCTCCTCTGTTTTCTCTCCAACGGTAGTATTTCTTTTCTTACTGCCAGTGCTGGGTACTCAGCAACATGGTTACGTTATGGAGACCTGCAGATATAAGCAAGTTTGTGCTATTTTCTATCACTCATTACTGTAAATTTGTTTATGTTTTCACTGTAGGGCATCCTTAAACCTTGCTGTTGGTTATGCTCTCTGTAAACAACAATAATTCCCAAGTGTCATATCTGTGAAGACAGTGATTCGTCCCTAGAGCAGTGCAGTGACTTTATTTAGAACTGGCTAAAGGAGAGGGGTAACATTATTTGCAGTTTGATAAGATATTCTCTTTCTTTTGGCTACGTAGCATGCCCATCTTAGGTGCATTCTTCTGCTGCACTATTATGTACTTGAGGAATGACTCATAAGACCATAGGGTAGCTCAAACACTCAATGGTTTGCCATATTTTAACATTTATTTCTTCTTTCACAGTTTGGACATTATTTGAAACTGTTTGACTGGCTACATGAGGGGCTGGTAAAATACAACCCAAGGTCCAAATAAGGCTGCCCACTTTCTGTTTTTGTAAAGCCAGTGAGCTAAGAATTTTTTTTACATTTTAAAATAAATTTTTATTTTATTTTTAAAAAGTAAAAACCACTGTTAGCTAATAGACCATACAAAATTAGTCAACTGGTCACTTGGCCCTCCAGTCATAGTTTACTGACCCCTAGGCTACTCCATGGTACCAATGCAGGCAAGATTGGATCTCTATTTGGATCCAGGTAGCGTTCCTTCTCAAAGAAAAACTCTTTCCATCAACCAGTCAATCAACAACCATGTATTAAGGACCTACTATCCATTAGACAATATGCTAGGCCGTGGGATTACAAAGACAAAGGAAAAAAAGGCTGCCTTAAAGGAGTTTACATTCTATAGGAGGAGACAATGTGTACATATATAAGACTACACAAAATAAATACAAGATCCTGGAGTAGGAGGAGAAGGCATGAACAGCTGGTGGAAATCAGGAAAGGTTCCACCTAGAAGGTGGCATTTGAGCTGAGCTTTGAAGGAAACAAGAAATGTTAAGAGACAGAGGTGAAAAGGGAGAGCATTCTAGGTGTGGGAAAATAGCCAATGCAAAGACATGGAGACAGGATATAGAGGGTCATGTGTGAGAAACGGTATCAGGACCAGTTTGACTAAGTCAACAAATGAATAAAACAGAGGAATGTGTGATAAAGCTAGAAAGGTGGATTTCTGTTAGGTTGTTAAGGACAAACAGAGGAGTTTGTATGAAGCCCTTAAGATAACACAGAGCCACCTGAATTACTTGAGTAGAGGAGGGACATAGTAAACCCTGTGCTTTAAGAACATGATTTAGGGGGGCGGAGCCAAGATGGC
>CM053581.1:488689811-488705115 GCA_028627135.1 Pseudochirops cupreus
TGGCTGTTTTGGGGTGGTGGGCGGGGGAAAGACGGGGAGAAAATATGTAACTCAAAAAAAATTTAATAAAAAAAATAATAAATTTTAAAAAATTAAAAAAAAAACAGTGAAGAAAAGATCATTTATGCCCCTTAGTTCTTCATTTCCAGACCAGGAGTTGACAATCCTAAGAGATACTTTCTAGTACCCTTCTGGCAGTATCATTTGTCCCCACATGAATCACCAGAAATGGATAGTGATCATCAACTTTGACAAGTCTCAGGAGGCTCTCCATCATATCTCAGATGCAGGCCCAGAGGAGACAAGCATGCACATCATACTAAAAACCAAGAACCAAAACCAAAACAAAAATCCACCAATCATTCCTAGCACGTTGGACAATAAATAATGCCAACACATGTGAAGCATCTAAAATGACTTTGGGCATCAGTCAAATGCTGGTCTGTGGGGAAGCCAATACTACAAAGCTTTTTAAAAATGCTAATGTTGGGGCAGAGGGTTTATACCTACCTTACACTCCAACTTGGTTACACCACACTCTCCTTGTATATAGCTGTGATAGTTCAGGAGGATATGATTTGGTCTCTGGTTTATCCACATCCATGCAACAATTAGCATTGTTGCCATTGTTTGACTATACAAGCTCCTGAGTAAGTTTGCTACCCAATGTGGAAGTGCTCTCTAACCTGCATCCTTGAGTCACACACAGACGAAAGCAGGCCAGACTGGACATCTAGATGACTTTGGTGCATGGTAAGCTCTAAGGTAACTGCAGAAAATTCATGCAAGTGACCAAAAAGCCTGCCAAGAAGACAAATGCTCCCTTTGGAGGAGAATGTTGTCTTCAGGCTTTGTGATAATCATCCAAACAAAGGAGCAGGACAGTCATGCCCTAAGAGAAATGCAAGGGGGAGTAACTCTTAACTGTTACATTTTCTGTTTTAAGTGTGGGGGAAAGTTAATCAATAAAAAGGAGGAGATTAAAATATTTGTGAGATTTCTAAAAGTATAAAAGATGACAAACTATTATGTGATATAATAGTCTATCTCATGCAAACTGGTCATGTGTGTAATTTCTTCATTAAGAGTTGGGTAGATAGTGACACTGATAAATGATTCTCTTAGTCAATATACTCTTGAACTTTATTTTTACAGATTATTTCAGAAAGAAAATGGAAACTCTTAAATTAAGTTCTCTTGTTATTGTATAAGGAAATACATAAATTTAGACCTTTGGTCATCTTAACTGTATATACTACAATCTGTACAACCTCAGATAACCACAAGGACATATTTTCCTTTATCCAGCAGTTTGTTATTCTTTTTTCTGTGCTTTGTGAGTATGTCTGCACGTAATTCCTTTTAAGTTGAATTTGGTTTTTTCTTAACTAGCCAGCGGTGTTGATAGTGAACTACTCACTGGGTAGTCCTCATGCTCCCCCTGGTGATCTGGGCTGTCTCACAGGGCAAAACTGCTGAATCAATGCCACCCTCTCCATGGCTGTCAATCAGAAACCTTCTATCCCTTGGTTCTGTGGCCTGCATCCAATCAAAATCAATCAAACATTAAGCATTTTTCAATTCCTACTATGTGTCAGACATTGTGCAAAGCTCTGAGGTTACAAGGAAAATAAAACAGCATCTGACCTTGAGAAGATTATAATATGTTAAAGAAATGATGAAGGGTGTCTATTTTAGACCTAACTAATTAGGAGGAAATGATTGCAAAAGTAGAATGACAAGAAACTTTGGCTATAATGCCGTAATTTTCATAATACACAAGGAGGGGAACATTGGGTTTATTATGACACCCAAGACTTTGGCAAAGAGGATTTTGAAGAGATCAGAAAAAGGACAGGGAGGGGGTTTCCATTTCACATGATCATATAGAAAAACACTGACTTCAGAATTTGGAGGGAGGGGTCCTCTTAATAATACATTCCTATCTCTGTTTCTATTGACTGACCAATCTAGCAATATCTATTTCAATATGGATATCAATAGACAAATAGATACATGAGAGGTTTCGTGTTTCATGTTTAACACTACAGAGAATAAATATTCTGATGTTGAATGAATAAGAACTAGGTACCAGTTTAAAAAAAAAGAATTCCTTTGTAGTTCCCTAAACAGTGGTGTCAAACTCAAATAGAAATGGAGACTACTACACCATATATAAGGGTTCCTAAGGGTCACATATAGACTTGAAAAACTATATATTTTATATTATTGTTCAGTCATTTTCAGTCATGTTCAACTCTTTGTGACCCCATTTGGGGTTTTCTTGGAAAGATATTGGAGTGGTTTGCCATTTCCTTCTCCAGTTCATTTTACAGATAAGGAAACTGAGGCAAACAGGGTTAAGTGACTTGCCTAGGGTGACCACCTAGTAAGTGTTTGGTTTAAGTGGCACGAGAGACTGTTGTGTAGCACACCCATAGGTCCATGGAAGAGTTAAACATCTCTGTCCCAGAAAATACTAGTTCAGCCTCCAAAATCAGGAAGGAGACAAATTGCTCAATCATAGTTTCTGATATAGGAGAATCTAAATTTTCGCAGAATTCATCCAATATAACTGGAACATAACAAGTGTTTAATAAATGATTTTTTATTAATTGATTGTAAACCTGGGGAAAGTTTTACTGATTGAGTTGGTGATGCATTGGCCTCCAATTCAAGAATAAGGAACTAAAGTACTGGTTGTTTAAAAGAAAAATGGGAAGAAAGTAAGGACAGAAACATAAAGTGTTTTTTTTTGTTCAAGTTTTTCCCTGAATTTTACCATTTTCCCTCAAAATTGTTTTTTGTATCAAGTCTCCTATGTAGCTAATTGTCATTGTTGTTGGTGTTGTTCTTTGTGACCCCAAAGACCATAACACACCAGACCTTCCTGTCCTCCACTATTTCTTGCAGTCTGTCCAAGCTTATGCTTGTTACTTCCCTGATACTATTAATCTCATCTACTCCTGCCCCTTCCTCCTTTTTCCTTCATACTTGCCCAACATATGTAGCAAAAAGTATTTTAAGCATCAGCTTCAATATTTGACCTTCCAATGAATAGTCAATTAATTTCTTTAAATATTGGCGGATTTAATCTCCTTGCCATCCAAGGGATTCTCAAAGTCTTCTCTAGCACCACAGTTCAATAGTGTGATTTGCTGCACTCAGTTTTCCTTACAGTCCAGCTCCCACAGCCATATGTTGCTAGTGGAAAAACCATAGCTTTGACTATACAGACTTTGTCAGCAAGGTGATATCTCTGCTTTTTAGTATGCTATCCAGATTTGCCATAGCTTTCCTTCCAAGAAACCAGTGTCTTTTAAATTCATGGCTGAAGTTGCCATCTGCCATAATCTTTGAGTCCAAGAACATAAAATCTGACACTGTTTCCATTCCTTTTCCATCTATTTACCAGATTAGGAGTTCCCAATCCTGTTGCCAGATCTTGAGTTTTTCTTTTACAAAACAAAATATCCTAAAGTTACAAAGGAGCATTGTAAATGAAAGAAACTAAAGCACCAAACTTGGTCATGTTTCCCTGTAAGATCCTGTTAAGGTTATAAAATGATTCCTGGTCAAGGAATGCTATTTGCCTCCATAAAGAAATGTGTACATAAAAACCCAGTGTGTTAGAATGAAAACCGTTTTGAACTTTATTTGCAGAGAATTAGATTGATGGAGAAGGATGATGGTGTCATAGCAAGAAAAGGACCTTGGCATTATTTCTGACACTTCTTAGCTATGTGGACTTACTTGACCAAGTGACCAAGAGGGGCCTTAGAATTTTGGGGGGGTGGGGTGGGAGTTTTGCTTTTTTTGGAGGGGGAAAGGGAGGGCAATTGGGGTTAAGTGACTTGCCCAAAGTGTTAAGTGTCTGAGGCTGGATTTGAACTCAGGTCCTCCTGACTCCAGGGCCAGTGCTCTATACACTGTGCCACCTAGCCACCCTTTTAGTGTTTTTTTTTATCTGTGAAGTAATTGCCTAAATGCTCTTTATTGTTTTTTTCAGCTCCATGAAATTTCCCTTATCATATTAAATTATCTGATTTAAGCTGCAGCAGGGACTGTTATGGAGCACACCCACAGGTTCATGTAAGACTTGAACAAAGAAAAATACTAAGTCAGCCTCCAAAGTGAGGAAGGAGACAAATTGCTCAACCATAGTTTCTGGTGCAGGAGAAGCAAAATTCCCTCCTCGGAGGTCCTACAGTCTTACTGACCACATTCTACTCTTTGTTATTTGAGTAGGTAGTAGCCCTAAACTGTCTGGTGAAAAAAAAATCACAAGATAATATGAAAACTTATAATTACTAGTGAAGAAGTTTACTGGTCTCCTGGAGAGGTCAGCACTCATAGCTAAAGTCTTTTCTAAGGATACTTCCATAGCTGTTCCCTTAGGGCAGGAATTTTTACCCTAAGTTCATGAACTGTTCTTTTTTCTTTTTAATATTTTTGCTTACTGCATTTCAATATAATTGGTTTCCTTTGAAACCCTGGGTATTTTATGTTATACATTTAAAAACATTATTCCCCATTAGATTATGAGCTCCTTGAGAACAGGGACTTTTTTTTGCTTTTGTATCCTCAGCACTTAACACACAGTTCTTGGCACATCATAGGTGCTTAATAAATTCTTATAGAAGAGGTCTGTAGGCTTCAACAGACTACCAAAGGAGTCCATGATCCAAAAATGTTAAGACTTCTGTTTTAGACACAGTCCTTGGAAATTCAGGGAAATTATGTTGATCGACCTCTCTCCCTGAAATAGGATGTAAAATAAGAAAGGAGTATCTCTGACAGACTTGGTTAAACACAGAGTGAACTTGTTTTCTTTCAGAGCTTTAAGATTCTCTATATACTCCCCCTTTCTCCTACCTACTGCCTTGATACTTTCACTATCATGTAAACCCTCCCAAGCCATATTATATAATGATCCCATCAAACATCTGTTTTTACTTGTTGGAAAGCATTATCCACTTATGAAATCCAAAGGATGGCCTGGACACTGTTCCCTGGACAGTTCTGTATGGGATGCCTAAGGAAAGAATCAGGACTGGTTTCCTCTCTATACATAAAGCCATAATCACTATGGAGAGATGGTCTGCCCTTTATGGAAGTAACAAAGAAAAAGCCAGGCATTCCACCCATTGATAAGGAGGAGTGATGAAAGCTTGGCATAACCTGTGTATACCAAATCTGAAGGGAATCTCTCCAGGGCCATAAATGAGTATCCCTCCCTGCCCGTGTGCCATACACACGCTTCCATTTTGTGTCCTGAATACCATTGCCCTTGAGGTCCAGCTACCTCACTCTGGCATCTGAGACCTATTTGTATCCTTCTCACGATATATTAGCTAAGTTCTGAGTGGAATCCTTTTCCCAAAGTCCTTCTTCCTTTGGCCTGTTTCTTTATGCTCCCCATTGCCCCAGGTGTCTCATCTTAAGACTTAAGCTGTCCCTTGTGTGAATTAAAATGTTCCTAACAGAGATCTACTGCTTCAAACATTTATTGGCCTGCCTGATTCTTTGTGAAAGTCTCTTAGCCCCTGAGGAAACTGGGATACTCTCCAAGTCTCAATTTTCTCACCTCTAAAAGCTGGGATAATATTGCACTATTATGGGGTTATTATAAAGTTAAAAGAAATAACATATGGGAAGATCTTTGTAAACCAACCAGAGAACCTGTCAGCAAACATCTACAGAGTACCTACTACGCACCAGGTACCTAGCTAGTCAAAGGATATATGAAGAAAAAATATCTCTACTCTCAAAGAGCTTACATTCTATTGGGAGAGATAAACATACATCTATAAGTAAATATAGAATAAATAGAAAATCAACACAAAGCCGTGGGAGAGGAAGTCCTAGCGGTTGGGACAGGGGTGGGATAAGGAAAGGCTTCATGGAGAAGGTGGTGCTTAAGCAGGTAAGAAGGGAATGCATTCCAAGCATGGTCAAGTGCAAAGGCATGGGGATGAGAAATGTATGAGGAACAGAGAAAAGGTCAGTTTGTCTGTACCTAGAATGCAAGAAGAGATGTAATGTATAATGAAGAAGTAACCATGAAACATGATCAAAGATCAACTATTGTGACATTTGAAAAGTTTGAGAGACAGAATTTTGGGGTAATTAGTCATTTTATTAATAATGCCAGCATTTTAATAAAAAGAGGTCAGTGGCACTCTCAAATACCAAAGACCATCATGGCAATGGGCTCAGGACTTAAAACCCTTCGAAGAGGGGTATTCCTGAGGATGGCAATCAGCTCTGATTGGTTAACAATTAATGAGAGAATGAATATTACAATGAGAGGCTAGACCAATTCAAATGAGCTTTATGTCATTTACTTCTAAATTACTCCCAGCCTTAGACAATATATTCAAAGAATTTATCCTCACCCAAACCTGAGTAGAAGATTCTGTGGAATCTAACCAAGGTTGAGGAGAGTTAATTTAATCTCATAATCAGTAATGTCCTTCAGGAGGCTGAACTCAGAAATGAGGACTACAGAAAAAGGATAAACTCTGGATCTCCCCAAAGCATTGGTTATTAATAGTCATTTCTCTCACCAGCCTTATACTTACTCAAGCAAGGCATGCTTCGATGCCATGAGTGGAAAACTGTATCCTATGAACTACATCCAGTTTGATTCATTCATTGGTGCCCTTCCAACTCAGGGTTGAAGGTTGAAAACCACAGCTAAGCATGGTGTTTGGTTTTGTACTATGATCCCCCCATCCCAGATTGGTCAAGCTGAAGTATACCATAAAACTTCGGTTGATGACACTTATGTGAACAAAGGTTGCCAACCACTGCCCTTAACAATGGTGAAATTGGGAAGCAAGGGAGTTAAAAAGCCTGGAACTCCTGGGTATATTAAACCTAGGGAAGATCAAAGAAGGACACCATGGTTGCCTTCAACCATGCAAAGGACTATCATTGGAAGAAAAAGAAAATCAGAAACGATAGGAAATCACAACCAGGAAAATTTAGGTTTGATATAAGGAGAAGCTTCCTAACAACTTTTGTTGTTGTTCAGTAGTGTCTGAGTGTTCATGACCCCGTTTGGGAATTTCTTGGCAGAGATACTGGAGTTAGCCATTTTTTCTTCTCCAATTCATTTTACAGATGAAGAAACTGAGACAAATAGATTTAAGTGACATGCTGTAATATTAATGGATTTAAGATATTCCCTACCCATTAATAGGCCTCAGGTGGAGCCCATTAAGGGAAGCTTGCTTGGGGTAGGCTTGCTTGTAGGAAGGCTTTCACACCTTTTGTTAATTTCTAATTGGATACTTACTGAGTCACAACAAGTTGTTCTGGCTCTAAAAAAGGTATATATATACTCTGAGGTTAGCATTTTGCATTGGTACTCACTTATTGGAAGAGGGTTCTTGTGATTTGACCTGATGAGACTCTGGGTGGTCTTTAAGGAGCCCCACCAAAACTTTGAAAAACCCAGGTATTGGGGCTTCTCTCTCTGGTAATTATGTATATATTTCCTTGATCATACAGTTGGATCTGTCTGTTGATCTGTGCTATTTCTCAGACAGTTACAAGTACTGTCTATTGGTCTTTGGTCTTTATTTCTCTGCTTGTATTTTCTCTGTTTGTATTTTCTCTGAAGTTCAGGGAGCTGATTTTTCCCCTGAACTAATGAATTTAATTTAAATTTAATTTAAAACGATTGTTGACCCCTTGAACGACTATCTTTCCTAGTAAAACAGATCTAAGGACCTGTGTTAGCATCCATCCTGGGTATGCCAGTGTGGTTGCTACTACACTTACCCAGAGTCATGCAGCAAAGTGTCTGAGGCTGGCACTCTATCCATCTTACCATCTAGCTGTCCTCTTGTAACGGTAAGAGAATTTGAAGATCTTCCCTGTCCCTTAATGGGCCTCACTTGGAGCCCAACAAGAGAAGCTTGCTTAGGGGAGGCTTGTTTTTCAGGAAAGGCACACCTTTTGTTTCTTTGTAATTAGGCAGTGGGTCACAAAGGTCGTAATGTTCTCTGACTCTGGAGAAGGCTATATATACCTTTGAGGCGAGGTTTTACTTTGGGGCTCTCTTTGGGAAGAGTTGTGTGATTTGGCCAGATGAGACTCTGGGCAGCTTTGAAAACCCAGATGTTGATGCATCTGTCTCTGGTAACTAACTGTATATATGTAGTGATCAGACAGCTGGAAGCCCCGTCTGTTAGCCTATTGAATTGTGGCTTTTTCCCCTGAACTAAAATATGAGTATTTGATTAAAGTAAGATTGTTAACCCCTTCAGAGTTGCTTTTTTTAGAGAAGCAGATTGAAGAACCTGTGCTAGCAGCCATCCTGGGCATGCTAGGGTGCTTGCTGCTTCACCTCCCAACAACTAGAGCTTCCCTAAAGAGGAATGGATGGTCTCAGGAGACAGTTACTAGATTTCCCCTCCTTGGGAAGCAAGAGGGAAGAGAATGACTTAGCTATGGAGGGGAGTGTGTGTGTGTGTGTGTGTGTGTGTGTGTGTGTGTGTGTATGTGTTGGACTAGACCAGCAGTTCTCAACATGTGGGTCGCGACCTCTTTGGGGGTCAAATGACCCTTTCACAGGGGTCGCCTAAGACCATTGGAAAACACATATTTCCAATGGTCTTAGGAACTGAGACACCGCTTCTCTATACATCTCCAGGCAGGTCCGCCCACATGCAGATACGCCAACATACAAGTATTAAAGGGTCACGGCATTAGGAAAGTTGAGAATCACTGGACTAGACTGTGGCCAGTAAGGTAATTTCAAGCTCTGAAATCCTTTAATTCTAAAATTATGCAATGTCCTCCTAGAAACTATGCTAATGAACTATATACAAGTGATTCAGCAAAACTATAACTAGGATCCTTAGGAACAATCATTTCTCATTTCATCATTGGTTTCAGATATATTTGTGTCTTGGGAAATAGAGATTCTCACCTAGGTAATATAAAAATGAGCCTGTTTGGGGATCATATATTATCAAATCTCTTTCATTTCAAAACAACTTAACCTTCTGTTTGTGCCCAGGCATGTTTCTCTACCAGTCCAGAAATAGTTATACTAATCCAGCTTAATATCAAATTGTCTATTGGACTCTTCACTCTGTCATTTTCTTTAAAACACATTCATACTGCAAAGTATTATACCTTCTTTTATAGGCAGGTAAGGGGTATTGTACAGCACTTCTTAAATTGTGGGTCTCAATTCCTTATGGGGTCATGAAAAATTTGACCACAGTAAAAGTTTCTAAATGTACAATGACCAAAAGTTAATTAAAAACCAAACACATAATGAATCCAAGGTGTTTCTGGCAGTGCTTGCCCATGTTGCATGGAGCAACTTCACTGTGGTCTTGGCTCCAAACACCAAGCATGCGTACTCTGCACTGCACGTGCCCTAGGCCACACAACACCAGTGAATGCTGCCTTAATACAAAAAGGGGTTGCAAGTAGAAAAAGTTTAAGAAGCCCTGGTATAGTGGATAAAGCGCCAGACTTGATCAGGAATTCCTGAGTCTCCATCTGCTTTTTCTGTGCATATCCACTGGCTATTCCCCATGGTTGGAATAGTCTCATTCTTCATCTTCACCACAGACTTCTACTTCAGTTGTGGTTTTGTCCTTCATTCTCAAAGAGAACCATAACATCAGGAAGATGATGCCTTGACTTGTAAGTGAATTGGATTTAAGTGAGGGAGGGCTTTTCAAAGTCACCAGTCTCACTTTTTCCTCCAGAGTCATCTGGGTCCATTGGCCAGATTCTGCCTCAGTTACTCACTAGTTATATGACCCTGAGTCTGGCTCACTTTCCTCATCTATGAAATAGAGATAATAACAGCACCTACCTCCCAGGGTTGTTTTGAGGATTAAATGAGATAGTACTTGTAAAGCACTTACCAAAATGCCTAGAACACAGTTGGTGCCTAATAAATGTTTATTCCCTTCCCTTTTCCTTATGACCAGGGACAAATCATTCAACTTTACTTAGCCTTAATTTCCTCAAAGGGGGATAATAACAACAATAATAATATATAATTGATAATCACAACATGGTTGTTGCGAGGATCAAATAAATAAGATAATGCCTGTAAAGCATTATGCAAACCTTAAAGTGTTATATAGAAATTATATCTATTATTACTAAGGGAAATGAAGTTTGTTTGCTTTTCCTTCTCAATGCATTCAGCAACAGAAACTAGAATAAAAAAAAATATGGTCAGGATATGCTCCCCATTACTGGTCCTTAGGGACCTGCTTTAATGAATGGACATAAATAATTTATTATTCGCATTTCAATTGTTTATATGTAAATGAGTGCTTCCATGGTAGTTGAAAACACTTTTTCTCTTAAGTAAATTAATCATTTTAGGGGCATGAAATTGTGTTTGCCCAATTAATTTGCTTAGCAAACATTTTTTTAATAAACTGTACAAAAGTACATTTTAGCTCCACCCTCTCCTTTAAACGATTAGAAATTCTGAGTCAGTGGGAGTTTTCCTGTAATTCATTACTTTTCTTTGAAATTTATAAATATTCTCAACAACTAATTAAAAAATTACTTTTTGCTAAGAGTGGGCTCATTGCTCCCATACTATAATGTATAACCATGGATATATGTAATCTATGTGGCCAAAGATAATTCAAACAGCGTTAGCTAAAAGTTACACAAATATTTTAATAAGTGAAATATAAACTCTAAACAATTTAGCTCAAATTGTCTTCTTAATGCCTCAACTTACCTCAATTTTACCTACAGTTATTAAAATAATACATAATTTAAGTACAAGAGAGTAGGATTTCCTAATGATATAGATTGGAACAGTGATATCATTGATACTGGAAACTACTGGATGATCCAACTCCTTCTACCAATACAGATCAACACCTTCTCTGCAGCTTAGCCTTAGAGTTATCTAGAGTAGGGATGTCAGACTCAAATAGAAATGGATCCCAGTGGAATGTATATTGACTTAGAAAACCATAAATAAGGGAAAGCTTTGAGGCATAGTACCTGCAGCCCTGGAGTCAGAAGGACCTGAGTTCAAATTAAGCCTCAGACACTTACTAGCAATGTAACCATAGGCTAGTCACTTGACTCTGATTGCCTCCAAAAAAAAGAAAAAAGAAAGACAGAAATGAACATGATTTATGTTGTATTTTTATTTGTTTTGTTAAACAATTACATTTCAATCTGGTTCCAGCTGTACTTGGGAGCTTTTCAGACTGCCTGCAGACCTCGGACCATAAGTGTGATGTCTCTGACCCCAGAGCACTGATATGTCAAATGTCTTACCAGGTTCATCTAACCATTATGTGTCAAAGGCAGAACTTGAATCCAGGTCTTCCTGCTTCTGTTGGGTGCCATGTAAGCAATCTTTATTTTAGAAATCTACTTTTAAGTCACTTGTTCTAAAACTTTTCTCAAACTCCCTGGGCCTGCATCTATGCTTATGTAGAAATACAATCGCCAAGGAAGTTGGAGAGTCCAGGACGTTAAGAGAATTTGCTTTCACTTTTTCAGTCACCATAGTTAATTAATCAGTGCTATCACCCTCCTGCCAGCCTAGCTGCAAGCAGGACCAAAGGAAAGACACTTTAAGAAAAGAAGGGCTTCCTACCTCAAAGTTTTTGTGGGTCTTTTTTTTTCCAAAACAAACAGAAAACAGCAAAAGAAGCAAACCTATTCCCTTTCATCTCAGCTTCTCTCAGTATGGGAGCAACTGTCTGTCATAAACAGGAAGAGGGGGGGAAATAGCAAAGGGAAAACATCCCCAGGGGAATGAAGAGAAGACAATAAAAATCGTCAGGAAATTTTTTGATCTGGTCTTTCAGAGGAAGAAAGTACAACCTATAGTGCTGAACATAAATTTCACACTAGTTCAATGAGAGAGCAATTATTACACATATTTATCTTTCAACTATCCCCAATGCTGAAAGTTGTTGGGTCTAAAGAACTGGGGGAGGAACCCTCCCCATGTAATAAGACAGGGGAAAAAACCCAGCAACACAAATTCCTCAATGTAGCTACACTCAAATGGACCAATGACTGAATAGCCTCTATTTCCTCACAGCAGAATTAAATATGATGTTTTCCTGATTCCTTCTTGCATTAGTCCAAACCCCTTTATTTTATATGGAGAAACTGAGATTTTGTTGTTATATAGTCATTTTTTCAATCATGTCCAATTCTTAATGACCTCATCTGGGGTTTTTATCGCAAAGATACTGGAATATTTAGTCATTTCCTTTGCCAGTTCGTTTTATAGATGAGGGAACTGAAGCAAACAGGGTTAAGTAACTTACCCAGAGTCACACAGCTAGTGTCTAAGGTCAAACTGGAACTTGGGTCCTCCTGACTCCAGGCCCAGCATGCTAACTACTGTACCACCTAATTGCCCCAAAACTAAGATACAGAGAGGTTTAAAAACTATCCCATGGCAGGAGCATAGCATAGTAGGTCTGACCAGCCTCAAAGCCTGGAAGACCTGGGATCAAGTTCTGCCTGGAATACATATTGGCTGTATGTCTGTGGGTAAATCACTGAAACTCTGAGAACTATAGGAAGTTCTCTGAAACCTTCAGTTGCAGAAAAGGTGTTGGTTGACCTGGGAGTTTCCTCACATAGATATTCTTCATACTAATGTCACAGGTCCAGACCCTACTCCTATCCCTTCATTTTTATATACCTAATATCAAGCACAGAATGTTGTACAAAGGAAACATTTAAGTACCTGTTGAATTACCGGAAAGGGAATTTTTAGGCAGAGAAAATTATGGTTTGGATAGTGGTTATAACCTTATAGTTATACTCCTTTCTCAATTTAATTATACATTTGATTATTAGCTCCAGCACACCCAGGCAGCTTGAATTTACTCTCAAGAGCAGATTGTTAAATTTTCAGCATGAGCATTTACACCTTGGAAACAAGAAAAAGCTACAAACTGGGGCTTCATTTATTATTTTATTGATTGTTTAGACAAGAAAGGTGATAGAGGAAATGTGAATGATGCTGACTCAATTTAAAAGTGTATCAAGCACTTGTAAATGTTAATCATTTACAAATAGGACATTGGAAGAGGCAATTAGGGAAAAGGGACACTGGGATAAGAGGATAGAGGGGTGAAAAGTAGCAAAAATAAGTCACATTGGTAGAGGACTTTACAATTGATAAAGTACTTTCCTTAGAAGGACCCAATTTAAAGTACTATTGCTCATTTATAGAGAAGGAAAATTGTGCTTTGGGGAAGTTTAAGTGACTTGCCAAGGACACACAGTTAAGGAGCCAGAAAAGGAACCCTGATGAAGTACCCCTTCCTACTATACCACATTGGAATGTGATATATACATACACACATGCATACATATGTATGTTTATGAATTTGTGTATATACGTATATGTATACACACACATATCTCACTTCTTCTCATAAGGACCTGAACTCATTCCCCTAATTTTTACCAACCTTCCTCATTATACTGTGTAATACAATAGCAACAAGTTCAAACTCTGTCTCAGACACTTAGTTGTGTGCTCACCAAGTCACAACCCCTCTCAGCCTTGATTTTCTCATCTATAAAATGAGCACAACAATAGCACCAACCTCACATGGTTGCTGTGATGATCAAATGAAATAACATATGTAAAGGGCTTTACAAACCTTAACATGATGTATAAATGCTAGCTGTTACTATTTATTAAGTATCTGAAGCTGGCATAGAATTGCACTAAGCACTGGGGAGACAGCAACTTTAGCTAAAATGCAGTACTGCCTTCAAAGAACTCCTAATCGTCTAAGTACTAATCTAGAAATAGGGAAGCTGTTCAGTTCAACTCAATTGAAAATATTTATTTATTTATTAAGTAAATCAGGTGAACTACTAGGTCTATATCCCAAAGAAATTTTTTTAAGGTGGAGGGAGAGAAGGACCTATATGTACAAAAAATTTACACAGCTCTTTTTGTTGTGGCAAAGAATAGGAAATTGAAGGGATGCTATCAATTAGTGAATTACTGAAGAAGACAATTGTCATGGAATATTATTGTGCTGTAAAAAAAAATGACAAGCAGGATGATTTCAGAAAATCCTGGAAAAACTTAACTGATACAAAGTGAAGTAAGTAGAACAAATAGAACATTATACACAATTATAGCAATATTGTATGATGAAGAATTGTGAATGACTTAGCTGTTCTCAGCAATACAATGATCTAAGACAGTCCCAAAGGACTCATGATGAAACATGTTATCTGCCTCGAGAGAAAGAACTGATAACTGAGGACAGACTAAAGCATACTATTTTTCATTTTCTTTCCTTCATCCCATCCTTCCTTCCTTCCCTCCCTCCCTCCTTCCTTTCTTTTCTTTTTTGCTGAAGTCTTCTTGTACAAAATGACTAATATGGAAATGTTTTACATGATTGAACATATATAACATATCAGATTGCTTACCATCTCAGGGAAGGAGGAGGAATGAGACAGAGAGAGGGATAGAATTTGGAACTCAAAACTTTAAAAAGAAATGTTTAAAAATATTTTAACATATAATTGGAGAAAATATCTTTTAAAAAAAAGAATATCAGATAAGAGGGAATTATAGCATTGTGGAGAGAGAGATAGCCTTGGGACTAGGAAGACCTGGGTTTGAATCCTATTTCTAAAACCTGTGTCCATAGATCAGTTGGTAACCTCTCAGTTGCCCTAGGCAACTCTCCAAATTGGAGGAAAAAAAAATCATATCTGCTTTGTAGAGGAAGTTCTTCACCAGGAACCCCCCTACACAGATAAAATCAGGAGTCCATTTTTAAAATTCAATTTTCTTTTATTTTCAGTTTCAAATTCTCTCCCCAACATATCACCCACCCATTAAGAAGGCAAGAAATATAAAACCCATCACAAATATGAAGTTACATAAAACAACTTCATTCGTTAGCCATGTTCTGGGGTAGAAAGAGGGCGAAAAAGCAAAAGAAAGAATGCTTCAGTCTGCATTCTGATTCTATCTGGAGGTGTATGGTATGGTCCAGTGTTTTTGAAATGTACCTTGATACAAAGATGAACACAAAACAGTTCCTGCCCTCAAGGAGTTTACATAAACCATCCAGATTTTTCTCCAAGTAAAATACCACAAATTATCCTATTTCCCTTTTCTATCATTTCACTACATGGGAACCATATAATCCACATATTATAATGCTTATAATATAATCTGTTTTCAACAGAATATTTTATTTTTTTCTTCAGAAAAAAAGAAAAAACTTCCATCAAAATAAAGTTTAGAGGGGGCGGAGCCAAGATGGCG
>CM053581.1:488705615-488722540 GCA_028627135.1 Pseudochirops cupreus
AGATACCCATTTTAAAGTGTATGTCATTCCCTCCCTAAGCCAAATTCAATGAGACTAAGGTTGACCCATTCCCTTTTTGCCTTCCTGTTCTTTCCCTCCATTGTAACAGTTATCCCTTGCCTCTTCTATATGAAATGATTGACCCCATTCTGTCTCTCCCCTTCTCCTCTCATTCTATTCCTCTCCCACCTCTTAATTTCACCTTTTAAAATATCATCCCGTCCTATTCAATTGATCCTGTGCCTTCTGTCTATGTACACATGTATATACACAGTCCCATATGTATTCATATGCATATATACCCTTCTATATAGATGTATGTGTATGTATACATATATATACATATGTGTGTGTGTGTGTGCGTATATATATATATATATATATATATATATATATGCACACACATATACACAAACACATTTATATTTCCTTCACCTATCCTCATACTGAGAAAAGTTTCATAAGTTACCATTCTCATCTTTCCATGTTGGCATGTAAATAGTTCAACTTTGATAAGTTCCTCATGATTTCTTTTCCATGTTTACCTTCACATGCTTCTTGTGTTTGAATGTCAGATTTTCTGTTCAGTTCTCATTTTTTCCTCAAGAATGCTTGAAAGTCCTCCACCTCATTGAATGACCATATTTTCCCCTGAAACATTATACTCAGTTTTACTAGGTAGATGATTCTTGGTTTTAATCCTAGCTCCCTTGATCTCTGGAATATCATATTCCAGGCCCTTTGATCTCTTAATGTAGAAACTGTTGGATCCTGGGTTATCCTGATTGTGTTTCCACAGTATTCAAATTGTTTCTTCTTGGCAGCTTGTAATATTTGCTCCTTGATCTGGGAACTCTGGAACCTGGCTATAACATTCCTAGGAGTTTTCTTTTTGGGATCTTTTTCAAGAGGTGACCAGCGAATTCTTTCAAGTTCTATTTTGCCCTCTGGTTCTAAAATCTATTTTATTATTGACTTGGATAAATGGGTTGCTTTGCTATGTGTTCATTGTGGTATTGGTATTTGGTAGGAAAGGAATCAAGTAATTGCTATAGAACTTGGGATTCTTGCTCCCCCCCTTAAGAAATAATGGTAAGAAGCTTAGCTTGAACCTGAGACTAACAATATTTAAGGGAACAGATAGACATGTCTACCCTTGTATCCTCATTCTCTTTCTTTAAGGAGAGCAGAATCACCAAGCTTCTGGCCCCAACCTCCTGTTTCCATTTTAATTTAAGGAATTAAAATATACCTTGGAGAAGGATGGAAGAAGAGGCTAGAGATGCCTAATCTGCCTCCTTTTGAGCTAAACAGTGATACTTCCCTGCTATATATGGGGGATACCCCTTTCTACACACATATATGAAGTAATAAAAAGCGAGTCCATTAGAATAGGGACAGCATGCACTTTGACTATACTCATGAAGAAATTAGAAAAGTAACCAAATAGAGGCAAATTTGGAAGGAGACACAGATCAAACACATGTTCTGACGTTGTTAAGATTTATGTATTTAAAATTTTTCTAATAACGATATAAATAGCATGGATTTTATTTGGATTCTTACTCCATGTTTTATTTGATTTTTTGTGTATTTCTGTTTATGGAGAGCGCTCTTAATGTAAACCATAACCTAGAACAGACCTGCACTTTGGACTGACAAAGACCCAACTCTCATCTTGAAGGCTTTTTTCCACTAGTTTGTATTTTCTGTACCTTACCCCAAACCAGACTGTCAATCTGGGAACCACTGAATTTAGATAATTTCCAGGGTATTCAGTTTTTCTACCTGCTACCAATAAAGTCTACCAATAAATGTTTTTTTTTTTAAACATAAAAACCCATTTATGGACAAAGTAAATTGGGATTTGAGTCTACATTCAGGAGCAAGGAACAAAACTCACAAGACTAATTAGGGAAGTCTTACTGTGGGTGAGGCAGGTGAACTTTGGTGAGGATGATGTCTAAGTCTTCACATCAACTCTAGATTTGACTTTCTATGCCTCTCTTGTACCCAGATTGTTACTCTCTGCCACTTCAGGTACTTTCATCATTGGCCACAATAGATGATGCCTCTGCAGCATTCTTGTTGAATGCCATGTTTCCCAGACACCCCTCCAGTCTCTGTTTGCTTGGTGTTCTTGTTCCCAGATGTCTATGACCTCTAAACTGTGGCAATGCTCTGGTCCCAAGGAAAGTGAGTCCTTGAACTCCTCTAGTCAATGTCTATACCTTAGAACCCAGACTTGATGGGAAAATTAATTATATTATTAATATATTATTAATATATTATATATTAATATATATTAATTAATATACATATGCATATTATGAATATTCTGAAGATTTTTCTTGAGAGTTGGAATAGGAATAGGAATAATGTTTCTCTAAATCCATCCAGGAGTTCACAGGTCTTTGAATGTGGGTTCTGTTACTACTGTCATTGGTAAACATGCTAATTGCTTTTTAGGGGGTTGAAGGGAAAATAATAATAACAGCTTACATTTCACAGAATCTCAGAATGGGGGTGACTCTCACATCCCACCTAGTTCAATCCCAATTTAAATTGTAAAGAACTATCCATTTCCAGTGGTCAGCTAACCTCTGTCTGAGGACCTCCAGAATGGAAAGCTCACTATCTCTTGAAGTAGTTCACTTCATTCCCCCCTCTTTCCCACCCTACCACCAATTTACATTTACCATAAATCTGCCTCTACACAATTTCCATTCAGTGCTGCTAATGCTATTCACTAGGACCAGCCAAGACAAATCTAATCTCTATTCCATATGAAATATCCTAAGATATTAAAAGATAACCATTATGTCTTCCCCAAATCCTTTCTCTAGGTCAAACATCCCTCATTCTTTGAACTGATGTCTGCTCATGAAATGACCTTCAATAACCTCAATGTGGTTCCTAATCTCATTCCAGTTTGTCAAAATCCTTCCCAAAGCAAGGTAACATTCCAAATACATTCTGATCAGAGAGAAGTACATTTGGTCTGTCACTTCTTTTATAGGACCCTATGCTTCTAGTCAGTCAATCCATAATCATGTATTAATACTTACTATATGCCAGACACTGGGCTAAGTGGTGGGAAACAAAAGAAAGCTAAAAGACACTCCTTCCTTTTGAAGATCTTACAGTTTAATGAGCTGGACAACATGCAGACAACTATGTACAAGCAAGATATGTGTAGGATAAGCTGGAGATTCTCAAAAGAAGAAAGGCACTAGCATTTATGGGGAATCAGGAAAGACTTTTTGTAGAAGGTGAGATTTTAGCTGAGACATGAAGAAAACAAGAGAAGCTCAGAGACAAAGAAGAGGAGGGGGAGAATTCCGGATATGAAAGTCAGCAAATAAAAATGTCCAGAGTAAGGAGATGGAGTGGTTAATGTAAGCAACAGCAAGGAGATCAGTGTCATTGCATCACAGAGTACATTGTTGGGAAGGATGTAGACAGTAAGAAGATTAGAAAGAAAGGAAGGGACCAGGTTATAGGAGGGTGTAAAAGCCAAATAGGATTTTATGTTTGATTCTGGAAAAATAGGGAACCATTAGAGTTGACTGGATAAGGTGAGGTGATATGATCAAAATTTAGTTTCAGGAAGATCAGTTTGACAGCTGAGTGGAGGATTGACTGGACTGGGGAGAACCTTGAGGCATAGCAACCAAGCAGCAGACTATTGCAATAGTCCAGATTTAAGATCTCAATTAATTTTTTGACAACCATGCCATACTGTCGGCTCCCGTTGACTTTTCAATGCATTAAATCCTCCAAATCTTTTTTTTTTTCACATGAACTAGATAGTCATGCTTTCTGCTCCTGTGCTCATGTAGTTGAGTTTTTGAATCTTACCATGGATCTTTATTCCAATAAGTTTTATCTTATTACATTCATCTCAGCATTCTAGACTCTTGAAATCCCTTGTCTATCATCTTCTTCCAGTTTTGCATCACCTGCAGCATTGATGATTATTCTGTCTCTGTTTTCATTCAAGAAATTGTTATGGTGCCTTCAGGTTTTAGAAATGCTTTTTTTTTTATTTTTTATTAGCAATGACCCTGTGAAGCAGGTAGTGAAAATTGTTATTATCCCTGTCATAAAGATATTTTTATTATTGTACCTTAGAGAAGTTTTCCATATTTCAGGGATGAGGAAACTTAAAGTTAGAGAGATTTTGTAACTTCCCCACATCAGCCGGTTATCAGAACCAGGACTCAAACTTCTGACTTCCAGTTGAACATTTTTTTCCTTTTCTTGTTGAATCCTGGGTATCATATATATCATTTATATATGTTCATCTTGGTGTATTTATTGGAAATCTGTGGAGAGGACTAATGAATCCTAACATATGTATTAATAAAGGAATAGTGGGTGAAGTAGAGGTTGAAGAGCCTGAGAGATTTGTATGTTCTTATATCATGCCAACTGCATAGAGTTCAATCTGCTATTGGGATACAGGTCGTTCATCCTCTCATCAAGAAATGTTTCTTAAAACACCTACTCTTTTCAAAGTCATGTCAAAATGGGGAGAAAGTCTGAGGAATCTCTCCTAAGAATTACAGTGTCTCAGAGTTGGAAGGGACCTCAGAGGTTAGTCTAACCCACAGCCCAACAAAAATCATCTCTACATCCAACCCAACACATGATCATCTAATCTTATCTTGAAGACATTGAGTGAGAAGTGACCTATTACCACCCAAGGGAGTCCGTTCTACTTTGTGAAGGCTTTAATTTTTTAGGAACTTTTTCATGACCTCTATCTCCCTCCTTTTCACTTCCGGCCACTGTTTCTAGTTCGGTCCTTTGTGGTCCACATGATAACCTTTTAAAAACTTGATGATTATCATCCTCACCCTGAATCATCTCTTCTCTAGGTCAAACATCTGCTCTTCCCTCAACTGCACCTTATATGGCATGAACTTGAGGCCCTTTACCATCTTTGTTGCCTTTATCTGGATGTTTTTAAGCTAATTTGTGATCTCCCCAAATTGTGGCAACTAGATCTGAGCACAGCATTCCAGCGTGACTCTGGTTTCATTCATTGTAAGTGTGTTACTTCTAGGAAGAATCCCTGGAGAATCCTTAAGGCAAAAGGCTAGGTTCAAGACTTCCCATGATTGTTTGGATCTGCTAGTGGGGGAGTATGAGGAGTATGAGGTGTATGAGGAGGCCCAAACCTTACTCTCAATGAAATACCCTCTGAGTGACTCAGAAGTCTCAGAATGGGACTCATGGTTTTGCATCTAAGGAGTGACTTTTTCTCTACATCTTTCAAGTCAGGTCCTGAGAGTTCTAGGGCCACTCTGGGATCCAGCTAGTAGTATGATGCTGGGAGGATATATGGGACATAGTACAAATTCTGCCTGCCATTGCCAATTGGTGCTTATGCCAATTTTTCATTGTGTGTCTGTCTAAAGATGCTGTTTAAGCCCGTCTTGTCAACCTTTAATTTTGGGCAGTGTATAGAATTCCTCACATTGAATGCTAACTCTGACTAGCAAGGTACAACCGAAGTCTTGTTGTGTCCTGTATCCAACCAGTTCAGTTCTGACTTTGGAAAAACTTGTGGGATGTCAGCTTGCTTACTGGATCATCACTTTTTGAAAAGGTTACTGCTCCATATCAAAGGAGACTTTCAGGTGCACTTACTTAGTTCTCAGACTTCAGATTGAAGGCCCAGGGATTGCTTCAAGGTGGAGCGAACAAAGAGAGATCTAACATGTATTTAAATAAATATGGTAAATCACTCAGTCCATGATGAGTTACTCAGCCCTTGGATCAATGCCTTATTATTAAAAAAGTCTTCTTGGTTTTAGACAGACATTCTTTAATATTGTACATGTGCACATTATCTGATTTCCAAAGCTGAATGACTGTGGCCGCTGAACTGGAGCACTGGGTACTCCCAAGTGGGAAAGTCTCTGTTAAAATAAAATCAAGAAGAGGGAGAATCAGGTTGCCCTCTTACAAATGAGATAGCAAGAAGCTGAAATCTAATGGAAAGGGTGAAAAACCGACAAATGCTGTGTTTGACCACAGATTGAGAGAGCTATAATTGATCCTAGGTGATTAGGCTGAGTGTCTTGGAGCTCACATTCAGAATACTGGAGAAAAGGGATATTCGTGGAAGTTTTGAGGATGATCAGTGGGACAACCATTTTTCAAGTTCACATAGTATATATTGGATACATGTGAGCGATTTTTGTTTTTGCGTTGGCTCCCCTCACCCCATTAATGTACTGATTATACTGTTATGGGGGTTCTAACAGAAATGTCAGTGATTGCTCAGATCATCCCTATTACTGGGGAGCTTCTCAGGAACCAAGAACCTTTTACTTTCACTTTCCAATCATCTCCACATCATGCCCCAGCACCCTCCACTTGCCAGCTACCTTTGTGGGTTGTCTTTCCTCATCAGAGTGTAATATCCTAGAGGACAGGGACTGTCTTGCCTGCTTGTGTTTGTATTGTTCAAATCCCATTCATGCGCAAGTCAACACAGGACTACAACAATCCCAAGCACTTTACATGGTACCTGCCTGGCACTGAATAAACTCTTAATAAGTGATTTCTCTCTGTTTCTTTCTGTCTCTCTCCTTCTCCCTCCCTCTTTCTTTTCTCCTTTTTCTTTCCTTTCCCCCAGCTTTCCCCTTTCCCTCTCTTTCTCTATCTTCCATTCCTCCATGGAATAACGACCAGGAAAGTAAGAACTGAATGTGTCAGTGGATCAAATAAATGCATGCCTTGGGATCATAATTTCAGAGCTGGAAGGAGCCAAAAGGTCAGCTCATGCAACCCCCTCTTTATGTAGATGAGAAAACTGAGACCCAGAGAGAAGTAACTTACTCAATGGCATACAGGGAACAGAGCTAGGATTCAAACCCAGCTACTCTGACACCAAAGCCAGTATTCTTTTGCCTATGCCTGGCTGTCTAATCGTGTATAATCTCTATAAAAATAAGTGTCAAGGGAAACACAATGATAAATCATAACTGTACATCTCTTTTTTTAATATTTGCATAGGCCATTCCCTCTGCCCAACCCATGCTTGGAACATACTCCCTCTTCATCCTTGTCTATCAGAATTCCTCCTTAAAGGCTTAGCCCAGGTAAAAACTACACTGTCCCCTTCCCTCATCTTTTCAGTTGAAAGTGTTCTCTCTCACTTCAGATAGCCCTCTTGTTCTCTCTCTGTATTTCTTCTTTGTTCTATTCACTCCTAACCGTATTTTAGTTAGGATCACAGATTTAGAACCATAAGAGACCTTAGAAGTCATCTAGTCCAAGTACTTCATTTTATAGATAAGGAAACTGAGGCCCAGAGAGATGCCATAGGTAAGTCTCATAGATAGTAATTTTCTGAGCTGAGATTTGAACCCTAGTTCTCTGACTCTAAATCTATCACTCCTTTCACTCTTCCAGGACCTCTACAAGTTCTCTGTGCCAAGACCTGGGGTAACTTTTATCCTGACCTAGCACATAAGACTTCTCCAGGGGAAAATCCAAGGTAGTGTGCCACAAGCACAGACATAGGAGGCATGCATTGTATTTCTTACCTCTCTACTCATCCTACCCCAAGGCATGAAATAAACTCCTTGATGGTAAAAACTAATCTGTTTCATTGTTGTCTTTGTAGCATCAGCACCTAGCTTGGTACATAGTAGGTGCTTAAGAAATGCTTGCTGAGTTAAGATGACTTTTGCAAATGTGCTATTACTGACCCCCACACTGCTAAAGTGCTTGCTGTGAGCTGTCCTGTTCCCCTTTCCACCACACGTTAGTCATCATGGATTTGAGAGGCAATGTGGTATCAAGCAAAGAGAAGTAGACTTTGAGTCATTGGTTCTGCCACTTAGTAGCTACATGACCACGACCAAGCCGATCTGTGTCATTTTCTTAATTAAAAAAATCAGAAAATAATAATATTTATATTACCTGTTTAGGAAGGTTTTTTTTAAAATTGTGTCTCCCTGCTTTCAAGTCTCTTTCTTTTCCAATCTATTGTCCACTCAGCTGCCAGAGACTTTTCTTTTCTTTCATTTTTGTTGTTATTGTTGGAATAAGTGAAGTCCCTAGTATTTGGTGGTTTCTGGGTTTGGGGTACAGCTAAGAATTCTAGAATTCTTGCAGCTAAATAATCTATCTTTCCATTCAATCTCATTTCATTATAGCATAGCAGAAAAAATAATATTCAGTGCAAATTGTTTTCTCCTTTTATTCAGTCAACTTGAAACTTACTTTTACAGTCTTTGATCCCAAATATTTTTATTTGAGAAAGATTATGTGTGTACACATATGTAGATACATACATATATGTGTGTATACATATGTATACTGAGAGAAAATTACATAAATGGAGACATTAAATAAACCCATAAGAATTCAGAAATACTTAGGATTATTGAAACTCCTTAAAAATTTATTTATTTATTTTTTAATTTATTTTTTTAAATTATTACTTATTTATTATTTTCTTTTAAAATTTTGAGTTCAAAATTCTCCATCCCTCCTACTCCCTTATACCCACTAAGAAGGCAAGCAATATGTTATTGATGATACATGTGAAATAATACAAACATATTTCTATATAAGCCATATTTTTTAAAAAGCAAGAAAATAAAGTGAGAAAATCATACTTCAATCTGTACTCATAGTTCATCCATTCTCTCTCTGGAAGTGGATAGCATTTTTTTTGTCATGAATTCTTTGGAATTGCCTTGGATCATTGTATTGATCAGAGTAGCCAAGTCTTACCCAGTTGATCATCATTATAGCACTGCTATTACTGTGCAGAGTGATCTTCTAGTTCTTACTTCACTTTGTATCAGTTCATATTGTTTTTGCTATGTCTTTTTTGAAACCACTGTCTCATCATCTCTTATAGTACAATAGTACTCCATTACAGCTATATGCCACGACTTGTTCAGCCATTTCCCAATTGATGAGATGCCCTTGATTTATAATTGTTTGCTACCACAAAAAAACTGCTATAAATATTTTGTACATATAGATCCTTTTCCTATTTTTTTTTAATCTCTTTGGAATATAGACCTAGTAGTGGTATTGCTGGGTAAAAGGGTATACACAGTTTTATAGCTCTTTGGGCCTACTTCCAAATTGTTCTCCAGAATGGTTCACAACTCCACTAGCAGTTCATTAGTGTAACTATTTTCCACTCATTCCCTCCAGAATTTGTCATTTCTAATATGTGCATCAGAAATGTGTGTCTCAGAGTTGTTTTAATTTGCATTTCTTTGATGAATAGTGAGTTAGAGCATCTTTTTATATGACTACAAAAAGCTTTTATTTCTTCTAAGAACTGCCCATTTATATCCTTTGACAATTTATCATTTGGGGCATGGCTCTTATTTTTATAAATTTGACTCAATTCTATACTCAGTATATATTTGAGAAATGAGGCCTTTGTCAGAGAAATTTGCTATGAAATTATTTGAATTTGAAATTATTGAAATTGAAAGTATCTATTGTCCTATAGTACCTTTTAGTAATAACATTGTTTCCCTAATTATTTCTTTTAATTAGTTCTATTTTTTTTTGCTTTTGCTTTGTGTGAGATCATGATTGCTACCCTTGCCTTCTTTTACTTTAGTTGAAGTATATTAGTTTCTGCTCCAACTCTATTTTAAATCTGTGTGTATCTTTCTGTTTCAAGTGTGTCTCTTATAAACAACATACTGTTAGATTCTGATTTCTAATCCATTTTGCTCTCTGCTTCTGTTTATGATTAAGTTCATCCTATTCACATTCTTAGTTATGGTTACTATTTTCTCCATCCCATCTTCTTCCTTCTTCCTTCTTTCCTTCCTTCCTTCCCTCCCTCCCTCCCTTTTCTTCTTCTTTTTCTTCTTCTTCTTCTTCTTCTTCTTCTTCTTCTTCTTCTTCTTCTTCTTCTTCCTCCTCCTCCTCTTCTTCTTTGTCATTGTCGTCTTCATCCTCCTCCTCTTCCTCTTCCTCCTCCTCCTCCTCTTCTTCTTCTCCCTCTTCTCCTTCTTTTTCTTCTCTCTTTTCATCCTGTCTATCCTCAAAAGTCTATTTTGTTCCTAAACATTTTGTCTCCCTTAATCTGCCCTCCCTTTTTACCATTTCCCCATTCTTTTATCACTTTCTCCTCTTATTTTTTCTATTGGATAAGTTACATTTCTATATACAACTGAGTGCATATGTGTATTAATCTCTCTTTGAGCCAGTTCTGATGAGAGTAAGGTTCAATTATTGCCTGCCACCTACAGTCCCTATTTCTCCCTTCATTAAGAAAGCTCTTCATGTGTACATCTCTTTTATGTGAGAACATTTCCCCCATTCTACCTCTCCCTTCCCCCTCTTCCCAGTGCATTCTTCTTTCTCACCCTTTCATTTTTTGGGGTCATTCTAACATAACTGACTCACACCCATTCCTACCATCTATGTAAATTCCTTTTAACTGCTCCAATAATTATAAAGTTCTTAGATATTACATGAATCATATTCTCATATAAGAATATAAACAATTTAACTTTATTGAGTCCCTTATTATTACTCTTTCATGTCTACCTTTTTATACTTCACTTGAGTCTTCTGTTTGAAGGTCAAATTTTCCATTCAACTCTTTTGTTTCATCAGGCATTCTTTAAAGCCCTCTATTTCATTAAATATCCATTTTTTCACCTAAAATATTGAACTCAATTTTGCTGGGTAGGTGATTTTTGGTTGTAATTCTAACACTTTTGCCTTCTGAAATATCATATTCCAAGCCCTTTCTTTATTCCTTTAAAGTGGAAGCAGCTAACTCTTGTGTTATCCTGACTGTGACTCTATGATATTTGAATTGTTTCTTCCTGGCTGCTTGAAGTATTTTCTTTTTGCCCTGGGAGTTCTGGAATTTGGCTAAAATATTCCCAGGAGTTTTCATTTTGAGATCTCTTTCAGGAGATGATTGGTGGATTCTTTCAATTTCTCTTTTACTCTCAGGATATATGATATTGAGACAGTTTTCCTTGACAATTTCTTGAAATATGTTTTCTAGGCTCTTTCTTCAATCGTGACTTTCAGTAGTCCAGTAATTCTTAAATTATTTCTCCATGATCTATTTTCCAGGAAATTGTTTTTTTTAATGAGATATTTCACATTTTCTCCTATTTTTTTCATTCTTTTTACTTTGTTTAGTGTTTCTTGATATTTCATGGAATAATTAGCTTTCATTTGCCCAGTTCTAATTTTTAAGGAATTATTTTCTTCAGTGAGATTTTATTCCTCTTTTTTCATTTGGCAAATTCTGCTTTTAAAGGAGTTCTTTTCTTCAGTGGATTTTTGTACCTCCTTTGTGATTTGGTTGATTCTGTTTTTTAAGGTTATTTTCTTCAGTAATTTTTCATGCCTCTTTCACCAAACTGTTAATTCTCTTTTCATAATTTTTTTGCATTTCTTTACCTAATTTGTCTCATTTCTTTACCTAATTTTTCCTCTACCACTTGTATTGCTTTCTTTAACTCTTTTTTTGTAGCTCTTTTCATATTGTTGTCATCTTCTGAGTTTATATCTTCATCTTCCCTGCTACTTTGGTAGCTTTTTATAGTTAAATTCTTTTTTTTTTTGTGGTTTGCTCATTTTTTCCCACTTTATTTCTTGACTTTAAACCTTATTTTGAAATTGGACTTTGCTTATTTGGGGTGGAGCTGGGGCAATGTCCCAAGCTTCAGGCTTTTTTTCATGCTACTGTTTTCAAAGCTAGTTCTGGAGGTCTGCAAGTTTTCATGCTTCCAAGGTGGTGTGATTAGGGAAAGATGTAGTCATTGCTTTCCTGGTTTGCACTCTAGTCTTTACCCAGGACCCCTTAGGCCACAAGTGCTAATAATGCTCCTCTTTGCCTTGGAACTGCAACCAGGACCCCATTCCCTTGTGACCACCCTTTTCTCCCTCCCTCACCACACTCATCTCTACCTTAAAACTGTGACCCAGAATTGCATATGGGCAACAGAGTTGCTCATCAGTGCCAATTGTACTCAGTGTCAGCAAATGGTCCCCCCATAATCTCTTTCTGACCAGTTGTCCAACCCCCTCACTATCTCTGGTCTGAGAGCTTCAAAAGCTGCCACTGCTGCTGTTGCCATGATTGTGTGTGTGAGCTCCAGATAGGCCTCTACCTCAGCATCCCACACTTCTCTTATTAACCTCTTAAGTTTTCTACTACTGGAAGAATAGCTCATTCTGACCTTTTGTTGATTCTGCTGCTCCAAAATTTGATTTGAGAGTTATTTTAAAGTTGTTAAGATGGGAATGTTGGGAGGGTTTGACTATGTGACTGCCCCTAATCTGCCATCTTGGCTCCTCAAAGAGGCTTTCCCAAAGCACATGTCTGATCTTGTTACTGTGCTCTTTGATAAAAACCAATGGCTTGCTATTTTTTTCTAAGATCAAATATAAACTCCTTACCTTCTCATTTAAAACATTTCACAAAGCAAGTGATTTTAAGGGGTTTTAACATGGAGAAAAGGGAACTCACATCTAATAGTTTCATTTTCCTCTCAGTATAATAAGAAGTGAAGTCTTCAGCTAAAAGGTAGGAGGAGGGGCGGCTAGGTGGAACAGTGAATAGAGTACTGGCCCTGGAGTCAGAAGGACTTGAGTTCAAGTTTGGCCTCAGACACTTAATACTTACTAGCCTGTGTGACCTTGGGCAAGTCACTTAACCCCAATTGCCCTGCTTTCCCCCTTCCAAAAAGCAAAATAAAATAAAAAGTGGGAGGAGGGAGAGGGTTGGAAAGCTTGCGCACAGAAAAGAAGGTTTCAGTATCATATTCTAGTAAGGAAAGGGACAAACTGGAATGTACTCCAAAGGAAGAAGATCAGGTCAAGAGAAATACTTGAAATCATGTCATCTGATGATCATTTGAAGGATCTGGGGATGTTTAACCTAAAGAAAGCTTAGGAGGAAGACGCCCACAAAGAGATCTTTTTTGCAACTTGGCTCCAACCTGTTTGGCAGACTTATATTCACACTCTGTGTTTTGGCCTCCAACAGCATGCTCCATCTTCCATCTCTTTGTATACACTGTTCTTCCTGCCTAGAATGTACTTGTTCTTCACCCTCAGATAATCCTAGTTTCCTTCAAAATCAAGTACTACCTTCTATATGAAGCCTTTCCTGATCCGCACAACTTCCAAAGCCTCCCCTTTCCCCAATAACTGTCTTCAATTTACTTTATTTATATTTCTTATATGATCGTTATGAGGAAAGCACATTTTAAATGACAAAGTGATTTGTGAATGGGAGCTATTATTATTATTATCATCCAAACTATATTATCTCATCTTCAGGTTAACTTATACACATAGAGGCAGCTAGGTGGCACAGTGGATAGAGTATTGGGACTAGAATCTGGAAGATTTGAGTTCAAATCTAGCTTTAGACACTTAACTAGCTATGTGACCCTGGACAAGTCATTTACCCTCTGTTTGCTTCAGTTTTCTCAATGGGAGTAATAATGGCACCTGCCTCCCAAGGGTGTTGTGAAGATCAAATGGGGTAATAACTATAAAGTGCTTAGCACAGTGCTTGGCACATAGAAGGTGCTATGTACATGTTAGCTACTACTACTATTCTTATTATTATACTTAACACAGTGCTTGGCACATAGCAAGTGTTATTATTATCATTATTATTATTCTTAAAATGTTATTTTTATTATTACATTTATCATATTATATTGCTATTATCATAATTACACTTAGCACAATGCCTTGTACATAGATAGTAAGCACCATAGAAATATTAGCTAGTGTTGTTGCTGTTGTTATCGTCACTCTCAGCACAGTGCCTGGCACACAGTAAGTGCTGCATGAATGGTAGGTGTTGGTGCTCTTGTGGTTTGTCATAGTGATTAGCACATTACCAGCATGCAGTAGATGCTGTGTAAAAGCTTATTTCCTTCCCCCACCCCTCCCCAGGTGTGATGTGGGAAACCAGAATTAAGGGAATAGTTGTAATTGTGAGATAAAGAGAAGGAAACAGTACATTGTAAACTGTGTCTTCCAGGAGACAAATAGAAGTATCACGAAAATGATTGGATGCCAGTGGTAATTATGCGGAGACAAGAGGAGGAAAGAAGGTTGTCTCCCTTTAAGCCTGAGGAAAGTAGGGAAGGAGCAGGGAGGGACTGGCCACAGAGCTTGTTTGGCTTAGGCATACCAGTAGATATGGGGCAGGGGGAAGCAGTGGTCTCATTTTGTCTTGCTGTAGCAATGGGAAGAGGTGCCGGGCTTCAACGGGTGTGCTGTCAAGGACTACTGAAGAGTCTGGAACAAATGTAATGAAGGTCAAGATGTGTGATAATGACTTCAGGACAGGAAGAGGTCTTGGGCTAAGTCAAACCTGCAGATGTTCTCTTTGTGGTGGCAAAGACCTGGAAATAGAGGGGATGCCCATCAGCTGGGGAATGACTGAACAAATTGGTATATTATTGTAATGGAATACTATTTTGTGCTACAAGAAATGATGATCTGGTTGATTTTAGAAAAACATGGAAAGATTTTCAAGGAATAATGAGCAGTGAAATGGGCAGAACCAGGAGAACATTATGTACAGTAATAGCAATATTTTTCTAAGAATGACTTTGAGAGAATAAGTTGTTTTGTCCATTATAAATACCCAAATTAGCTATAAAGGATATTTGAAGAAAGACGCTATCTGCATCTGAAGAAGTAACTGATAAATAGAATAGTTTTACATCTATATCTATATATGTATCTGTGTCTCATGGTAGCCATCTCTAGGGCGGGAGGGAGAGGGAAGAAAAAAGAAGAAATTTCCATGATTTTGTTTTATATTTGAAAGGAATAGCAAGTTTTGTATAGTAGATTTGCAGTTTCATATACAATGATCTTTTTTCATTGTATTATGTTATGGAAATGCTTGTTTATTACATTAAAAAAAGCTGTAGCTGTGGCTGAACTTTGTGAGAAGGGTTTTGGTGACCAGTCACTGGAAAAGACGATGAGACGCCCTGGGAACAGACCTTGGTTGATCCTGGAAAAAGAGAAATATATAGAATTTATGAGATTAATCTCTTCTTTCAGCCCAGGGCACACTCCCCACTCCCATTCCCACCTTCCTCCAATGGTCCCCTATATGATCTGAGTTTGTGAGTCACAGATCTCCAAGCCTGAGGAACCAGAACTTCACTCCCATGAGGTACTGTACCCTAGCATTATTGTCTCCTGTATCAAAAATATGTGATAACATTTTGGAGTGAAAATTGGTTTAATTTCCTGTATTTGCTCCAAAATTTTCTGACCCAGTTAGAAGACCTGAGTTCCCATCTGACTCTGTCATTAAGTAGAGTCACTTAAACTCTTGATACTTCAGTTGTATCATCTGTAAAATGGACATAATAATCACTACACTGTCTATAGCATAGGACTGATGTGAGGAAAGCATTTGACAAGCCTAAAAAGGCTTTCTATCAATGTGAGTCATTTTTCCTTCTTACCTCTACTTCTTAAAACCTCTGGCTCCCTTTATGGGCAACTAGGAGATATTGTGGGTAGAATGCTGGACTTGGCATCAGAAAGCCCTGACTGAGTACTGCCTTAGACATGATCTGAACATCACAGCTGTGGGACCTTGGGCAAGTCACTTAACTGGTGTGCCTCAGTTTCATCCTCTATAAAATAAGAACAATAATATCACCTACCTCCTAGGGTTGCCATGAGGATTGAACAAGGTATTCGTAAAGTACTTCACAAACATTAAGGCACTTTTTAAATGTGGGATGGTAGAAATATTTCCTCTCTTAGTTCATGTGGTAGGTAATTGCTGCCAAAATATATTTACCACGATGCAGAAATTATAGAGGTTAAAAATCTTGGTTTTATTATTTATTATTAGGCTCAGGCCTCAGAGAAAACTTGAATAATCATTAGGATTCTAACAAGGCCTTTTATAGGCAAAATTACATCAGAGGGGCAGAAATAATTCTCTTACATATTGCATTTACATTATACATTTCCATACATTACCATAACAATCAAGGAAAAGGCAGATTTATAATATTTCCTTCAATGTCATAAAAGTTGAACAAAGTTAGTAATCTCATATATTCCCTAAGTAAACAAATTTTGTTAAATAAATTGTGTATGTAAACTATATCTGGTTACAGATTAAACTACATTTAGAGAGTTCACAAATAGGCTGATTGAGAGTGAAGATTTACATGTCACCAAGATAACTAAGAAGACCAGACATCAGGCAAACCCTTCCTTCAACAATTAGCTAGGGGAGCTAGAACAAATAGTTAAATCACTTTGGCTTCTCTCTGAGGAATGTCAAATAGTCTTCCCTCATCTTACCAGTCAGTTTTTGGTCAAGTAAGGTTAATGTTAACAGAAGACAGACTTTTGATTAACCAAAATTTTCAGGAAGAATGACCACGAGTGCCAGGGAATAAAAAATCAACAATTCCTATTACAATGTTAGCTATTATGCTTATGATTCTTAGCTCAAGCTACTTCCTATATGAAACCCTTCCTAATCCCCCCAGATATTAATCTTCTTCTTCCCCAAATTACTTTTTGTTTGTTTATTTATTTTTTCTATATGGATCAGTGGATAGAGCTGTGGCCCTGGAGTCAGGAGGATCAGAGTTCAAATCCAGCTTCAGACACTTTCTAGCTGTGTGACCCTGGGCCAGTCACTTAACTCTTTTAGCTTAGCTCTTCATCTGTAAAATAAGCTGGAGAAGGAAATGGCATATTACTTAAGTATCTGGAGAAAACACCAAGAGAGGTCACAGAGAGTGGATAGTTGGACCTGACAGAAACAACTTATCACCACCACTATCTCCAAGAAAATATTTCAGATTTATTTATTTGTGTATTCATATTATTTTCCCATAGAATGTAACACCCTTGAGGATCAGAGA
>CM053581.1:488723040-488835171 GCA_028627135.1 Pseudochirops cupreus
GTGTAACTACACATATATGGCCTGTATTGAATTGCTTGTCTTTCCAGTGGAGGTGGGTGACAAGGGAGGAAGTGAAAGAATCTAGAATTTAAAATTCCAAAATCAAATATTAAAACATATATATATACACACATATATATTATTATTATTATTATTATTATTATTATTATTATTATTATTATTATTATTTACATGTAACTGGGAAATAATATATATGGGCACTGGGATAGGGAGATCCATCTTGCTCTACCAGAAAGTCAGAGGGGTAATGGGGGAAGATATAGGAGACAGCAGATTGGGGGAAGGGGTATACAGTAGAATCACTGTTTTGGGGGAGTGGGTAGGGAAAAGACGGGGAGAAAATTTGTAACTCAAAATCTTGTGGAAATCAGTGATGTAAACTAAAAATAAACAAAAGTTAATTTTAAAAAATAGTAAAATAGAAATTAGGGGAAATATACAAAGGGGAAATATATACCAAAACAATAGAGTGAAGGAGCTCTTCCATTATGAGTAAAGTAACTCAGCTCAACCAAGAAAGTGCCAGATTTCATCCAAAGGAAAATTTCCCAAAGTCTCTAGCATAGTAAGCTAGGAGTAAGGATATGGTGTAGACCAGCGGTTCTCAACCTGTGGGTCACGACCCCTTTGGGGGTTGAACAACCCTTTCACAGGGGTCACAGGGGTCACCTAAGACCATTGGAAAACACGTATTTCCAATGGTCTTAGGAACCGAGACATCCCTCCTCTATCCATCTCCAGGCGGGTCTGCCCACATGCAGATACGCCCACATACGAGTATTAAAGGGTAGTGACATTAGGAAGGTTGAGAACCACTGGTGTAGACTGTCAGCTCATGTCTTCTGCTTCATCCCAGAAGCTTATCTTCCTTCAGCAACCTGAAGCGAGTTGGCATTGTTGATTTTCTCTCTTGAAGCTGGAAGCCAGAAGAGCCCAAACTGACTACAGCTCTGGAAAAAAACTTTATAAATTTGAAGAGCATCCAAAGAGATCAAGAGACTGAATCTCCTCTCTGCTCTCCACCCCGCCCCTGACATAGGGATGGGGCAGTAACCGCCACCAACAAGGAAAGCATCCCATGCTGATGGGTTTTATGAATAAGGTTACATTTGGGGTTTTGCATATTTTTATATTTTTCATATTTTTCACTTTTTATTTTACCTACTTAGCTCAATTCCTAGAACCGCTAGACCTAGAAGACGGACTTCGTTGATTTCTAGGTAAAAAAGAGAAGAAGCAAGTAGAATGTACAACACTCAGAGTTAAACCAGATGCATCCATTAGGACTAATATTACTGAAGATTTCATTAAAAATAATCACCTTCACTTGTTTGGTGCTTTTTACTCTTCCCCTTCACCACCACCACATATACACACAATGTTTCATGTGTAAGATGTCTTTTATTCTCCCCCACACCTCTGAATGTAGGTTCATCTGGGCATATTTTTTCTTAATATACAAGAAAATTTCCTATCCATTCAAACATACAAAAAGTAAAAGTATATGCCATGAAATTGAATGGCATCATTAGAAACATTTAAGCAGAGGTCAAATCTATCAATGATATTATAGAAGTGATCTTGAATTTGATAGGGAGTTAGACTAGATTACCTTTAAGGACTCTTGTAACTCACGGCATAGTAGAAAAAGCAATGGACTTGGAGCCAAGTAAAATAATGGATAAAAATTCTGCCTCTGGCACATGTTAGTTTTATGACCGTGGGCTAATCAGTTAACCTTTCCAAAGTCCTACATCATTGTCTCATCATAATATAGAGGTGACCCTAGAATCTACAAGTCAGTACAAATACAAGCTCTGTCACATTCTACCATGCTGGAAAGGCTCTAAGTATAGTCCTAGAAACAGCCTGAATATGTTTTCAAAGGGCCAATCTAAGTAATCACAAAGCGGGATAATGGCAATAGGTTGCCTACCTCATAAGGAAATTTTTTTTGTTCAAGATGACTAATGAAATTTTACTCTTATGAAGAGAGAATGAGCTAGTTATGCAAAACACTTTTCAAGCTTTAAAGTACTACATACATGCCCATTATTATAATTCCATTAACCATGTATGTCCCTTGGTCAAGTCTACTCTCGAGTTCAATTTCCTTATTTGTAAAATGAAAATAGAACCTGCCTTGCCCACCTCACAAAGGTATGGTGAGGATGAAATGAGATGAGATATTCATTACTTCCCCTCTCTCTAGGCCTCAGTTTCCTCATTTGTTAAATGTGAAGATTGGACTAGAAGGCCCCAGAAGTTCCTTCTTGCTCTCATGTGCCATGAGTCTATAGCTCTATTACATCCAGAAAGGTAACCTGCTATTGAGTGAAGCTAAATGATTTGTCTTGTGACTGAGCTAGACCTAGAACCCAGGACTCTCATTCCTAACCCTGATCTCTTTCCATTAGACTCCATCCCCATCACCACTGTCCATCCAGATTAGGTCAGCACAAGCCAGTGATCTCATTCAAATATTTCCATTCAATATCAAAAAACTCCCTTTAATGTCATAGATAATGGGGGGTACAAATGAATAACTTTAGCAACCTCAAAGTGAGCTGTGGTGAGAACAGAGTGTGTGTGGGTGTGAGTGGGTGTATTTGTGGAGTTGAGAAGAAAGGGCCAGTGAAATGCCATCTGGTTCAAAATTTAGGAAAACTGAAAAGTTAGGTGAACTCGGATTTGAATTGATTTGTATGATATACGAGGAGAAAGAAGTGTATGTTTTACATGTTAGTGGGAAGAATTGCCCTTTTATAAGTATAACTTTAGATTGAGGGAACTGCAAGGACTTCTACCAACCAGAATATGCAATGTCCTCCAAAATCTCTGTACAGCAGCTTTGTACTTAACCTAGTAGTTACAGAATCATGCAATCACAGAGGGATCTGAGGGGTCGTCCAGCCCAGCCTCCTCACTGAGGCCAAGAAAAGACAAATATTTCATCCAAGGTTACATAGGCAATAAATTAAAAAGCCAGGATTTGAACCTGAGTCCTTTGACTCCACATCCAACCCACTGGCCACTGCATCACGTAGAATTTACAGGCATAAATGGTCATATCTTTTACATGAGGAAAATTCTGTTTACCTATTATACTGCTTAATGTAGATTAACTAATATGCCAATGAGTTTCTGCCTATAAATAAATACACAGTCTTATTTTTTCAAATATCAGAGCTCAGATAGAGGTTCCAAATGTCTTCTCTTGATACAGCATTTACGGAGAACATGAAGATAAAAAAAGGAACCGTCTGCTTCAAGGGGCTTACATTCTACTGTTATTATAGTAATACTTAGCCATTACCTGCCATTCTACAGTTTTCAAAACACTTTCTTGGTCTGATATCTTGCATTTTCCTATCATCTTCATTACGGAATACCTCTCTCTCTCTCCTCCCCTACCCAGTGAGCTATCTCTTATGGGGGAAAAAAGGATTTTAAAAGAAAGGAAGAAAAATTCAGCAAAATCCAAGCATTTTCCTATGTTCACTTCATTTGAACTTAACAATAATCCTGTGAGGTAGACAGAACAGGTACTATTTATTAGAATTATCATGTGAACTCCTTGAAGTCAGATATCTTATTTTTGCCTTTTATTATATTCCCTAGCACCTTAACACAGTGCCTGGCACATAACTTCTAAATAAATGCATGTTGACTATTTCAATTTTGCAGATTAGGAAACTGATGTTTAGAAACCTGCCTAAAACAAATGACTTGCCTAAAGAATGAAGCTAGTAAGTAGGTGACAGTGATACCTAGATCTTCTGAACTTTCTTGTTTCCAACAGGCCACTAATCCTGTGACATGGGAAAACAGATACTATTCCTATTTCACAGATGAGGAAACTGAGGCTCGGAGACTCCCCCCCTCCAAGTCAAGTGATTTGCCAAAATTATACAGCCACTAAGTGGAGGTAGTGGGGCTGGGTGTGAAACCCACATCTTCTGACTCTCCACCCTCCACCAAGCTGCCTCTCAGGTTGGCTGGGTGAGGTTGACATGGTAATTGATTCGGAGCCAGATAATGTGGCTTTTGTATTGAACCAGCATTCTGGGACATTGTGCTATGCTTTAACTGAGAAATAAGAGCCAAGGCACCGCCCACTGGTATTCACTGGCAAGGTTTTCACATCTCTGTAGTTAAAGAACTTTGGTCCTCTTTCAGCCAGCTTCTATCAATACACAGCAGGTGGGGGAGAGGGGTAAAACTGATGTAAATGTCAGAGAGGCACACACATTAGACTCCTGGTCAAATTTGCATGAGGATAATTAAATACCAAGTTCCCAAATCCCTTTTGATAGGGTCTTTTTCTCTCCTTGCACTAAGCCATTGTTTACTATTGCTCTGAACTGCAAAACAGCTGTAATTCTGTAATTCACTGGATAGCGTAAACCACCACCAGAGGGATAGGGATGTGTACTGAGTAGAAAGCCTAATGCTGTGCTCATCCCACTCATGGCCCAGGCTTTGTCCCTTCTCCATAACCCTCCCTCTCCTGCCTGCTGAGCTGCTCCTCCTAAAGCCACTGGTGACCTTCCTCCCAGAGAACTCTTACTCCTGTGACTCTCTCTAGGTCTCACCTCCACCAACCCTTCTTTCGCAGACACTTAATGGCTGTAGAAAGTGTTCAACTATTTATAGCTTCCAAATATCTTGGAGGTGAGCCCCACAGTAGCTACGCATCAGGTAAACCCCGGGCCCTGAACTCCTGGGGTCAAAATGTCACCATGTGGGAAAACAAGAGGAAGCCACTGCTTTGGGGGTGTAGATGGCAAAAAGAAAACCAGCAACAGCTGGTACTTAGAGGGAAACAGTTTCACCATCCTGGAGCCAAGCAGTAATTAAAGCTGAAATCAATGAATTATACCTGTTTTTCCATTGATGTATTCAAGTCATCCATAAGTCAATAAGTATTTATTAAGAGCCTACTATGTGTCAAGCACTGGAAATAAAAGCATAAAGAAAAAAACCATCACTGCTCATGATGAGGTTACATTCTGTTCTATGGAGTGCAGCCAGACTGTTGTTCACCTTTCATTTCTGAAGATCAATGGCATCATGAAGGTGAGATTTTAGGGGAGACATGAAGGGCAGTCAGATAATACGGAAGTGGAGGGGAAATCTCACCTGAAGCTTGGCTATATTCAGGGTAGAATCTGGAGGGACAGTGATGGAAGGCCTGAAATAAATGCAGGGGAAAGACCAGTTGAGGGCAGTGTCCTTAAAAGTCTTCTAGACATTTCTCGCCTTGGCTCATCATCACTTGGAAATATTTACATGTGTCATTGATAGTCAGGGTGGTCTAGCATGTGCTGATCTGCAGCCCCAGAACTTTATGTCCCAGAATCAAAGGAGAAAGCAATGAGGAAAAGCATGATCACATCCCACCTAGAACCACCTACACAATTTGTAGCAGCTGAACTTATTCTCAGTCTAAAGAAGGGCTCCCAGCAGAGAGCACTGGTCATGTAAAATTTTCAAAGTGCTTGATGAGGGATGGAAAAAATGGAAAATCATCCAATTCCTTTTCACAAGGGACTTGTAGTTCTTGAGGGAAGGGTTTTGGGTTTTTGGTTTGTTTGGGGGTTTGGGGGGGAAGGGATTGGTCATTTTTATCTTTAAATCCCCAATGCCTTGCCTGTAGTAAACCCTGAGAAATAAGAGCTAAGGTAGGGCCCACTGGTATTCACTGGCAAGATTTTCATATCTCTGTAGATAAAGAACTTTGGTCCTCCTGATTGGACTAGATTGGACTTGCTTAAAGGCATAGTTCCTGTGAATAAGTTCACTCTACTTCCTGTGTCACCAAGTAAAATGATGCACAAACCATTCTACCTCTTTTTTTCTGCTTTTTGAGATGCTAAACTCTCTGATGGGCAGGTATTAGGAAGGCCTGGATTCAAAACCTACATCAGATGTAACTATCTATTTGACTGTACCTCATTTTGCTCATATGTCAAATGAAGGACTCAATGGCCTGTAAGATCCTTTACAGCCCTAAATCTATGATGCTGTTCTATGCCTTTTAATTTTGTAAATTTTATATTCATTTTGAACTTGAATAAAAAAAAAACAAAAAAGAGAATATTTCCATGTGTACAGTACAATATAAAAAAGAAAATTTGATGTAAAATCATGAATTTCCATTTCACACTGTTTACTTTTTAGAAAAACTGTAATAAATACTACACATCATTTTCAAAGTTACCCTGCTGTTCTGTGTTTAAGTTTTCTTTTATTCTCTGTTGCATACTATTTTTTTCTCCTTCCCTCCCCACCCCACCCTAAAGAAAGCTATCATTAGACACAAATATGTGTGTATATACATATACATATGTGTGTGTGTGTGTGTAAAATCATAATATAAATATTTCTATATTTCAGTTTTTCCTCAGTAGGTGGATAGCATCTTACTTCATAGGTCCTCTGTAGTTTGGGTATAGTAGTCAAAATGGCTTAATCATTCAAAGTTGTTCTTAAAACAATATTGCAGTTCCTGTTTACAACATTCTCTTGGTTCTGCTCATTTCACTCTTCATTATTTCATGCAAGTCTATCCATGGTTTTCCAAAATCAACCAGCTCATCATTTCTTAAAGCACAGTATTATTCCATCACAGTCATATACCACAACTTGTTTAGCTATTCCCCAACTGACGGGCATCCCCTCAATTTCCAGTTCTTTGCCACCACAAAGAGAACTGCTATAAATATTTTAGAACATGTAAGTTCTTTTCTTTTTCCTCTAATCACCTTGGGAAACAGACCTAATAGTGCTATTGCTGGGTCAAAGGGTAGACAGTTTTATAATTCTTTGGGCATAATTCCAGATTGCTCTCTAAAATGGCTGGATCAGTTCACAGTTCCTGACCCTACGATCTTATTCACAAGAGGCAGCATGGGAACCTGAAAAAAAGCACTGCTCTTAGTCCTAACTCCGTTACTTACCAGTAGTATAACCTGGGCAATGTCACTTGTCTGAGCTTTCACCTCATCCTCTCTGAAATGGAGAATGAATGAATGAAAAAATCACTTATTAAAAACGTCCTATGTACCAAGCACTGTGCTAGGCACTGGGATAGATACTAATGGAAAATGCAAGACAGATCCTGCTCTCAAGGAAATCACACTCTATAATAAAAACAACATCTAAAACAAAGTTCAGCTACAGGCCTGATGGAAAGGCCTATAGCTCCTAAAGATCAGGCAGAGGGACAGATAGCAAGGTCCAGAGGTCCCTAGGTTAAGTAAGCAGGTCAAATGCCAGTAGGGAGGTAGGCAGGGGGTCTGTAAAGCATAGAATCAGGGCAGATTGTAAGGCCAGAAGACCATAAGAGAAAGTGGAAGAGTAGATGGTAAGGCTTGATTTCCCTCCATCTCAATAGAAGGAATAGAGATTCAAGTAGGGGTCGAGCAAAAGGGGAATAGAAAGGGGAAAAGGATGCAGAATATAATGAATTGTGGCAGTCAGTTTACCTGGCCCTGACAAGAACAAATGAAGTGGCATTTACTTTTTTCTGATTATTAATAAATGTGAATAATTTGTATGGTTACTGATAGTCTATATTTCTTATCCATCTATATTATTTTCAAAGGAATTTAAGGCATCAACATACCAAAAAATCTACGCATTACAGGAAGAAAATGAGCAAGGAAAATGCATCATAATACCAGCACTCCCTGCCTCATAGGGCTGTTGGAAGGATGCAATGAGATAATGTATGTGAAACATTACATAAATGTAAGCTATTATTATCACTTGTGATCCATTCCCCTAATAAAAATAGCTCACATATAGGTATCACTTTAAGATTTATAAGGGGGTTTTTCACATAGCAATTCTGTGAGGTAGGTAGTAATAGGGTTTAGAAATTGGAAGGGAGCTCAAAGGTGATCTAATTCAGAGGTTTTTTCACCTTTTATGTATCACACGTAGCCCCTTCAGCAATCTGCAGAAACCTATGGATCCCTTCTCAGAATAATGTTGCTAAATACATAAAATAAAATTATAAAGAGAATTTCTATCATCTTTTTTTTAATTAAATTGGTTTATTTACTTTTAGTTTACAACGTTCAGTTCCACAGTCCCTTGAGTTTCAGATTTTCTCCCCCTCCCTTTCCTCTCCCCCCCATCATGGTGGCATGCACTAGAATATAGGATCTACAAATCTATAAAGAGAATTTCTAAAAGAACAAAGAAAACTGTTTTGAAATAAATATGTTATTTTTTCCCTAGAAGTTCATGAGCTACTCGAAATCTATCCAGAGACCTTTGGGGGAGAGGGATTGTCTATGGACCCCAGGTTAAGAACCCCTGATCTAGTTCAATCCCCTTATTTTACAGATGAGGAAATCTCAGTTTCCAGAAATTAAGAGACTTGCCTATAGTCAGTGGCCATGTTATTAAGCCTGAACAAGAGGAGGAGGAAAAAAAACCTCCAATAAACAGAATCAGTAGAAAGTGACTCCATTAAGACAACCTTTGAACACCAAAGGCCCTTTGACCAACTCTATCTGAATTCTTGTCTAACATATTCATGACTGGCTTATTCAAAGATGAGAATATAGGGAAGAAGGGAGGAAGGATTACTTACCCTAAATTAGAGCAGTTTTAAAGAGGGCTAGCTAGCTCTCTGTGACTTAGGAAGTGCCCGCATTTAAGAACTGCGCAGTTCAGTCAGAAGTCATGGTAGAGCTAACTAACTCCCAGTAGCTGAGTGGCTCAATGTTGGAGCAAAAAATGGGATTCAAATCCTGCCTCAGACTCTAGCTTTGTGATGCTAGACAAGTCACTCACAGTTTCCTCACCTGTAAGAGGGGAACAGTAATAATATCTACTTCATGCATTTATCAGGATCAAATGAATTAACATCTGTAAAGCTTTTTCCAAACCTGCTCATTATTATGATTATGATTATTTATGTAAATGCTAGTTATTAACAGTTGGACTTTTAATGTGCTGTGGTATATACGAAATAAGAGCAAAAGGGACCCAAGGGGTTATGTCCCACGTTGACACGTGTCCCCCACAGAGCATTGCAAAGTCAATAAGAAATGGTCTGGATTCAGACCAGGGCCTCCCCGCTCCAGAACTAGATCGATTCCTATTTGCTCTACCATGCTTCTGCTCTGTCTCTTTACTCTAGCACACATTCTGAAATCCCTAGTATCGATTAAGAGATGCTCACTTTCAATGACTGAAATTCTTCCCCTAATCTGCCCACCCACGACCGAAGATTCCTTTTTCCAACTATGACTAATAATTAAGATCTTAGAGCTCTGTAAATGCACAGAACAATTACTAGGAGATAAATTGGGAGGTTTCACGAATTCTAAAGATTATTGTCCCATGGACGAATTTTAGGGTATGATGACAAAGAGGCCCACAGCACAATTTTGAGGCCTAACATGGATCAGTTAGCGTGACACTGACCTGCGACCACAAATGGCATCCCCAACCTTGCTCAGCAAGCTAATGAAAGAGGGCAGGCAAGTTAAAAAATATGACTGAATCACAAGAAATCCATCCCCTCTCCTAGAAAAACATGACCTACAGACAGTGGGTCAGTGTTGGTATTCTCTTCTACAAAGGAAGGCCCATTATTTGAACTTAAATGTTCAAAAAGAATAAACTCTCTTCTACTGTGGAACTCTCAGTCATGTTTCTTCTTTTTCTTTAATGCCTCCTAATGGTTCTGTCTGTCATTACCTAGGCTTCTGTTCTGACTCAACAAAGTACAAAAGAATCCCATCCTTTAATTCTGCACTTTGCTTTTACAGTTTGGCAGGTAAAAAAGTTGGTTGAAGTCAGTACCTCCTAAAGTCTCCATCTCATTATCCCAAGAATTAGATTATATTGTGAGTATCAAAGCAGGTGGTGATAACAAAAGGCTTCAGGGAGGAAAAGCTGTTCCCTATGACCCGTGGTCTAAGTGGCCTCTTGACACAGACTAACTTTCCCCAAAAATCCATACTCATTAGAACTGACCAGCAATAACTCCAAGATTTCTCAGACAAGCTGGAAACCACATCAGTGGAGGGTCAGCAACTCATAATAAACCAGAATAAAAAAAAAAGAAACAGAAGATAGCAGGGAACCGTTTTCTTCAATGAAAAAAAAAACAAAACATCAAACCATCAGCCACATTTCCCACTCATCTTTCCTAGGGCAAAGTTAGTTAATGCTCCTAATGGAAGACACTGAATAAAAATTGCTGCTGTTGTTTTTAATATCTTATGTAAAACCTCAACCAAATCACAAAGAAATGACAACAAAGCCATTTTCTGGAGAGTGTGGGGAGAAGAGGAGGAAAGAAAAGAGATACCACGTGTTCAATTTTTATCTACCTCCTACTCCATATCTTTCTCTTATCTCTGTTTGCATTTCTATCTCTCCCTCTCTTTCTCTTTGTGTCTCTTTCTTTCTGTGTCTCTATCTGTTTCTCTTCCTCCCTCTCCTTCTTTCTCTATACCTTTCCATTTCTCTTTGGTCTCTTTCTGTGTGTTTTTGTGTCTTTGTTTCTCTCTCTTTTTCTCTTCCTCCCTTCTCTCTCTCCCTCTTTCCCTCTCCTTCAAATCCAATAATTTAATTTCAAACCCTCAGCTTCCACTCTAAAAACTCTGCCCAGACAAAAATCATCATCTGAGATGCACAAACCCCAGCAGACTTTATCTGCTGACTGTGCAGCAGACTGACTTCTCCCAGGGAAAGGTCAGCTTGCTATGCAATATCTAAGGAGAAAAAAACCAAAACCTCCAACTCACTGCATCTGGCTACGACAGAGAGCCCAGCCAAATAAGGAGCTCAATGCTTGGCCAGAGGCAAAGAGGTATCTTCCTCCTGCCTGATGACTTCTCAGGGTTTCAATTAAAAGGGAAGAATCAGCAACAGAATTCTTTTATTAAAAAGCAAAGGTGACTGACCACCCCCAGTCAATTGATCAACCAATCAATAAGTATTTATTAATAGACTACTATGTGCCAGGCACAGTGCTAGGTTCTGGGGATACAAAGACAAAAGTGAAACAGTTCCTACCCTCAAGGGGGCTTACATTTCATCAACACCCCAGACATTTTTTTCTAATCCTACAGTGTGAGAGGAGCTTACAACTTTCACCTTGCATATAGTAAAGGGGGATTTGGTGGAAAGAGCAGAGATTTGGAAGGCAACATACGCATGACAGAGAAAAGAAGTTTTTTCAACATTCCTCCCCTACTCTACCATGAGAGAGTCAAAAAGCCCCAAACTGAACTTTTCTCCTAAATTTGAACATCACTATTTCTGTATGTGTCATCATTCACTTAGTGTCTCACAATCAAAACCTCAGATCCGAAAACTGGGACCCTAATGCATTGTTGGTGGGATTGTGAACTGATCTAACACCAATCTAATTGGAGAGCAATTTGGAACTATGCCCAGAGAGCTACAAAACTGAGTATATACTTTGATCCAGCAATACCACTACCAGGTCTGTATCCCAAAGAGATTTTTTTAAGGCAAAGGACCTATATGTATAGGCTTATTTGTAAGGCTTTAAAAGTAAATACTTATCATTATTTGTGGTTCTTCCTGAAGACAGAAGGATTCAGTTTCACTCACTGGATACTTATTGGATGCCTACTACAAGCAACACTGTGGGATGTGTAAAAATAAATTACAGGATCCCAGATCTCAAGGAGCTTATACATTGTCTTGTAAATAATATTTGTCTAGTCTTTTATGTAATAATAATAATGCAAATTAGATTACAATAAGTGCAAAATAGATGTTCCAAATGCTATGAGTTGAGAGGAGAGAAAGATCATTTTTATTAAGAGGCATTAGGAAAGTATTCTTGGAAGTAGTGTCAATAAGCTGGACCTTGAAGGATGGCTAAGACTTTAACAGATAGATATGAGGGAATAAAGGGGAATAACATGGGCAAAGACACAAAGGTCAGAAAGCATGCAATGCAATCCAGGAATGGCATGTAGGATAGTTGGGTTGGAGCATGGGGTATATAAAAAAGTAAAACAAGATAGGTTGAAATTGGATTATATGTAGAGCCTTGAAGGCTAGCTCAAGAAACTTGGACTTTATTCCACAAGCAATGAAAGACCGATGTAGTCTTTGGGGGTAATGAACATTAGAATTATACACTTGGCAAAATAATCTGGCAACAATGTGTAGAATTCATTGGATAGGCAAAATCAATGCAAAAGATATTGGTAGAACTTGGAGGTTTCAAGTCTGGGCAGTTGGGGAAATGATGTTTTCCTTAACTGAAACAGGAAAATCAGGAAGAACAGATCTTAAGGGAAAATGATGAGTTTGGTTTTATACCTAGTGAGTTTGAGAAGAAGGGACACATCCAGGTAGAGATGTCCAGTAGCAAACTGGAAATGCCAGTCTGGAGTTTGAGGAAGACCATAAGGACTACACAACCATTCAAGTTTCCTTGATAGTACAAAGATTATAGAAACTATAGCAGATGGAATTATCTTGGAAACTGATGGGTACAAAATGAAAATGCTTTTTAAAACAAACTGATAAATAGAAGTCTGTCTAGAATGGCTTTACATATATATGTATGTGTGTGTGTGTATACACACACATATATTTGTGCCTAATGGTAGCCATCTCTAGGGTGGGGTGGGGAAGAAAAGAAAAAATAAGAAAAAAAGAAAGTTACATGATAGCTTTATTATATATTTTAAAAGAATAGCAAGTTGTATGTAACAGATTTGCAACTTCATCTGCAATCATCTTTTTTTTCTCTTCTACTATGCTATAGAAATGCTTGTTTTATTCCCTAAGTTCAGAATAAGATAAGTTTTTAAAAAGAAACTAGCTTTAAAAATAGACCGAATCATAAAGCATGGAACTCATAGAATAAAATATTAGTCTTCTAGTATGGATAAACTGATCTCTGGTTGCCTGATATTTATAATAGGCCAACAGAAATCAATAGTGAAAGTATAGAAACCATGCCTCTGATCCAGCAAAAGTTTTATTAAAATATGCATGTATTAATATAAAAATGAAAACATTTCATTACATAGGACAAGTGTTCTCAAAAAATAAATTTCTATATTTGTGAAGATATGGAACCAGTGAGGAAGGAGTTCCAGGCTCCACTACCTCTGTTCTATATCTTGTGTGTCTTCATTCTTTGTCTACTCTGGCTACCTGCAATTTTCTTAATTCTGACAGTGGTTATATTGATGCCACCATGAGCACTACCAATACCTCCTGGTTATTGGGTTTCATTACATATCATTGAAACATGTCCATATACATATACACATACACACATACACATACATATAAATATATATATATATGTATATATAAAGTAACTGAGAGAAACAAGAAGACTAACATTTAGCACATAACACCTGAGCTGATTTTTAAAAACTAGGGCTTCTAAGAGGCATTGGTTAAGACGAAATGAATTCCAAACAGAAAACACAAGCAAAGGCGTGAAGATGGGATATGAATTGATGGGCATAAAAAATAGAAAATAGTTCAATCTGGATACAATGTAGAGTGTGTGAACTGTAATAATGTCTATTAAGCCTAGAAAGTTAGGATGGAGCCTGATTGTGAAGGCTTTTAAATGCCAAACTAAGGAGTTATAGTTTATCCTAGAATGAATAGAGAGTTTCTAGAATGTTTTGAGTGGAGTAGCAATATGATCAGACTTGTGTTTTGAGAGTATTACTTTGGAAACAATGTGGCCAATGAAATGGAAAAGGAAGAAACTTGAGGCAGGAAGAGCAAACAGGAAGCTATTGAAATAGTACAGATAAAAGACAGTAAGCAAGCAGCAATATGGCAAATTGGTCATTTTCTCCAAACTTTTAACTCTCTAACCATCAAAGAAAGGGATTATGTACCAGATGAAGAACAATTACAGATGAAATGACAGGACAAATGAGAGAAAAACCTGACATGGTGAAATATTTCCGAATTAACACAGGAAACTCTAATTCTTAGAGTTCACTAATAATAGGGACACAATTAGAAACTAGGGGGAAAAGACTGAATCTACAATTTAGTGTCTCTCTAAATAAGTAAAAGAGAGATTAACAGATTTGAAACACAAAAATGCCAAAGTAGAAGAAAATCTGGCAAAAGAGAAGCAAAAGACAACAATGTTATAAGAACACATGAATTCTATATAAGCCAAAGTGATTGTGAACTTGAAGACAGGATGCAGAGACAACTTAAGGATATTCAAAAATCTAAACGCCATAGTGCAGGAGATACTATAACAAAACTTCCTAGAAGATCTGAATACAAAAAACCAAATAGTTCAATAAAGAGAATCCACAGATCATCTCCAGAAGAAAAAACAAATACTTTAAACTTCAGAATGCAAAGTGGTTAAATTTAATCATTTTAATGACACCCTTCCCTCCCATCCCCCCCAAAAAAAGATCAACAGTTTTTTAAAGCATCCAGGAGAAGAATCTTCATATGCAAACGAAAGGAAATTCATATAACACAAAACTAATCCAGGGCCATGAGAAATAACAGGGGGCAATAGAATACTATATGTCAAAAAGCAAAAGAGTTCGAACTGCAATTCAAAACTATATACCACGAAAACTTGAGTCTTAACACCAATAAAAATATGGCTATTCATCAACAAAAAGGCATCTCAGTCATTCCTGGGCAGGGGAGGGGAGCGGAGGGGGGAGGCATGAGCAGATTATTCCATTTGCAAATATCCCCAAACAGCAAAAACACTAGAAAGGCAAATAAATCAATGAAAGAAATTGCTCCATACCTATAGTTCACCACCTCTCTGTTTTGGGGAGTGGGGGTGGGAGAATGGGAGAAAAGGACATGATTCAACAGTAGAAGGACTAAAATTTGAAAATAACTTGCAGGACCAAGCTGTGTCAACTGACACAATGCATTCATTTTTATTCATAAAGTAAAGAAAATAGAGATAATAAAACTTGTTTAAATTGTGTTTCCAAGTAAACTTACAATATCTGCTTGCAATTTTTTTTGTATTTAAAATTAATTTGTACAACTAGGAGAAGCCATGATAAAATTTTTTTTTTAATTTGAATCAATTGATCCAACTGGTCCTACTCTTAATAGATAGAATGAGAAAGAAAGGGAGGAAGAGAGGGAGGGAGGGAGGGAGGGAGGAAGGAAGGAAGGAAGGAAGGAAGGAAGGAAGGAAAAAAGGAAAGAAGGAAAGAAGGAAGGAAGGAAGAAAAATCTAAACTAATTTCTGAGATTATTTTTCCCTCAGCTCTAGAGTTATAATGTTCTGATGCTATGATATCAGAAAAAATAAATTTTAAAAATTAAACATTTTTAAAGGTGTATATATAACAATTATTTTCCTTAATGAGTAAAAGAGGTTAGTTCAATCACCAAATCCACATCAAAAGCAAATTATACTCAAAAGTATTATAGCTGAATATATCTGAGTTTTTTTTTCTAAAAGAACTAACCAAAGATTTTCATAACAGTATTTTACGCAATTGAAAACATTTTGAAACTATCTAAATATCTCAAAATCTGGCTAAAATTATTTGTGGCACATTAATATAATGGAATATTAAAATGACATTAAGACTTTCAAGTATGAAGGATACTAAGAAATCTGGAAAGAATTATAGCCGTGCAAAGTAAAAAAAAAAAAATGGAACCAGAAAAATAGAAAAGCCAAGACTACATACGGGGAAAAAATGACAATGAATGGGTAAATGAAAATTCCTGGCAGGGACTTAGAGGCAGTGACTGAAAAACTGTTATGATATTTTATGCATTGAAATCAATTTAACATATTTTGATTTTTATTGTTTTTTTGATATTTTGTTTGTTTTTGATATTTTATTGGTTTTAAGAAAATATTTTAAAAATCTGTTGCTTAATGAAAGCAGTCATTGTCATCAGTAATATCCTTTAAATAAAGTGCAAAGAAGAATTACTACCATGTTCAAACTAATGTTCTAATCATGAACTATCTAGGTCAGGTGGTCTTGTCATTTGGGGAAATTTTTCACTCACATAGGAATTATTTTTCCACTGACTATGCATAGGTTTCAAGCTTTTTCTATGCAGGCAAAAGAAACATCAGCAAAGTACCTGAAGCACTCACTTTTACTGTACAAGAACAATGAATTATTTGGCAGTCCCAATATAAAGAAGCTTTATTTTCCCTAGGAGGATGCTCTGCACTTATGCGTGGCTAATTTTTCTAGCCAACTTCTCCTTTAAACGCCTCTTGGTTGGTTTGTTTGTTTGTTTTTTAATGGAGATGCTCTGAACAGTATGTTTACAAGTAATATTACAAGTCTGCATAGGAAGCACTAAATTCATCCTCAGCACCTAGACCCTACTGCTAGGCTGCAGAATAAAGGTCAGCAGAAGCACCAGTGAATTGAGGCTCTGTTTTTGCATAAAAACGACCTGTAAACCACAGAACTTTAGCCAAATCCAAAAAACACAAATCCAACCAATAGTAGTAACAGCAACCCAGTTCTCATTCTCACTTTAACAGGCTCCTCTGCAACTCCACTTTTTGCACATATTTTGGTTTCGTTTTCTCTTCTGCCTTCATCAGCAGCCCTATACTCAGCTACACGTCCAATCTCCTTTTAATGCCATGGTTTTTACCTCCCTATCTCCCACCTTCCAAGGGCCAGCACCATAGACCCTAAAAATTACTCCATGGTACCTCTAGGTACCATTCTAGGCTCTGCCCTCAAAAGTTGGCCCCTGGTACCATCACTTTGACAGCATCCAACAGCCTGAGGAAAGCTTTCATCCACTCGGTCCCTATCCTGAAATTCCAAAGAGCAGGCTGACATTGTGGCAAATGGGGACCCAAATATTTTAGGAGCAAATTTACATTTGCTTCTAAGATTCCGTTAAATGCAAAACTAATGCCTCAAGTTAATTCGATGTTCTCTGCTTTGAGTCGATTAGCACACACCAAATTTCATGCTAATGCTTCCAGTTTGCCTGCATTGCAGAACTTTCCAAATTCCACTGATTGCAGTTTTTAAAAATATATGTTCACATTATTTCATTGTTAGGCAGTTTGAAGTATTTCCAGTATGCTAGTGCTCTCTTCATAGGTAAACTAGCTTTGGTTGTATTGGTCCATAATACTTAAACTTTCCATCAACAACATGGTTATAACTGAAGCTAACCATTTCCTAAAGAAATCCAGTTACCTATTACCATGGAAACATAAGGTCTAAAAGCTGTTTTTATCTAATAGGAAAAACCAAAAGAAACACCTAAAAAAAAAAATCTAAAATGTTGTACTCCATTCTTAGTTCACCTTTTAGAATCCCTCTCTTCCCTAAAGATACAAATTAAGTACCATCCTCTATAGAAGGCTTTTCCTGGTCTCTATCACCAACACAATTTCCAGTGCCCTTCCTCCCAAATTTTCTTTCATTCCGGAATATGCCGGTAAATATTTAACAACCAGATTTTCAGGGGGAAAGTACGCATGACATAACATAAAATTAATATGAATTATCAACATTTTCATGTCTTTCTTAAATTTAGACAATCATCAGAACAATAAAGCAAACCCTGATTTTAAGGGTTTTCTGATTTCCATGATATGAATAATGCTTACACTGAAAATTTAACAACATTCTCCAATCTGTTAGAGTTGACTCCAGCACATCCCTATTTGTATTTTATTTAGTACTATTTATTAACTTTATGTTTTATATATATATATATATACATATATGTGTGTGTGTGTGATATGTGTGTATGTGTGTGTGTGTGTGTATTTGTGATACTCGAAATTTGGTTTTCTTCTTTCTTTTTTTTTATCATATTGACTAAGGGTCTATCAATTTTATTGTTTTTTTCATAAAACCAACTCTTAGTTTTATTTATAAGTTCAATAGTTTTCTTACTTTCAATTTTATTAATCTCTCCTTTGGTTTTCATGTGTGTGTGTTTGTGTATGCAACCTGAGGTTCAAAGCCTATCTGCATAAGACTCTCCTCATTGGTGGAAAATGATTATTTAGTCCTTGAGATCTGCTCAAGGAGGATTGTTGGAGAACATGGGAGAAAAGAGATCCTTGTCTTCTGACTTCCAGCAATGAGAGAAGACACTTGGTTCCAGATCTTCTTTATGGAGAAGTCCCTAAATGGAGAGAAAGACTCTGGAAAGAAGCCAACATATGGAAGAGCCTGGGCCTTGATCTTGTTTGCATCTTCCAGGAATCTTCTCCCTTCAGGGACTTCTACCTGAAGATAATCTAGAATCAATCATTTTCTCTCTCAAATTTGGAAGCCAGAAGACCAGGATCCCACATCTTCAAAGCCCTTACCAACTCCACTCCCTCACCTAGGTAGAGAGAATTGAGTAATCAATCTCCACCAAAGAGGAGTATCTTATGTAGATGTTATATGTGTATTTGTTTCCCCCATTAGAAAATCAGGCGGATTGGTTCAATTCTTTGTCCTTATATATCACTAGTCCTAGCAATGATTCATTGATTTACAAAGTAAAGTTATAACCAATTCCAATGGGAAAAAAACATTGCTTAGTAGAAATAAAAGTTCTTTCTATTCAATTCAACAAACATTTGTTAAGTGCCTACCATGTGTAAGGTAGTCTTTCAAGGTATTGGGAGATACAAAGACAAAAGTGAGACAATCTCAATTATTTTTGCCTTTCTTTGTACCCCACCACCTACACAATGCCTATTATATAGTAAGGGCTTAATAAATACTTATTGACTAACAGAGTCAAGAGACATATTCTGATGGAAGATACAGCAAATGCCCATATAAATAAATACAACCCACATACAAATCAACATAAAATCTTTTCAAGAAGGACAAATCACCGAGGTGACTGGGGATCAAGAAGGGCTTTGTGGAGGAGCTGGAGCCTGAGCTGTGCTTTGGAAGAAGTCAGGGCTCCTATGAGGCCCGGTAACAAGGGTGTATATTTCATATGTAGGAGACCACCTGTACAAAGAAAGACACACATCATTAGGGAAGGGATGGGTAAACAGAGAAGGGCAGGAAGATGGACCAATGGTGAGGATTAGATGGTCTCAAAGTAGAGTAGTCTGAAGCAAGTGGGACAGATGACTCAAAGCACACACCCAAAAGACGGTACATTGCATAATGGAAGCAACACTGTGTTTGAAACCTGGAGAACTATGCCCTTGTCTGGATCTGCCAAAAAAAAAAATCTATCTGTATGACCTTGGAAAAGTCATTTCATCTAGAATATAGTAGGCATATGTAAATGCTTATTCCTTTCCCCATTAGAATTTAATTTCCTCCTGAACAGGGATTTTTCATTCATTATTTGTATATCCTGAGCTTAGCCCAGTGCCTGGCATGTAGCCGGAAATTAATAAATGGTTACTAATTGATTGTTTGAAGTAGGTAGGTGAGGAAAGTGTTATTATCTCCATTTAATAGATGAGGGGACTAAGGCTCAGAGATGTCAAGGTAACCCAAGTCCCCCAATCTATGTAATGGGCTACTTCCTCAGTCTCTATTTCTTCCACACTGCCATTCTAGAATGGTTAAGAATCCATTCAACCATAGCTTCAACATTTATTAAGCACCAAATGTGTGCAGTGTGCTGTGCTGGTCACTGGAGAAGATAGGAAATTTAATTAAGCTAGGCCCTACCTATCCTTGTGGAGCTCAGAGTCTAAGAAGGAGATAAGAAGCAACCAGATATTACACAACATATGGGATAAGTGCATTAGAAAGCTGCAGAACAAAGCACCATGTGAAGTGTAAAAAGGAGAGTCATCCTCAGTGGAAGAAATAAGGGAAGACTCCAGGAAGGCAATGGCCTTTGAATTGGATTTTGAAAGATGGATAGAAAGTCAGCTGGCAAAATAGGAGAGGCAAAACATTCCAGGCAGAGAAAGCAGGTTTATGAAGGCTCGGAAGATAGAAAAGGGCTCAAGCTTGAAACACATGGAGGAGAGTAAGAGGAGACAGAGTTAGAGTGACCCCCAACCTCAAAATGTCAAAGCATTTTGTTTTGAAAGTCTCTAAAGCACTTTTTTAAAATGTCTTTCTATTTTGAATAAGTTATATAACATTATCAATTAGCATCACTGAAGCATGTGATTTCCCCAGGCTTTCATGAAGACAAAGCAATTAGTGACGATATAACTATCACATCTTCTTTAGCACCGAGTCCAGCACTTTTGTACACGGCAGGAGAGAGGGAAGTAAGGGAATAAGCATTTATAAAGAACCTACTATGTGCCAGGCACTATGCTTAAGTATTTTACAAATGTTATCTCACTTGGTCCTCACAACATCCCTGGGAGCTACATGTCCCACTTTATAGTGGAGAAAAATGAGACAGAGGTTAAATAACTTGCCGAGGGCAACACAGCTAGTAAGTATCTGAGGCTAGATTTGAACTCAAGTCTTCCTGGAAGCAGCTGGTTGACTCAGTGAATAGAGTACTGGACCTGGAGTCAGAAAGACTTGAGTTCAAGTCTACCCTCAGAAATTCACAAACTGTGTAACCCTGGGTGAGTCACTTAACCTCTGTTTGCCTTAACCTATTGGAGAAGGAAATGGCAAAGCACTCCACTTCAGTATCTTTACCAAGAAAACCCCATGGACAGTATTGGTGTTGGGCAGTATCAGTGTGCCAAGCTCCATGAGATCACAGAGAGTCAGACACAACTTCCTGACTCCAAGCCCATCACCACCTAGCTGTCTAAAGAAATGTGTGTTGAATCACTGAGTGAATTAAATGAAGAAGTATCTGAAAGGTGGAGTCGCGGCAGATGGTAGAAGGTTTTAAATGAAAAGCAAAGGAATTGGGTGGGGGGGAAAGCAAAGGAAATGGGGAACTACTGAAGACTTTTGAGTAGAAGAGTGGCAGGATCCCCTACTTGGCAATATTATAAAGGATAGATTGGAGGGAGAGGGAAGAGAGGAGGGAAGGTCTGCTAGGCTTCATTATAATAAGAAAGATAATCAAAGAAATAGAAAGTCATTGACACAGAGATATGTTCTAATTTTATCTAGGATTAAGAATCACAGAATGTTAGAAATGGAAGTGCCCTAGAAGAAGTCACCTAGATCAACTTCTTCGTTCCATATCCCACCTCTGACAAAGGCTTAGTGACCATGAGCAAGTCACTCAATCTCTCAGGCTCAATTTCTTCATCTGTAAAATGGGGACTTAAAAAAAAAAAAAACTGGTTTTCCTCAAAGTTCAGCTCACACACCACATGTTTGCTACATAATACCTTTCCTGATCTCCCCAACTACTAGTACCTCCCCAAAGACAAATTACACAGTATTGTATTTTCACATGTGTCATATACGCACTTGTTTTGAATACACTTATATATGTGTTGTTTCCCCCTATAAAACATAATCTCCTTGAGAACAATGATGGCTTTATTTTTGTCTGAATCTCCAGAACTTAGCAAAGGACCTGATACACAAAAGTCATTTAATAAATGCTTGATGGTTGATAGACAAAGTACTCCACAAATCTCAATAAGCTATAGAAATATGAGCTATTACTTTGCAAGCAATAGATGTTTAATAAATGAATGTTGGATTGAATTATTTCCTAAATCAGCCAACTGAAGCACAGAATGACTGTGACTAGCTCTAAGTCACGTAACTAGTTGATGGCAGAAGTAGGCCTAGATGATCACACATACTACATTCCTGCCGAAAATAGTGGGATTTCAGTGTGGGAAAAGAGTAGATCAAACCACATTTATTTATTTTGAAGTTTTCAATGCCTTTTCTAAAGGCTGGTTATTTTCACCACTTCCTGCTACTAACTACAGAAAAGTATGCACTTCCTTAAAGTATTTGGAATAGCTCACAGTTCTGCTGTGGAAAATGTTCCCAATACATGTGTACCCCAGAGATCATTTGGAATCTGCACAAAACTACCATTCATAAACCCTCTTCCTTGGAGCTACACTGGAGACAACATAGGGCTCCCTAGTAAGCCTATGCTGCAAACTCAACGTAACACAAAATCTTTCTAACATCTGCCTGGAGACTTGGGAATTTATATGAGTAATGTTGACAATAGCTAATGTTTCACCCGAGTTCACCAAAACATGTCCCTTTGAAGTTTGTATTATTTGAAAATATTTTACTTACGGGTCTGAATTTTCCATGGTTGCTCAGTGATCTTATCATTAGACAGGGAAAGTTTGATTTAATTTAGTTCAAGATGACATAAGTCTAATTGGAGTGGGTCCCAAAGAGGGTTCACTGACAGGTATGGTAAATGGTTTAGAAATTATGTCATGCAAGCAATTGTTGTAGGAACAGTAGATGTTTAGCCTGGAAAAGAGAAGACCTAGGACAGCAAGGAGAGAGAGTAGGTACATGATTACTGTTTTTAGATATTCACAGGATTATTAAGGGGAAGAGGGATTACATTTATTTTATGTAGCTCCAGAGAGCAGAATATGACCCAGTGGTTAGAGCCTACAGGGATGATTTCAGCTTTGTCTATGGAAGAATCTTCTAAGAATTAGAATTTTTCAAAGATATCATAGACTAATTCATAAAAGAATAAGCTGTCCTTCTTAGCAACGGTACAGGCAGAAGCTAGATGACTGTCTGTTGAGTGTTGTAGAAGGAATTCCCACATTAGGCAGAAGACTGGAAATAACCTCCCAAATCCTATCCACTGCTAAGATTCACAGAAGAAAAGAATTCCAGGGTTGGAAGAGACTTCAGTGACTCCAAGAAGCTGTTGCATGCACAGTGGCCACACTCTGTTAAAACCATCTTGGCAGACAGTTTAAACCAGGCTGAGGGTAACTGACCAACCTCAAACCCATCAGTGAATTAGGGGTATGTCTACACCCAAGCATGTGAAGATTTCCCCCTGTGGAATGGGTAGATGAGAACAATTTGTTCCACTGGCCATGAAGGCAGCTGAACCTGCGCTGAGGAGAGCTTAGAGCTTAATTAGACAAGGAAGAAGCCAAGGTCGTCTGATGCACCCCAAGCCATCACCAGTTGCCCTGACCTTTGTCTTGCCATTGGACTTCAGTGACTCTGAAAGAGAGAGTAAGGCTGATGACTTTGTGCAACTCTGCCTCATTTAATTCCAATTCACATACAAGTCAAGACATGATCCCAGGAGGTCATGTGTCCTCTTCAAAAATGAAAGATGATTAACAACAATTCCAATCCAGACCTGGGGAAGAATCCCCAGTATCACCCCTGAGAAAGTCATCCAGCTTCTGTTTAAAATCTTCCAATAAGAGGAAAGCCACTTCCTCCATAGCCAGCCCATTCCATTTTTAATAGCTCTAATTGTTAGGATTCGAAGATCCTAAGTGCTCAAGGCGCCTAGGGGAAATTGCCCGTTTTAAAATCTTGAGTTATTTTTGTTCAAACATTCCTAGAAGATGATTCATCTCGAATGTGCCCATTAGTAGATGCGATTAGTCTCATGCGAGGACAGTGAAACGACAATATTGCCATTTAGTTCTGCCAAGTTATGTTTTAAACAAGCACAGAATTGAGTTTTCTGGGGGTTTTCACATGTACCATTTCCTAATAGGCTATAGGTTCCTTAGTGCTAATACTCACTATCTGGCAATCAATATCACACACCAGTTCTCTCATTTACTTTCCCTAAAATCCCAGAATCATACTACTTCAACATAATAAAGCATTAATTTTGCTAGTTTGAGCACATTATCATCATCAAAAATAAATGAGATTTTTAAAATAGCATTTACTTATGAGGCTTATACACGATTTGTGGCATTTGGATTATTAGATTAATATCTAAATTTTATGGGTTTTTTTATGCATGGCATGGCATTAATAAGTGTAGGCCAAAATTTCAATGAAAATTATGTTATTGACTATAAATATGGGTTTTGATTTTATGTCCTCATAATTCCAAAGAGCATTCTGGAGGTAAATATAAGCCTGATGCTAAAACGCCCAATTCCCTACACATGGTATACCCATATTGATTCACATGCATATCTTCAACCCTGCACTGCTCCCAGTATGACATTGGCTCAGATTAGTATGGAGGTGACAGATGGGATATTCAGATAAGGAGTGATATTGGGATGTTTTATTTTGGTTAGAGAAGGAACCAGTGGGAAAAATATTCTCTACTTAATCTATTTTATCTTCAACAGGGTGTTACCTGTAAATATCAGTTTAAACACCAACAGAAAATACTAGCTGCTTTGACAGCATGAAAATGAAAGGAATAAAGTAATCCCAACCAAAAAGGGGGGGGAAGGAATCTTCACTGTTTTTCTTTACACAGGCAGAAGAAAAAAAAAGACAAGAAGTAAAATTTCATTCAAATCATCTCAGTGTGCTGCAATATCCTTCCCTGCCATTCAAATTAATGGCAATTTACAAGAATGGAAACACTAAGTGGAAGGATTCATGATCATAAATGTATTCTTTAATTTAGGATACTTTATATTTTTGTAATCAATTTACAAAATCATCATTTATTAATAAAAATTTACATTTAAAAAGCAGTTTAAGAATTTTGAAGGCCTTTTATAATCTGGTTTCAGTCACTTCCTCACTATATGAACCTGAGCAAGTCACTTTACTCAGTTTGCCTGAGTTTCCTCATCTATAAAACGAGCTGGAAAAGGAAATGGCAAACCATTCCAATATCTTTGCCAAGAAAACCCCAAATGGGGTCACAAAGTTTGAGTCAGCCACAACTAAAAAAAGACTGAAGAACTGTGAGTTCAAATCTGTCCTCAGATACTAGCTATGTGACCGAGGGCAAGTCACCTAACTCCATTTGTCTCTGTTTCCTCATCTGTAAAATGAGCTGGAGAAGAAAATAGCAAATCACTCAAGTATCTCTGCCAAGATAACCTCATGTGCTGTCATGAAGAGTCAAATTTGGCTGAAACAACTCAATAACAACAAAATATACACCCACACATTTTCTCATTTGATCCTTACAACCACCCTTCAAGGTAAGTGTGTACTAATGGTATTATTAGGCCCATTTTGCAGATGGGGAGAGACTTCAAGACCACTAAGGGGGAGATATATAGAGATAGAGATAGAGATAGAGATAGAGATAGAGACAGAGATAGAGATAGAGATAGAGATAGAGATAGGGATAGGGATAGAGATAGAGATAGAGATAGAGATAGAGATAGAGATAGGGATGGATAGATAGATAGATAGATAGATAGATAGATAGATAGATAGATAGATAGATACCAATATAGGAGCCATTTCCAAAGGACTGTGAGAGCCTTATTGTTGTTTTATTGAGAATTTTAAGTTTTTAACTAAACTAGAGGATATACCTTTGTAACAAACTGTTGATTTAGATTTAGGACAGATGTGCTGCCACCCTTTTTACTGATGGATCATGGAGACAGAAGAAAGTACCCATGAATTCCTCCCAAATCAATGATGTTCCTTACTGGCATGAAGCCAATAGAAGAAATTTGGAATTACCATTTCAATCTCACTGATAACACGATCTCTTTCTTTCTGTAAATAATTATATGATCCAGTAAGATGAAATTTAATGTGTATAAATGAAAAGTTTATGCTTGGGTCCAAAACACCAGCTTCAAAAGTACACGGCATAGCTACAGAGCTATTATTGTTAAGTCATTTCTGACTCTTCATGACACCATTTGGGGTTTTCTTGGCAGAAATACTGGAGTGGTTTGCCATTTCCTTCTCCAGTTCATTTTACAGATAAGAAAACTGAGGCAGAGTAAAATTACTTGCCCAGGGTTACACAACTAGTAAGTATCTGAGGGTAAATTTGAACTCAAGAAGATAAGTCTTCTTGACTCCCATTTGGGCTCTCTATCCACTGTATCACCTAGCTCCTCCACAGTAGCCATTCACCTTAAAGTTTTGGGATCTGGGAGAGGATTGGTTAGAACACTACAGGTTCAGCATTAAAAGTTGATGCAATTCTAGGGTTTCATTGGGAGGCATCATGTTTAGGGTTAACAAGATAATAACAAGCTCTACTTGATTTTAGTCAGACTATGTATGGAATACTATCTTCAGTTCTGGGCACCACAGTGCCCAGTGTTTAGGAATAATGCAAAGCCAAACAGTGTCTTAAAAAGGATCACAAGGATAGTGAAGGGTGACAAGATCATGCTGTGGGAGGACTGGCTGAAGGAACTGGAGACATTTAGCCTGAAGAAGACCTAGCAGGCACATGATTGTTGTCTTCAGGTATCTAAAGAACTGTAAAGTAGAAGAAGAATTTGATCCATTCTCCTTAGATCCAGAAGGCAGAGCTATGAAATGTTTGGAAATTTCAGGTACACAAATTTAGGTTTGATGTAAAGAAAACATTCTTAGTGATTAGAACTACACAGAAGTGGTATATGGGCTGTCCAATAGCTATCCTTAGGGGATTTTCAAATGGGGGTTGGATGACCACTTGTCTGTTACGATATAAGGAAGAAGAGAGGTAGGACTTTTATTCAGGTATGGATTGAACTAAATAGCCTCTGAGATCCTTTCCAATTCAAATTCTGTGACTACAATGCATGTATTTAAAAAGATACACAAGTATAGAGACAGAAAAACCCTATGCTATTGCATTGCTTCCTGTGGGATTTTCAAGGATTAGGGGAGAATGGTAGTGCACAGAAATCATGAAAGAATAGGTCTTTGGCACCCTGTGATCACAAAAAAAGAGGTAGAAAGGGATATTCCCTTAGCTTCCATGAACAGGATGAGTATAGCTCTTGGCAGGCAGGAGGGGTAGATCCCTATTTGACCAGGGTTAGAAGTAGATGAGGTGAAGACATGCTATGGGGATATGAGGAAGGGAACAAGAGGGAGAGAAAAGTTTCTTTCTTACAACTGAAGCAGCTTGGAGTTAGAAGAGACCTTAGGAATGGTTCAATCTAACCCCTTCATTTAAATCTGGCCTCTGTGTCTTCACCAGTGAATGAAGACAATAATACTTCCTTTTATCTATTCCCTAAAATTGTTATGGGAAAGGTATTTTATAAAATATACAGCACTATGGAAATGGGAACTACTACTTACCTCAATTTCTTTTTCTTTTTGGACCAGATCTGTGATTTTATGAGTGTAAGTAAGTAGGTAACTTCCTCTTCTAATGCTGATCAGGACCTTCTCTTCAATTTATGATCTTAGAAAATTGCATGGCAGCACTGAGAGATTAAGTGATTTAACTGGGGTTACCCAAACAATAAATATTAAAGGGAGGGCTTGAAGTCAGTTCTGGACTCTGAGGCCAGTCTTCTGTCCACTCCGCCTGCTGCCCATGCCAATTGTTCAAAAGGACCGTGATTTCACTCATATCCCTCACCACCACCAAAGTGAGTCACAACATCTCCACATTAGCTGAGAGATGAACTTCATATATTGTTATAGCTAAAAATCAGTTGTCATTTGGTAGCCAAAGATGGTGATGGGCTTCTCTGAGCTTAACTAGATTCATCCTTGGATAACAATCACATTCCATCATTGAAACTATACTTGAAGCCTTTCTAGCTTGTCAGGACCTGTCAAATCTTGCATTTTTCTAGAAAAGACTTCCAGAGTCGAGGGTCACCTTCTTACCCCAATGGGGAATTGGAGAAGGATTTGGGAGAAAGGAGAGGAGTGCTATCGTTATTATTATACATCTTTCTAGACTCAATTCAATTTTTAATTCCTCCAAAAATCCTTAAGTGACCGTTCAGCCTTTAGTTATTAACTCAGCCTTTCCTCTAAATCTTTACACAACACTTGTATTTCTGTACTTCTGTAAAGAGCACTGGAGTTTGTGTCAGGAGAGACCTGGGTTAGAATGCTGCTTCTGACAGTTACTTGTGTGTAACCAGAAGCAAACAACTTAACTTCTCTGAGCGTGATATTTCTTGTTTGTAAATGAAGATAAGAGCAGAGTATACTTCACAGATTTCTTGTAAGGACAAAATAACAATGAATTGTTCACCCTCTAAATCTAACTATTCACATTTTAAACAATCTAGGACTCTGGAGTAGGAAATTATCATTTGGATTATAATCTAGTCATCTGGTTCCATTATTTTTTTGGTTGTCCAGGTAAATTTAACTTGACCTCTAAAGTTAACTCCTCTGAATTGCATTAGCCTCTGAATTCCTGGCACTTGCATTATCAGATCACAGGAACTCTGATCATTTAGTTCCTCTACATGGTAGAGGAGCCCTCCCTCAGCAAAATATGCTTTTTTTGTCAAGTCTGCATTTGAGTTTCTGCCTTTGTGTCATTTGCACCAAACTTTTCAGAAAATGTCAATTTCCACCAACGGCTATGTTTTGGCAAGATGTTGTGAGGTTACCTTTTCTCAACCATAACCTCTTATTTTGTACTCTGAACATCCTGATGAAGAATTCAACAATCTCTATAGAAAAACTTCAAAGAAACCAAAAACTCTTTAAGGTATGCATCTTATTTTTAAGTGGAACCTCAGGAGAGCTCACATTTAGTAGCTTAAAAAATAGTCTTAAAATCTCAGACAAATCTAATCTGTAGGTCACTCAATCTTGGCCTTGGTTTTCTATCTGTAAAGTTAAAATGACATTATCTACCACACATGAGTCTGAGAGAGATAGCACAGGATAACTTCGTTCAGAGGGATTCAGTGTGGTGCTAATGAGGCCAAAGTCATTAGTCTCTTCTTCAGACTAATTAGTTTAGTTCTTGTACTTTATTTGTAACTGTCCTGTATGCTCTCCATCTTCTATTTTTCATTACATAGAATTGTGGATTTTTTTAATCTCCCTGACACATTCCCTAGAGACTCTTCAAGAGTCTGGCAACAGGGAGATAGAAAGGGATCAGAGGGAGGATAATTGGAGGCTAGATTTAAAGCTGAGTTCTTACAGATCATGTAGTTCATTGGTGTCAAATTTTTAAAAAGGGGGAGGCTACGTATTGACTTAAAAACCACAGATTAATGTTATCTATGTTTTATTGTATTTTATTTATTTTGCTAAATATTTTCCATTACAATTGAATCTGGTCTGTGGCCCTCTGGCTGCATGTGACCCCCATGTTTGGTATCTCCATTATCAGACTTGACTTGGAGGGCTGAAGGAAGAAGTGGTGTACTCTTATTGCTTCCCATTTTACAAATAATTATTTCTGCCAACTCAGTAGTTGTTTCTACCTGCTGAAGGAGTATAAGTACTACCAGGCACCCTCTAAATCAGATTTATAGTTAGAAAAGAAGCCCACTTTTCTCTCCCTCTTTCCACCAATGCCATCAGCCACCTGAGCTTATCAATCAACATTCGTCTAGCTAGCCATTATTTTAATTGGCTATTACACTATGACTGTCTGATCTGGTGCCTTTTGATAGGATAAATAGCCAATGATGGGGAACACAGGAAAGATACTGGACTGATAGGCCTTGTCCCTCTCCTTTGCTCTAATTAAATACAAGGAGAAGGACCAAGGCAAAAATTTGGATAGACAAAATTTCTACTTATGCTCCAGGGAAAGGCAGGATAGCAATGGTCTCAGGAGAAACTTGCGCTGAATCCAGTGGTATGGTAATAATGAGATGATGCCCCCTAACTTTGCTTTTTGCTTATATTCTGATAAAGAGAACTCTTAGGCATAAACACTATCTGAGCAGCTCTTATATTTCAAAAGGAGGAATTTATCTTTTGGCCATAAATCCTCTTACCATGCAATTAACAAAAAGTCAGGACTTTTTTGAAAAAAAAAGTTTTTTTTCAATGTTGATCAGAAAGCTCAGAATTTAAACTCAAATTTCACAAAGCACTTTTGAGATATATACATAAAAGGAACATTATGCCTGGCTCTAGCTGTTGTTTCTTTTCCGGATTATTTTTCCCCTTTTAATTAATAGCAAAGTTGACCCTTATAACAAAGTAATGATATGTCTCACTTTGAGGGAAAAAAATCTGAACACTTCAAGTTTAAAATAGCTCTTTAATCCTTACAAGTAACTCATACAAATTTCAAAAAAAAAAAAAAAAGGAAAAAATCATGAAGATTCACTGAAGTAAATAGAACAGTGTCAGGCAAAACTTTTTTTTCCCCACTTAACCCAGACTATTAATTTTGCAGAGGTTAAGGATAAGGATTAGATGGTCTACTTCCAAAAACAGTCAAATGGGTTTTAAAACCAAAATCCATTTAAAAATAGACCAGATAATTTTTCCAAACGTGGATGTGTGGTGGTTACAAATGACTAAAATTGATCTGCATATTTAACTAAATGAAACATACCATAGTATCCTATTTCTCAAGAATTCTCAGTTTTGTATTTCAACAAAGATATATTTTCTTTCAAGAAGCCTTACCAATTGGGGCGGCCCACTTCAACACAGTCAACCGTTTCACACTTTATTTATTGCATAGCTTCTGCTATATTAACTATAAGCTATGAAATGGTAAATCTGTCACATCTGAGCTCATCTAGTTAGATGGACAGATAAATGGTTCTAATCAATAAACTCGGCAGGAGTTAACATTTCATTTTAAATCTTATTTGACGGCAAATAGGTAATGGAAAATTGAAAGGTAGAGAATTTCAGTCAACCCAATGAATTTTTTTTAACTACAACATGCAGGAATTCAGTCATCCAAAAAGCCCACATTCACCTTGCATTAGAGATGAGGAACAATCCAAGCTGGAGGGAGGGGTAGAGAGGAATGTTATTCAGCCAGTCAACAAGCATTTATTAAGTATATACTATATTCTGGGCACTGTACTAAATGTAAGATTTTCCAGAAAATGCAAAAACATGATCCCTGGCCTTAAGTAACTCATTGTCTGATAGGTCAGATATCAAGAACTGACCCCTACCTAAGTACAGCCTCAATCACCAGAATTCCCACTCATGCAGAAAGGATTCTTGCCTTATCTACAGAACTCAAACCCTGGCAACAACAAAAAGAAGAATACAGAACCTGGGATTTTTTTTTTTTTAGAACCTGGGATTTTAAAAACTTTTTTTTAATCTACCTTCTCCTTGAGGGAGACATGGAAAATTTTTTAGGGTTGTTATTTTAATTTTACATTATATAATCATGCAAAATGCTTTAAAAGAAACATTCTTCTGAGAAGAAATTTGCTCATGAAAATTCCTCGTATACCAGTACTGTGCATACACACACACACACACACACACACACACAGTAGTTCAAATACCTCTGACACTTACTAGCCATGTGATCATGGGCAAGTTGCTGTCTCCTAGCCTCAGGCAACTCCTTAGGACTTCTCAGCTAAATTATAAGTGGATTGCCATCTGCCTTGATGAAGGGAGTTCCCATTCTGGTGAAATCATAGATCCACTATTTTTTAACCTGGACCTGTGATTTCATCTATATGGGGAACATGTGTGTGTGTGTGTGTGTGTGTGTGTGTGTGTATGTGTGTGTGTGCATATGAATAAGAGGCAACAAAATAATAATAATTAGCATTTATATAGTATCTGCTATGTTCCAGGCACTGCCTCCCATTTTATATTTCAGGAAACTGAGGGAACAGAAGCTAAGTGACTTACCCAAGTTCATGTAGCTAGAAAGTGTCTAAGGTTAGATATGAACTCAGGTCTTCCTAACTCAAGGCCCAGCACTCTCTCTATTGTGCCACAGACCTGTGTACAAAGACACCAGAAGCTGGGGTTCAAGCTATGTGACCGTGGGCAAATACTGTCCCAGGCAACACTCTAAAATTAAAAGAGACAAAGAAGTTTCTGGTCTACACACAGGAAGTTCTACACTCACATAAAATTATAAATCTGAGCCAAACAAAGTATCTGTGATTTCATCACAGTGGCAACTCCCTCCTTCAATGCAGGTAGCAACTCTTCTATGATTTAGGAAATAAGTTTTAAGGAGTTGCCAGAAAAATATTTGAAGGATATTTGAATACAGAACAGGTGTAGCAGATAAAGTGTTGGAAGTGGAGTCATGAGGACCTGAGTTCAAATCTTCTTAGACACTTGTTAGCTATGTGAGCCTGGGCAAGTAGCTTAACTCTCTCTCTCAACCTTAGTTTCCTGTCTGTAAGATGGGGATAATAATAATGAAGGTCCTATGAGAGAGTATATGTAAAGTACCTTCCAAACCTTAAAGTGTTATATAAATGTTAACTATTTTCACATACATAAATGTGTTGTCCCATGTGTGTATGCATATAATTTTTTTAATATTTCAGTCTTTTCCTTTTTTTTCTTTTTTGGAGGCAACTGGGGTTAAGTGACTTGCCCAGGGTCACACAGCTAGTAAGTGTCTGAGGCCAGATTTAAACTCAGGTCCTCCTGACTCCAGGGCTGGTATTCTGTCCACTGTACCACTTAGCTGCCCCTATATTTAGTTTTTCCACTTCAAAATTGAAGGTTGCAATGATTTTAGACTTTGGTTATTTCATAGGTTTCTTCTCAGGTAGCTAGGCTCTTTTGCCACCAAAGGTTGATTTCCAGCCTCTTAGGAAGACTTAAGGCTGAGATTGATACTTGGCTCCAGACATAGTACAGGCTTGCCCAGAAAGTCAAGGTACACAAAACACAAAGGAGATTTTCAAATGTTCTGTCTGGATCGTGGCCTTTTTTCTTTTGACTCTTGCCTGGTTGGATTCCTGTCCTTATTGGCCATAATCACAGCAGCTGCTGTATAGATCTATTTTTAATTGTGTGCCCTTTTAGAAGTTGTGTTCTCTTATTAAATAATGCATAGCTCAGGAGTAATAATAGGAGTAATGGTCACTTGAACATGCTTTCTAATGCAGGGTCGCCCAAATTACCACTTTTACTCATTTTTACTGTCTGTAATGGTTGAGTAGACTGATTTAAGTAACAAAGTTTGTAAGATACACATTAGCTGTGAATTGAGAACAGTAAGAAGAGAAAGGAGGCTATGATTTGTCTCAGCTACCAGCAATTTGTCTTCTGAAACCATGACAGCTACCGCCTGATTTCCATTGTGCAATGAGATTGCAAATAGCATTCCACTGCAGTCTTAATCAATAGAGGGTCACAAGAGGCCCCTTTTGCCCCCACCCTTAAGAAAGGACCTGTTTGCCCATTTAATTGATAGAACCACACTTCTTGGCAAAAGAGACATCTCTTCTCTTTTAATGTATAATATTATAAACTATACCCAAATATCCTTGATAATAGTTTTTTAATCCCATGAAACTTTTCTAATACTTACAATGAACTGAAACCTAACTTCAGTGATTTAAAAAAAAATATGCTTGGTCAATGCATACACATGGAATGTGAGTTTCTTGAGAGCAGGGATTGTTTCTTTGTTTTTTTTGTCTTTGAAAACCTAATTCTTAGCACAGTGCTTGGCACCCAATAGATGCTTAATAAATGCTGAATGACTGATTGATATATGTTGCTACCCTATTTTTCAATATATTACTAGAATCAATAGAAAAAAAACAGAAGATATCATCTCTAATAAATAATATGTCAGAAACATAATGTATATTCTTTTACATGAGTACTTGACCAGAATGAGGGGGAAAGCCAGTCTGAATTTGTTAAAGATCTGCATTTTAAAAGCACATTTCTTTTCAAAGATTCCATTGCTTCCAAGCCTACAATAACCACAATGTATTACTAAGCAAAGCAACCTGCTTTCATACACGGAAATGGATGATTTGTAATTAGCATATGAAGTGTTTGTATATAAATGTATATAAACTTCTTAAGTACTTGAAAAAACTTTAGCCTCTTAAGAAGACTCAAAAAGTTTGATTTTTATAACATTGATTTATCTAGCCAAAGTGAGTGCAAAGGTCAACTCCCAGCCTGTTCTAATGATCACAAATTCCAAATGAGTGACATTTGAATTAATGAGATGTCACTGTGTGTAATGCTTTTTGATGCTTTGGGATTAAAACTTCATCACATACTAATTCCTAGGGAATGCTAAGACAAGGGTCCTAAGTTTTCCTGTTAAAGCCCAAATGTGCCTCCTTAAAGAGAGATTTCTACAATCCTGGGCTCAGATTCAAGAAAGTGATCCCTCCAGGGCATATTGCATGCAACTTAAGGAGAGCTAATTGCTGCTCCCTAGCCAAAATGGAGTGACAAATGATGGTTAATTTTCTGGTGGATATCTAAAGAATCTATTAATTTTGTGGTGGATATCTAAGGGATCTATGTTTTGTCACAGAAAGTTGCTTTAAAGAAATTAATCAGAGGCTTGACTTGGGTTCTAAAGTGGTTTGGCAATCAGTATAAGAAGTTATAGAATACTAGGTCTTCTCTACTTGACTAGTTTATCATCTTTGCACTAAAGGTACTTGTATGTATTGTAGGTGTCAGTTACAGAACAAAGGATATGTTGTGTTTGGGGCATGAATTTGGAAGTAACCGCTAGACACTTGGGAAGTTTCTAGCCCAGACATAGATTATTATAATGTACTTGGTCAACCAGGCCTATGCTATTCTAATGACTTAATATCATATTAATATGAATTACAATGACAATGTACCATCCCTCATATGAAAATAATTCCAATGAGTCACTGTCCAGAAGACACACATGCTGAGTCTCCCCCACCATGAGTCAGATTGGGCTACCTCTTGTCCCTCTTAGGACATTTGTAAAACAACTGGTTTGGGTTAAAGGTAGAGCCTGTGGCCACGGAATGGAGCGATATTGCACCATTTGTATGGACTAGGCCAGTCATTTCTGTTGGGCAGGTCTCCTTTTGCTCATCTATCAAATGAGGTCAAACTAGATCAGTTCTGTGATGCATTCACAGTGGCTATAGATACTCGATTCCCTTATTCTCATTTCTCCTCCACAATTACAGAGAAAAGGTAGTTAGGCATTCGTTGAGTAAAAACTATGTTCCAGGCACTATGTTAAGCACTAAAGATATAAAAGAAAATGAAAACAATAACTGCCTTCAAGGAACTCACTAATGAGACATAAAACTTGCAAACAATTATGTACATATAAGATATATACGGGTAAATTCTCTAAGGAAAGGTATATTGAGAAGGAAAGCAAGAAAGGCTTCCTGCATAAGGAGGAATTCTAGCTGAGACTTGAAGAAAACTGGGGAAGACAGGGTCAAGATAAAAAGAGAGAGCATTCTAGGCATGGGGAAGAGCCAGTGAAAATGGAAGAAGTCCGGAAAGGGAGTATCTTGTTTCTGGAGGAACAGCAAGGAAGTCAGAGTCAATAGAGCATAGAGAACAGGAAGGAAAGGAAAGGATAAGATGACTGGAAAGGTATATAGAGACAAGATTAGGAAGGACTTCAAAAATCAAACAGAAGATGCTATATATGACTCTGGAAGAGATAAGGAGTCCCTGGAGTTTATTGACAATGGGAATGACATTATCAGATCCGGAGTTTAGTACAATCAATTCGGTAGTTGAGTGGAGTATAAAGTAAAATTTGGGAGAGTCTTGAGGCAGGGAAGCAAACCATCAGCCTTTTGCAATAGTCCAGATGAGAGGTAATAAGGGTCTGCACCAGGGCAGTGGCAGTGTAAAAAAAGAGAAGGGAGAGTATGTGAGAGATATTAGGAAGGCAGACATCACAGAACTCAGAACAGATTAGATACAGGGGGTATAACAGAGTGAGAAGTCAAGGATGGCCCCTAACATACTAGCCCAGCTAGACTGGGAAGATGATGGTGCCTTTGACAGAAGTAAGAAAGTTAGGATGAGGGGAGGATTTGGGGGAAAAGATAATGAATTCGGTTTTGGATATATTGAGTTTAAGATATCTATGGGACATCCAATTTAAGTTGCTCAATACACAATTGGAGATATGATACTGGAGGTAGGGAGAGAGGTCAGAACTAGATAAAATAGATCCAAGAATCTGCATAGAGATGATAATTGAATCTATAAGAGCTGATGAGATCACCGAGAAAAATAGTATAGAGGGAGAAGGAACAAGGGTCCAGGACAAAGCCTTGGGCAATAAAATTGGGTGCAAACTAGATTAAAAATCAGAAGGAAAAAAAAGACTGAGAAGGTGAAGTTGGACAGGTAGGAGGAGAACACGGAGTAAGCTATAGTATGAAAATTTAGAGAGAAGAGAGTATTTAGGAAAAAGTGACTGACAGTCTCAAAGGCTGTAGAGAGAGGTCAAGAAGATTAAGGATTGAAATGAGGCCATTAGATTTGACAATTAAGTAATCATTAGTAACTTTGGAAAGAGTAGTTTTAATCAAATGATGAAGTCGGAAGCCAGATTGCAGAGTTATGAAGAGACTGACAAGAAAGGAAATGGAGGCATCAACAAACACAGACAATTTACTCAAGTTGTTTAGCCGTGACAGAGAGGAAAAATACAGAATAATAACTAGCATGGACCCACTGAACAAATGAGCACTTTGTGTGAGGATGGAGGAGACACAGGAATGTTCACAGACAGAAGGGGAGCAACCAGAAGACAGGAAGAGTTTTGAAGTTAGTGAGAGAGTGGGAATGATAGAGGATACAAGCTGCTAGAGAAGGGAAGATAGAATGGAACCACTTATGTGTGACTAGGAAAGAAAAAAGATCATCTCCTCATATGATACATAAGTGAATGAGGAGATAGAAGGGAAAGGCATCTGAGTGATATGAGATGATGAGAGAAAAAGAGGGAATCCTTGGCAATGAGATTTCAAAAATGAAATTCTGATCACATTAATACATTTTTGTTAAGTAAAGGGAGGGGAACCATCTAAAAAGATGAGTGTGGATGCACAAGAAATTCATCAATCAACTGACAATGTTAAAAAGATTGTTGTGATTGTTGGTTCAGCCTTTGTTCTCAAAGAAGACCAATGACATCACAAGAGTGATGTCTTGACTTACTTGTGAATTGGATTTAAGTGAGGCAGAACTGCTCAAAGTCATCAGTCTCACTCTCTCCTCCAGAGAAAAGAGTCAAGAGGACTAGCGATAGACAGAAGAGGGAGACAACGTGGTAGAATAGAAAGAATACTGAACTGTTTCACTGAATGTGGAATCATGTGACCTAGTTCCTATAGGTCACTTAATTTCTCTGGGTCTCAGTTTCCTCTTATATAAATTAGGGACTGGACTCTAAGGTCACCTACAACTGTAGAATTATGATCCTAAAATGAAAGTAAGGGCAAATAATGGAGATGAATACAAAAAGAGAGGAGTGATTACAAGCTAAGGTTGATGGTGAGAAAAGTAAAAGCTGAGATGAGAACAATAAGGATGTTCTTAGCAATGTTGGAGTCAAGAACATAAAAAAAGAGATAGGACCACTGCTCAGAGTCTATGAGGTGACAACATGGATGGGGGAGAAAAGGCAACTCATATTTTGCTTTTGTTTTCTCTGCCAAGGAAAATGATCTTTACAAGGGGAAGGATAAAATAAAATTGTTTAACAGAGACCCCTCATAAGATGATAAGAGAATGTCTAATATACCTCAGGAAATTCAAGTCACTCAATGCATTTGTATCCCCTATGCCTAGCATGTACAGCGAGGTAGCATAGCTAATAGACTGCTGAGCCTGGAATCAGGAAGACCTGAGTTCTGGGGTGGCTAGGTGGCACAGTGAGTAGAGCACCGGCCCTGGAGTCAGAAGGACCTGAGTTCAAATTTGACCTCAGACACTTGACACACTTACTAGCTATGTGACTTTGGGCAGGTCACTTAACCCCAATTGCCCTCCAAAAAGCCAAAAAAAAAAAAAGACTTGAGTTCTAATTTGACCTTAGACACTTACTAGCTGTGTGACCCTGGGCAAGTCATTTAACCTTCTTTGCCTCAGTTTCCTCATCTGTAAAATGATCTGAAGAAGTAAATGACAAACTACTCCAGTATCTTTGCCAAGAAAACCCCAAAAGGGGTCATAAAGAGTCAGCCGTAACTGAAATGACTCAACAACAACGAAATGCCTAACACATTGCATAACACAGTGCCTGACACTTCACAAGAACTTAATAAATGCTTGGTAATGTTGATTAATAAGTGCCTCAGTGGTACTGAAAGAACTGGTGAATGTAATTTCTGATTTGTGCTGGTGGTCTTTGAAGTAACAGGAAGCATTGTTACAGAACTTTAAAAAGAGAGAGAATAAACTCTTCAAACTATACGCATGTGACTATGATTTTAATTCCTGGCAAAATTCTAGTGTAGGGAAAAAAATTCAAACACAAAAAGAAAATACAGTTAAACCTCATTAATTCAGAATAAGACGAGGAAGAAGTCTTGTCTATGTTAGTGAAAAGTCAAAGCATAAAGTGTTTTTAAGAAAATGCACTTTTATTATTTTTTAAGGGGTGTATGTATTATATATGAGGATATAATGGGCTTTAATAAGTAAGATGAGCAAAGTAATGAAAAATTCAAAATATAAAAATACTGGGTAACTGTATAGGGCTTTTTAATTTTCAAAGTGTTTCACATCTATTCATTTTACCTGTTACTCAATAATTATAATGAATCTAAAATCCTGATTTCCAATACTTACTTTGAACTTTTTAGCCAATAAGAATCATGTGTGTGATTTTTCTTTATAACTGAAAAAGTTCAGTTTGAGTTAGCAAAGTTTTACAATACTCGGGCTGTATGTAACAATTGACAATTTTATAGACCTCATGTCTCCTAAAGAGTTATCTAATACTTTAGTATTAAACATTATTTCTTCTGATTTGAAATTCTACCATTACAGAATGTCCCATACACAACTAATTTCATTAACTGAACTACCTGATATTTCAAGAATAGAGTATACTGTAGACAAATTTCATGAAATAAATATGTTAGACATTTACTATACTCCTATAAAATGTCCCTTCCTATAGATGGAACCAGTATCTTACTTAAAATGAGCCTCAGTGTGGAAGAGGTCCCAAGTCTACCCATGTTAAATATCATAGAATACCAAAATTACTACTTTCTTTATAATGGGAAAAAATATGAGAAATAATCAGTGCACTTACTTACTTATAGACAATTGAACATAGTATCAATTGATTTTTTGAAAAAACAAACCTGGCCATAAAATCCCCAATGCAATTAACATAGTCACATGTCCTAATATTTAACAATACTATCTCCTCTCTTCCCCATGTTGCCATAGGAGCAACTTATTGAAGAAAGCTGTGCTCTGAATGCTAAGTATCAATCCATAATTGGACATAACAACAGATAGAAGGACCTGAATATCAGGGGTTGTAATGGAGCAAGAATTCAACTCCATCACTCTTTTGAAGCTAGAGGGATGGGGAAATAATTAAGAAAGCACTTGGAAATACACTTTCAGTTGGCATGGTAAGGAAAGGAATTCAGTATCTCTTGCCTTGCTTGCCATGAATGCTATTCTGAAAGTAGCCTTTACAATGAAAACACAACAATTGCTTTGCTAAGCTATAATGTATTCCCTTCAGTTTCTTCTTGAACCTGTTATTAAAGTCAAAAGTTTTTGCATCCCAAATGATTAGCAAATTAAAGATTTTTACCTACCTTAAAAAGTCTTAAAATATTAGCAACCATGATAGATACAGAACTTGCTGCAGCACCTATGACCCCTGATATCTTGTCGGGCTTAGTGAAAATGGGTGGATCTCCATTAGCGCATTTCACATCAGAAGCATCTTTCTCTATTAATGCTTGCACAAATGTTAAAGATTGCTCTAAAGCATAAGTGTCTCGGGAACAAGTGTCCAGGATCCGGACCCCGAGAGTGATATTGGCAAGGAGATCAGGATCTTTATTGATCTGGTCTATTGCATATAGCATGGCCTCAAGTCTGTGGATCCCTTTTTCTTTCTTTAACTCTCCACAAGGCACCCCTCTATCTCCTTTTGCATGGACAGGGAATAGTCCTCCCAAAATGACATCCCCATCCACTCGAATAGAATGGGCATATTCCTGGCTGTGAGTTCTTTGCATCATGGTGAGAATCCAGTAGAACTTGGCTGTCAGGAGGAAGAAACAAGGGCAAGAGGGTGACCGCTTTCCTTCGCATACCATTTTCTCCACAGATGGTATTGTAATCCAAGACCCAAAGTTTATTCTTGCTGCAGAAGGAAGGGGACCATATGAAGCTATACCTTCTGAAGGCTACCATTAGGGCCCATGAAGTAAGGGCTCTGTGTGTTTCAGCAAGGTTTCTGGATGTGAGCTTCACAGTGAATTTCCATTGGGCCCATATGATTCAAGTTTCTCTATCAATCAATTCAGCTCCCATGGACTGATTAGATAATTAGAATATCTGAGGTTCTGATGTTAGGATGAGGTCAACAATACATGAAGTCAGCCCTGCAGCAGAACTATTCCTAAAAGGAAGAAAAGAAAAAACAGTGTAAATGAATTCCATTTAATGAACCTAGAGTTTTCATCTTTTTAAAAAACATGGTTAACTTGGTCTAATTTTTTGTTATTTTATTTTCCCATTCAGTAAGAAACTAATTCTTTTTATCCTCCTGTGGATTCAAGCACCTGGCTACACTGAACTATAAAGGGTGAGATTGATTATACCATCAGAGCAAAGAAAATACAAAAGTATCAAAAACTAGGTTGGTGCTCCTAAAGCAAAAACTATTCTTATTTGTCATTTTATTCCAATAAATTCTGTTTGAGCTAAGATAACTTCACATAATTTGTGGTACTTTTTCTCAATTTTTTTAACAGCTGTCAGGGCTTTTTATTTGGACTTTGCCTACAAAATCATGATAAAAGTTTCTTTATGTGATGTATTCAATGAGTCATTCATTTGTTAGTGAAATTTATTTGGTGCCTCAAATTTCCCAGTGAGAAAAATGATTATTCCATCACACAAAAAAAGATCTACTAAGGATCCTAAAAGAGTATGAGATTTATGACTTGTGAAAGAAATTCAATGTAGAGTATCAGCTATTTCATATAAATGCACCTCATCATGGTCTGACAAAAAAAAAACAGATAAAAAATTAAACACACAGGAAGGAACATGTATCAATATATTCCTGTTACCTTTGTCTAAATATTCTATTAATTTTCTTAAGTTGAAGGCAATAAGCATGATTGTTATTTTGAAGTAAACATGCCTTGATCATAGAATCACTAAAAACAAATCAGAACTAGAAATCAATTGAATAGGCTCTTGATTCTGCCCATCTTTCCTGCAGTCATGATGGGGATGTGGCCAGAGGACAATTGACTATTTCCCTACTGACCTTTGAAGTAACCTTCACTTGTACTCACTTTTAGGCTTAACAAAAGGAAGCAGTTCACTTCCTAGCTCCCTTTTAAAACTATGTCTATCAGCTTGGGTGGGAATTTGCTTAGTCTGTTTTACAAAAATAATCCCAAGAGAATTCTAGAATAATAGAAAGAGTAAAAAGCAACAAAACAGAAACTAATGGTTCTAGTCCTAGTTCTACAACTACCAAGTTGCTAACCAAGAAACTCTGGTGCCATTTAAGCATGTTGGACCCCAGCTTCTTCATCTATAAAATTAAGAGATTAGTGTTATCTCCAGGTGCCTTCTGGCTTCAAAATCCTATGATTCTGCTTATTTCTTTACCTTTACAATCTCTATGATATACCTAAACCCTGAGTTTTGTTAATCCCATTTCCAAAATGGCAGCCAGGACCAATACTCAGAAGAAAGAAAATTTGTGGCTGTTAGTCTTGCATTCTGTCCTAATGCTTATATTACATTGCTAGGGTACATGTTACTCTCATGCATAGTTTAAAAATGACCTCAGATCTCCTCGAGCAAATTCCAACCTACACTTAAAAGTTTGAATTCTACCTAACTACCCAACACAAGTAGTCAAGTGTCTTATGATAAAATAATTTGATATCTGTTATTTTGGGAGACAGTGTCACTTAATGGGAAGAACACTGAACAGAAATCAAGAACAACTGTGGAGAAAAGGAAAGAATATTCCAAGCAAAGGAAATTATATAAACCAGTGGTTCTCAACTTGTGGATTATGTTCAATTTGTAACAATGAAAATACATCCTGCATGTCAGATATTTACATTACGATTCATAACAGTAGCAAAATTATAGTTATGAAGTAGGAACAAAAATAATTTTATGGTTGGGGGTCACCACAACATGAGGAACTATATTAAAGGGTCACGGCATTAGGAAGGTTGAGAACCACTGATATAAGCAAAGGTACTGGGGAGAGGAATGTTAGGAAGTCCTGGGAATCAGAAAAAGAAAACATTTAAGAGAAAAGATATGCTATCTGAGGGCTCTTGCTTGGAAGAGGGATTTGATTTATTCTTTTTTGTAGCAAGAATGAAAAACTAGTTAGAAGCTGAACTAGTTGGACCAATAGTTGGAAGATACCAAGAGGCAGAATTCAAATCAATTTTAAAAAAATCCTATCAATCAGAATTATGCAACAACAACAAAAAATGTGGTCTGCTTTAGAAGGTAAGGAGCTCCATGTGACTGGCAGTATTCAGGTGAAAACTAAATGAACGCTTTTCTGGAAGGCTATAGCATGCATTCATGCTCCAATTAGAGTCTTCTTTAACCTTAATGTCTTCCATCTGTTGATGATCTCTGATCTATCTTGTATATATTTTATTTGTACATAGCTGTTTGAATGTTCTCTTCCCCATTAGACTGTGAATTCCCTGAGAGCAAAGACAATTATTTCCCCCTTCTTCATATCTCTGGGGCTTAGACCAGTACCTGCCACATGGTAGAAGCCTAATAAATGCTAGTCGATTGACAGACTGATTAGATGAACTTTAAGGTCCCTTGTACCTCTGGGATTCTTTGATTCTATGTACACAGAGGAGTAAATGCAAAATAATTTGAAGAGAAATCATATGCTATGATAATAATTATTATAATTATAGCAAACATTTATGTAGCATTTTAAGGTTTGCAAAGTATTTTACATACATTATTTCATTTGATCCTCTCTATCAACTGGGAAGCATGGAATCAAAAATAATTGCTAATACTTACGTAAAGCTTTAAGGTTTAGATACCACTCCGGCATTGTTTAAGCGCTAAAACAACTCCATGAGGTAGGTATGACAGGTATTTTTGCCTCAGTTTTACAGATAAGAAAATCGAGATTCAAAGAAGTTAGTTGACATGCCCATAGCTGTGTAGCTAATCCAAGCCAGAGGCCAGATTTAAAGCCGGTTCCTCCTGACTCCCAAGTTGAGAACCCCAACCATTCATCCAGCCCTTGCTTCTCAAGAAAAGTTCTGCATAAGAAAGGGAAATTGAGGGGCACCTAGGTGGTGCAGTGAATAGAGCACCGGCCCTGGAGTCAGGAGGACCTGAGTTCAAATGTGACCTCAGACACTTAACACAAAAAACTAGCTGTGTGACCTTGGCAAGTCACTTAACCCCAATTGCCCTACCTTCCCCCCTCCAATTAAAAAAAAAAAAAAAAACAAGAAAGGGCCTCAAAGGAAGATGGAGGATTCTTTGAGATCTAGGTGTGGATGGTCTGTACCCTGTATGGGGAACAGTCTGAAGAAATAACCAAAGGCAAAAATGAAGTGTCAAATACAGGGAACAGCTGGAAGGCCAGTTTTGTTGGAGCATAAGAAACTCCATGAATGAAAGTACTGTCAGGTAAGTTGGGAAAAGTAAACACTAGCTAAACTTTGCAGAGCCTTAAATGCAAAGCTGAATGGTTTGCGTCTTATCCTAGACACATGCCCTTTCACTTTTGATCTTTATAGTTCCTCGTCCATGCCAGGGCTTCCACCTTCCTCCCATTATATTCACTGACTCCCAGACTTCCTATTGAGCTGAGCTCAGAGAGCCAGCCCTAAAAAAATACTTAATGAAGTGAGCTTGGCTTTCTGTTTGAATTTATCTTGAAATAGAGTGTCACTAGGTGTTCATTAGAGGAAAGAGTTATGAGTCTTTAATTTTCAAAACAAAGGCCTATTATACTAGGATCATAAGATTCAAGCAGAAAAATATCTTAGAAATCAGTTAATTCAATCCCTTCATCTTGTAGAATAGGAAACTGAGGCCCAGGGAGGCAACCAACTGATGGGCCTACTTCTGCCTTTGATAGACCTAGAAGAAAAGTTCTAATTATTATTCTTTGACACGAAAACTCTTAAAATTTTTGAAGGCATCAGTCATGTTTCTTCCCAAGTCTTCTATTCTCTGAGGCAAAATATTGCCAGTTCCTTCATCTGATTCTGGAATAGCATGGCTTCCCTCATGATCCTGGTTATCCTCCTGGTGATACAGTGTAGTTTATCAAAATCTTTCCTAAAATATGGCCCCAAGAACTGGACACAATATTCTAAAGATGGTCTGACCAGCGCAGAAAACAGCAAAACCCTTACCTCTTGCTTTCTTTGTTTTCAATTTCTATTAAAACTGCTTAAGGGCCCGTGCTCCATTCACTGTACCACCTAGTTGCCCCTCAGTTTCCCTTTCTTATGCAGAACTTTTCTTGAGAAGCAAGGGCTGGATGAATGGTTGGGGTTCTCAACTTGGGAGTCAGGAGGAACCGGCTTTAAATCTGGCCTCTGGCTTGGATTAGCTACACAGCTATGGGCATGTCAACTAACTTCTTTGAATCTCAATTTTCTTATCTGTAAAATTGAGACAAAAATACCTGTCATACCTACCTCATGGAGTTGTTTTAGGGCTTGAACAATGCCAGAGTGTTATCTAAACCTTAAGCTTTTTTTTTTTCTCAATTGGCACAGTTAACTCAGATTGAGTGTGCAGGACACTAAAAAACATCTTTTTTTCTATAGTAATTGCTGTCTACTTAACACCAATTAATATGGGAGGTCACCTCATGTACTACTAGGCAATCTGCAGCCAACACATATAGAAAGTGACAACATAACATTTGGCTGTCAGATTTCCTATTAGCCACTGAGACCACCAGTAAACAGAGCAGAAGGTTCTCACAGTTCTAGACTTAGAAGGAACCTCAGAGGCCATCTAGTCCAACTCCTTCACTTTAGAGATGAGGAAATAAGGGCCCATGGAAGTTAAATGACTTCTCCAAGATTATACAGGAAATATTAGAGGTAGGATTTGAACCTAGGTCCCCTGATTCCAAAGCTAGTATGCTTTCCACCATACAGCAACTACTTTGATCTTCACTGAATTCATAACGATGGACTTTAGTCAAGATGAATTGGAAAGCCTGCACAGCTAGCAGTTCAGATCAGGTATAAAAAGCCACCTGCTCTATAAACTCTTGCAAATCTGTCTCATACACTTATGGGTGAGGTCTATCCTGGTCCAAACTATAGACATCACTTATTCACTCAATCATTCAATCAACTAGTATGTAATAAGGGTTCACTAGGTGCCAGTTACTATGCTAAGTGCTGGGGATATCACAAAAAAAGTGAAATAGTTCCTACCCTCAAAGAACTTACATTCTAATAGAGATTCAACATGTAAACACAGAAGTATATAGAGCATATATACAAAATTAATACAAGATAGGTTTTGGGTTTTTTTTGCGGGGGAAGTTGCCTTAGCAACTAGGAGGAACCAAATAAATGCTATTAAAAAAAAAAAAAGGTGGCATTTGTACTGAGCCTCAAAGGAAACCAAAGATTCCAAGAGACAGAGATAAGGAAAAAGAACATTGTGGACTTGAGGGACTGTTGCTTCAGCTTCTGCAAACTATTGGCCTTTCAGTGGTGCCAGGCCCTAAGAAGATGAAATACTGAACCCAGGGATATGCCTTGGGTTTAAGGCCCATGGCATTTCACAGACACCATTTCAGGGTCCAGCTTAGAAGCTACTTCTTTCATGAAACCTTCCCTCATCCTCCCAAATGAACTATATCTCTCTCCTAACATTTTCTTAAGGCATTTTCTCTAGATCTCTCCTTTTGCCCATATTTCACCCTCTTTAGCACTATACATTTGTATCTGTGTTGTACCTACCACCTCTACCTGACCCCCATTAGAATGTAATCTCCTAGAAGGCAAAGACTAGGCCATTTTTCGTCTGTATATCCTCAGTGCCTGGTATGCTATTTTGTAGGCATTTAACAAATATATAATTTTAATAAAATTGTTAATAAATTCAATGGTATTTTCGGGGAGAGGCACTAAAAACAAATTAAAATACCCAGAGTCTGGATATCTCCTATGAAAGTGGCCTCTGAAAGTCAATCAAAACTCACAATATACAATACTTGAAGATATTTCTTTTTCTGCATCTTTTCACCAATATTTTATCTGTTTGCTTGCTACATGAATGATATTCCGTACGCCAAGTCTATGGGTCCTTGGCCCTGTTGACATGCCACTAAAACTGCTTTGTGCTGTAAACACACTTCTGCCCTGGTCTCTGAGTCATTAGAGTCTGGCCTGTGGTTGGCTCTGAGTTTTTGAATTAAGCTGATTAATGGGCACAGGCAACAGGGTGAATTAAAGAGTTTTCCTTCCATTCTTCAGGTTAGGACATGCAAAGCTGGAACAAAGAATGACAGCGCAGGAGAAACCTCACCTGAATCAGTGTTTCTAAAGAGGTGGAATCCTAGAGTCCTAGAATCAGAAGCAATCTCAAAGGCCTTGTGTTCCAGTCCCGAGTCAAAGCATAAATCCATTCTACAACATCCCCGATAAGTGATATTCAACAATGATGGAGGACTTTGTCTAACAATACTTCCATCTGATTTTCAGAGAACTTGAGTATTTAGGAAATTCTTCCTTCCACTAAGCCATAAATTTGCTTCTCTATAATTTCTCTTCATTCATCCTGGTTCTGACCCTCTGAGTCACACAAGACATTGCTATTAAAAGTAGTTAGCAAAGCAAGTTTAGAGTTGTAGTCATTTCACACAAAGCTTCCCACAAACTTTGAGGAAACTAACCACCAGTATGCTAAATCCTTTCCCAGTTAGATACATCTTTGTCCTCCAGACTCTTAGAATTAGAAGTGACCTAAAAGGCTATTTGTTCCTCACTAATTCACTCTACTGAATGAGAATGTGTCATAATTTCCATAAAAGCTAAGCTAAAATTTGCCAGAGTTCAGTTGACCAAACAGGTTTGTCAAGGCTAGTACATCTTAATGGCAAGAACAAGATTAAAGAAGATTGTTGGAGAACAAACTGTTTTCAAACAACTTAAAGACATGACTTTACATAAAAACAAATGATGCGCTAATTTCAAATCATGCTAAATTCATTAAAGCAGGTGCCAGTAGTTGATAACTCATTAACCTAATTCCACTTAGTCCATGTCCTTCAAATTAATGAACTTGAAGTTCTTTAAGGATTTCTTAATTCTTATATTCACTAGTACAGACTAGTCTTCTCCACATTAATCCAGTATGCTTTTTTGATCTTTGTGCTTATCACTTACCTTGGAAATGAAATCAAAACTGTTGATAAAATACATAATCCAATACAGTTTAGGTTTTTAGCTCCTTTTTATTTTCTGAGATGCAAATATGCATACTGCAATAGTTTATTCATTCAAAACCTCATCACTTAAATTCCGTGATTAGACTTCTTAACTATTGCTTCTATGCAACTATATTTAACTTTAAGGATGGCAAAATGTCTTTAAAATATTTCATTTGTTCCTCATAACAACCCTGGGAGGTGGGTACTATTATTATCCCCATTTTATAGAAGAGAAAACTGAGGCCAACAGAGGTTAAGTGATCTGACCAGTGTCACACAATCAGTAAAGCTGTCATGTTTTCCTGACTCCATGTCCAGGGCTCTATCTAGTATATCATCTAGCTAAATAGTTTTTGTTTTAGGAAAATATTGACCTTGCATTGCTACAAAGCTAAACAATGCAGTTTTGTGTTCAGCACAATTTCTTTTATCACTAAGGCTGACCTCAAAATTGTAACAATTCGAATTCCTATTCTGCTCTAACTCCTCCCTGAGATGTCAAACTCCATGCTTCTGAAAAGTGATCTCTGTGCAGAATTGGTGCCCTTTCTTATTACTGAGCATAAACAAAGGACTAGAACGCTTCAGATGAAGCCTTATCTGATTAGCCCGGCCATCCAATCACTGATTCCATCACTTTGCTTTCCCTTGGATCTTTTGTCTACAATCCAGATTGGATTACCCAGAACTTGCTTTTATATCACTTTACCATTACTCTCTAGTTTTCTCCTGTGAATTTTTTCTGTCCCCAATTAGATTAGAAACTCCTCAAAGTCAGGAACCCTGCCTGCTTCCTTTTATTGATCTGTCCTCAACTTCTGTCCACAGCATGGATTCAGTAAGTGCTAAATAAAGATTTGGTGACTGATTGATTAATCTTTAACTTAATATGGTAGATTAGGCTACAAAAGGTTTTTCTTAACTCATTTTAAACTAAATTCTAATGGAAATGAATCATAGCCTTTGCATAATCTTCCTGTGACTTAAATTTATGTTCTGAGATGCCACATCAAACTTTTCAAAGGACATCTCCTCTAGGGGACCATTCCCAAAGATGAAGTTAGTTGGACATGGGGACTGGACAGAGCTTGCCTCCCTTAAACCAGGGAATTCTTAACTTGGGGTTGAAGTTTTAAAATACTTTGATAACTGTATTCCAATCTAATTGGTTTCCTTTATAACCTTAGGTGTTTTATTTTCTGCATTTAATAAGCATTATTCTGAAAAAAGACTCCATGGATTTCATCAGACTGTCAAAGGGGTCCATGATGCACTCACGTGCGTGTCACATACACACACACACACACACACACACACACACACACACACACACACACACACAAGATTACAAACCCCTGCTCTAAACTCTTCAAAAATTATTTATGGCAGTGCTTGGATTTTGAGGGGGAGTCTTCTAACATTAATTATTTCTAAACTAAAGGGATTTGGATGGTGGTATGTTTTCTTAAGAACACTAATGTTTATAGCTGATTAGAGCAAAATCAGTGGAGAATTAAGGCCATTGCATCAAAAGCAATAACATGGAGAACTTAAAGGAGGTTTACAGAATACCATTCCCTCTTGTTAATCCATCCTTCACAACACTACCAAACTAGTCTTTCTTGTTCATCAACTTGGTCTTGTCACCCCTCTCCTCACACACCCTCTTCAGATGACTATTGACTAATAAACAAAATTCATACTTCTTTGTCTGATATCCAGGGTCCTCTGAAATTTAATGCCATCCTACTTTGGCAGTCTCTCCATGTTCTATTCTCTGCCCCTCCAACATGGACTGTACCTAACCACTAGTGGGTTGTTGTTGTAGTTGTGGTTGTGGTTGCTGTTACTGTTGTCTGTTCCTGAAACGCTCTTTTCCCTTCTTTGCATACTGAATTTACAACCCATCCTTTAAAGCCCAATTCAAATATTATCTCCTCTATAAAGTTTGATCCTCTGTTGATGATGACATTACCCCACAGTCCTGACACACCATTTTCCTCTGCAGCTCTCTAATACATAATTGTATATATGATAGCTATTCATGCTTGTGTCCAATCTCCATCCTAGACTTGTAAGCTCCATGACGGCAAGGAACCCTCCTTACTTAAACTTTATATTTTCCTCTAACCCTGATCCATTGCACAAAGGAGATACTTAATAAATGTTTGATGACAATGAAAAAAAAATCAATTAGCCACAAACATTATTAAAGAGTTAAAAGCAACACCTATGAGAAAAGATTAAGGGAACTGAAACTATTCTGAGTGGAGAAAAGAAGGCCAATGCATAAAATTCTCTTTAAATATCATAAGAGGAAAACTGGAGATGGAAGTGTAACAACTCTGTGGTAAAGTTGGTGTGTTAATGTCCCAGGCAAATACATCACAAATTAATGGAGATAGAGGACCCAGATTCAAATCCCACATCTGATGATTCTTGCTCTTTGTGAAACCTTGGTCAAATTACTTCAACTCCTGGGGCTCCATTTCCTCATTTGTAAAATGAAGTAGTTGGATGAGATAGTTTCTGTAGTGCCATCCAATTCCAGCTCTGGGATCCTATGAATATTACACTTCTTGGTTATTTTGATACTGTCTGTCTGCAACATGTCACAGTAATTGACAACTTGAGTGTTAGGTGACCTTAGACAAATCATCTCTCAACAAGACAGAAGGAGAGATTAAACACCATAAGAGAAAACTTAATAGGAATTAAACTTAGTAACTTAAATTTAATGCAAAGTCCAATACTTCTTTTCCAAACTCCCTTGAAATAATAACTATTATTATCATAACTAGCATTTATATATCACTTTTAGATTTGCAAAGAGTTTACAAATATTATTTCGTTTTATCCTCCCAACAACCCTGGGAGGTAGATGCTGTTATTACATCCATTTTATAGATAGGGAAACTGAGAGGAGTAGGAGCTAAGTGACTTGCCCAGGATCATATAACTAATAAGTGTTGGAGGCAAGATTTGAATTCAAGTCTTTCTGACTCCGTGTCCAGTACTCTACCCGCTCGGAGTAAGTACTTTAGGGAATTGTGTCTAGGCAATAGTTCACATGAAAAAGATTCAATAGCTCCCGTGAAAAAGATCTGAGGATTTTAGTGGAATACCAGCTCAATATAATTTGAATCAGTAACATGACATCATAGCTAAACAACAATAGCTAATGTGACTTTATGATGCAATAATAAAAATATAATATCCAGAATGAAAGAAATGAGTCTCGTTGCACTCTGTTCTGGTCAAGCCTCACTTGAAGCATTACAATCATTAGAGTTAATGGAGGTCACATTTTTAAAAGGATATAAAGTGAAGCTGGAAGACAGCAACCAGCATGGTGAGTGGGCTTGGAGATTATGCCATACAAGCATCGCTGTGAAAGAATTTTGTTTATTTTGCCTAGAAAAAAGAAGGCTCTTGAAAGGAAGGAGAGTGTCTATGATACCTGTCTTTAAATATTGGGAGGACTGTCATTCAAAAGAGGACTTAGCTTGATTGGATCCCAGAGAGCAATCACAATCAATAAGGGCAGAAGTAAAAGCAATGGATGTAAGTTACAGAGAGGAATAATTTGACTCAATATAAGGAAAAACTTCCTAATAATTAAAACTATCCCCAAATGTAATGGCCTGCTTCAGAAGCCAATGAATCCTCCAGCACGGCAGGTCTTCAAACACAGGCTAGTTGACTACTTGTCAGGTGTTTTTAGAGGGAATTCCTGTTCAGGAATGTCTTGAACTAGATAATATTTGATATCCTTTCCACTCTAAGATTCTATAATAATTTAAATTAATGTCTGTGTTGAAATTACAAATAATGGACCTCAGGTGCAAATTATAAAACATACAAATAAAAGCATGTTTTTTTTAACTGATAAAAATCATTCCCTAGACTGAACTCCATCCTGTCCATTAACAAAATCAGTAAATTTGAGGAGTGTGATCAGTTTATAAAACTATACATCACTAAATTCTCTTGATATGTGTAGATTATTTTCTAATTGTCCCTACTTTTAACTATTTTAATAACAATCATATTTGGTGTTTATTTAACACTTTTAGGGTTTACAAAGGACATTACCTTCCTATCTCATTTGACCTCACCCCAGTTCTATGAGGTGGGTGCTATAGATACTATCATTTTTTTTTACAGATGAGAAAAATGAAGGTAAGAGGTTAAGTGACTTTCCCATGGTGACTTTTTCTACCTGGGCCTACCCTATGTTTCAGTCCCAGACATAGCCTCCCCCTTCTCTAAGCCTTATCTGTCCTGTTTTTATTTCCCTTAGCACTTTGCTAAGTGACTAATTTAGAATTTTTTTTTTAAATCTCACAGAAGTGTTAGTGGTTGGTCACTTCTCCTAGATTTTGTTTTTTTTGTCTTATTTTGTTTTGTTGTTTCTTCTAAAATGTGACACCTAGGGCTAACTTAATTCCAAGAAATGACCCTTTGATGACTGGGATGTCACTCATTGTGGCAAGCTAGGAGAGAAGAATTTTCAGGGAAGAGAACCTTTTAGCAATATTCTTCAAATCCCACCCACAATCTATTAGGTCTTATATTCATTGAGATGGCTGGCCCTGTGGTAGAGTTGTAGATGACTTCTTAAGATCCTTTCTGGTTCCATAATATCAGTATACCACCTCAAAGGATCCAGGTCTATAAGGTTAGTACAAATACAATCTGAAATCCTATAAAATGGCAAACTGGCTTCATCCAAAAAAGAACTTGATCCAATCCCTTATCAATTAAGAAATTTCCCTCAGAAACAAAATGAAGTAACTTCTCCAACTCTGTATCAATTACTTATACACATAGTACCGTCCCTGTGTAGTGTCAAGTCCACAGATAAGAAAGGAACATCACTGAGTTCATAAGCCTTTCCAAGCATATCTATTGACAAATATTTCTGGACATCACTTAGCTGCAGCTGTAGTTGAAGATGTTCTACTAGGGCAACTCAAATCCTAAATAAGGTCTCCTTATTAAGGTATTATAAAAAAGTTTTGAGGTAAGGGAGGGGAAAGAAAGAAGGGGAAAGTAGAGTTAAACGCATTATACTGATATCTATCCAAAAAACATATTTAGAATTCTGTACCTTACACTGTGGAGACAATGGTGCATTCCAACAAACAGAAGCTACCATGATGCTGCCAAGTTGTATGTCATGCCTAAATACAAATTACAGCTACCCTATAACAACTCTGAAAACTGCCTATAACTTTGTTATGAATTTTGGGAATTTAGCTCCAGCTCAGTTCTTTTGGATTCAGTATTTTTCAGATTATTTCTGTTGCCTACAACTTGCTTGCCAAGGAGCCAGAGTGCTAGAGAAATAGTACAGATCAGAAAGAAGAAACTGGACCTAAGTCCCTACTGAGGGTTACCTTTTCAGCACCTCTTTCTTGAATCTATGTAAATACTCTGCAGAGGGCCTTCTGTTGTTGTCTATTTCTTTCTCATGGATTCACAACAATGTATTTTGTTTTGTTTTCAGCTTACCTACAGTGTACCCCATAATTTACCCTGACATGAAAGATTTGTATTACAAAGTCTAACTCAGCTTTCCCTGCTGGATCACAGGCCTTTCTCATGGAAATTAGTAAACCAAATAATCATTGTTTCAAGAACATGAAAAAGAACTTCACAGTTCACCTGACAGTGATCTCTAAGGTCCTTATCCACACGCAGGTGACCAGATTAAAGTAAAATCATTTCTGTTGCCCTTTTCCAACTATCAATAAGCAATCTCTTAATCAATAGTGGAACTTCCAGACAGGTCGTCAAATTGTTTATGCACGATAAGCATTTGTGCTCCTCACTAGTGGTTCCTTTTCCCTTTTCTCTATTTTCTCCTTCCTCCTCCAGACAAAATGCAAGCTATGATTTGATTGCTCTTCCTCAGTTTGAAAGGAAAAAAAAAATCTTCGCATGAATCCACCCCCAGCGCCAGTGAGGCATTTTCCAGCTCTAAACGTCAGCATGCTTGGCAGGATTTGCATGAGATCAAGTCAGTAATCAATGCAAATTACTGTACTTGATTTGGGGGTATCCTACATTCACTTGCAAATTGTTTTGTCTGTCGCCTTTCCCTGACGCAAGGAACAGAATCCCCCTCCCCTAAAAACCACTAGTAGGGCATTCCCTCCCAAAGCCAGAATTTATTTGATAGTTGGAGGGTGTTTGTTGTTGTTGTTTGTTGTTGCTGTTGTGATAGCTTCCTTGCCAGTGGTGGTTCCAGGGAACTGAGGAATCCTCTGACCCTGGGCTCTACAAACTTGAGAAACGGGTGAAGCAATTCGTCAGCAGAGCGCGGGGGTGTCATCTTGCGCAGCTCTGTGCCTGGCAAAGCCCCCCTGCGTTTCATTTGCACCAAGCGGGACGTGTCAGACAGACTGTATTTTGTGTGATTCTATTATATTTTCACCAGCTGAACAAGCCTCAAGGGATCTTCGCGCTATTTCGCTGAGCAGATGCATTGGCTTTCTGTGTTGCTGAGAGGGCTCTATTTTATGACAGTCAGCCCACCCCGCCCCCATTCCCCTTCTTTCCTTCCCTGTCTTCTTGTTACTTCTCTCCTGTTGTTCTTAAGACTCCCCGGCCCTGAGCAGAGGAGAGCTAGGCTTAGGGCTAGACCTAAGGGAGAGACGTGGGAAAGGTCCTCCCTCATTCTATTTCCTTCCTCCTGTTTCTCCAGCGTCCGCTCTTTTCTCCAGTCTTTTTCTAAGTTCCCAGCCCCACGCTGCGCATCTGTACCCCTGCCTTCGGAAACTGTTCGCCGTGGGGGGGGCGGTTTAATAACCCGTAGGTTCTGACTGCCTAGCGTTATTCACCTCTCAAGCCCCGGCGCGCTGAGACCCACGCAGGTAACCCCGCATAGATTTGGAGTGAAGGCAAAACTGGGCACCCGGGTCTTTGGGGACTTATCTGGGGGCCCTGTTTTTTCCCACTCAAGATCGCTATGGCCGTTTTCACATTTAGAAGACAATCGGAAGACACACACAACCTATGAGAGTGGTGGGAGTAAAGGGGGGGGAGGGAATTCCGACCTCGCCACGGAACCAGGAGCAATCTATGGCCGAAGACAAGAGCTATAGACAAAACTTGCACCCGGGGGAAAGGGGTAGAGAATAGGGGAGGAGGAAAAGGAGGAAGGGCTGTGCCTGCTTTCCTGTCTTAGCCCCAAACACCGCTTCCCCCCACCCCACCCCACGCCCCAATATCTCCCGTTAGGGAGAGGTTTAGTTACCTATAAGCTCTTCTAAGAAAGGCAAGAAGTCCCCGGAATTCACTATAGAAGCCTCTGGCTTCGGAAATACCCTTCTGTAAATTCTGTACAACAAACGAGTAAACCATTCCCTCACTGTATCTTTCCCAATAGCGTCAGCTTACTATGCAGGAGATAATACTGAGCAGGTAGCCTGAGGGAGAGCTCCTTAAAACGCTGCTGCTTGGCACATCTTATCATTGGAGGCAGAGCTTCCCCCACCCAAACACAAAGACATACACATCCTTACCCTTCATCTTTCAGCCCCAAATACATCAAATAAACTTTTTGGGACCACTTTGCCAAACCTTGGAGTTCACAGCTAAGCCCCTTCCCTCTGTCTTAAGATCTTCAACCTAAAATTTGAAAGAACATTTTAAAAGGCAAGTGGGATAGTCTTTTACTTTGCAATGCAAAATCATCTGAAACAAAACCATGCCCAGATGCCCTGGGATCCCCCTCACCCTCCAGTTCACACTCCCCTTCGCCCCCTCTCCCCCCCCCCCCCCGGCTCCCACTTCCCACTTCCACCGCCTCCGCCCGTTTCCACCCGTGTTTTCGGTGCACAGCTACATGTCCCCAGCGAAAATCCAGCCACCAAACTCCAGGAATAAAGAGAGGTGCAACTGGCTGCCCATCGTACGGATTTACGAAATTAAAAGAAAAGGAAAAAAAATAGGCGAGAATCTTCCTTTTTCAGTAAACATAATGTTTTGTTGGGTCTGGAGGGGAAATTTTTTTGTTTGATTATTTTCTTTTTCCTCTTTTTTTCTTTTTCTTTTTCTTTTTCTTTTTTCCTGCACGATCAGATTCTTACCCTATTTCAGGCAGAGGGTGCTGTAAAGAAGCCCGCCTTGGCTGCTTGCAGCTCCATGTCAGGGCATGCGGCTGTGAGAGCCTGGGATTGGGAGCTGCACTTGTAGCTGTTCTTGGTGCTGAAAGGGGCTGCGATTCCAGAGCACAACGCAAAGTCTCTTCCATGTGAATAACAAATACTCCCACTGGCAGCAGCTATTGGTCTGTCTAACTCTCCTCCTAATCCACCTCTTATCAGCCATTCAGCCTGGCCACGGGCTAAGGGAGCTTTCCCTGCACGGGATCTCGCGGACTAATCGCCAATCGTTGCGTGCCAAGCAAGTCACATCTGGAATGCAGAGGAGAGATCCCGAGGTTCGGAAGCCCCCGGATTCCGATATCACGAAGCTGACCCGAGGCTGGTTTTGAGTGTGTGTGAATATGTGTGTATGTGTGTGTACGCGCGCGCGCGCGCGCGAGTGTGTGTGTGTGTGTGTGTGTGTGTGTGTGTGTGTGTGTGTGTGTTGTGGATTTCCCCTCCTCTAAATCGCCGCAGCCCAAACCAAAGCTGGAACAACGAAAAATGTAAATGCTTCTGAGGAGGAAAAAAGCACACCTCCCCACTCCTACAACAGAAATGAAGACTCTTAGACTTGAAAGGGTTAGGAAGGAGAGAGAATGAATAGAAATAAATAATATGGCTGTTAAGAAATACATAGCTGTTAAATAGCTCCAACTGGCTGAGAAGCACTTCACTGCGGGGGGTGAAGTGGGGTGGGAACTACTGGGGAGGGGGAGTGAGGGGAGAAACCACCCCCAGTAGACCAAGAATATTTTTTTATAATAACCGCTGGGGCTACTAATCCTAGCTAATGATCACTTCTCTGAAAACAATCGCAATATAGGATTCATTACAATAATCAAATATCCTCTTTCTTCCTCCACCCCTTCCCACCTTAAAAAAATGAAATAGGGGCTGAGATACTCATAAACAGAACTAACTAGCGCGGATCTCCACCAAAGTTTTATCCCCACGCCGTGCTAGGCTGCTACCTGGCTGTTTGTCCTGGCTGGCAGCAGTAAAGGACTCAAGAGAGGGAAGTTACTCCTGAGACAAGAGACAGCCTTTCCATGAAACCCCCAGAACAGGCGAAGTGGGAGGCCAATTCGGGCAGAAATGTGAGGTGAAGTGAGATGAGATAAGGGATGGGTGAGGTTGGGGGGGCATGCCGCGGTGGTCTTTATTGAAGACCTTTACTGCTTTATTGAAATTAGTCAGAAATCGGGAGTCGGGTTTGGTCTCAGGACAGAAGACCACATCAGCACATCCATAGCTGTGCTATTTTCTTCTCTCCCCTTTTTCATAGGAAACCCTCAGGTTTCCCTTTGACATCGATTGCATGGAAACATGCCCCCTCCCTATTCCCACCCGCCCGCACCCCTTTCTGGGTGTTATCAAAACATCTCCCCCCAAAACGCTAGGAAGATGTTGCTAAGCCTATTACAACGAGTCACCGCACGCGCTCTGCGCGCTGCTAGCAGCGGGTCTCCTCGCCAAGGATTATTAGCAAGGAGCCGCCAGCGCCTCGGCCGCCAAGCCTTGTCTTGGTGAGAAAGTTCCATCTTGAGGAAGCTGTGGGCAACTGCAGTCTGCTGGAAAGCCGGGTCCGCCCGGAATTTCTGCACATCCTTGGGTGAGAAATGTGTGAATCACAGAGAGGATAAGAGCCACTTCTCTCACCCAGCAATCTGATTGTTCAGCAGCTGCAAGAGAGAAATTAGGGCAAGCGTCTGAGCTGGAGGATGTGTGGAGGAGGGCGTCAAATCCTACATCTGAAGGCTGAGCTTGCTAGGAGAGGGGAGAACAGAGTGAGGAGGAAGTAGTGAAAAAATCTGGTGACGAGAAGAGTACTGACCAGCTGCAAAGCAGTCCCTGGGCTTAACCTTCTCAGGTCTGCTTCTGTATATATCACTTTTCAAATTTCTGAACCCGCACTTTAAAGATTCTTTTACTCTTTGTGCTTAAGTTTAAATTCTGGATGCTGCCCTAACTCAGGGTAAATGTTCAGAACAAGCTTTTCATCCTTTGTTACTTACAATATTAACTCCCTAGCCCAAAATGAAGAAATCTAGTATGGTGGAAAGTGCACTGGTTTTGGAACCAAAGAGTTTGGCTTCAAACTTCACTCTGCTCTTTACATGCGTGGTCTTGAGTAAGTGATGTCCCTTTCCAGGCCTCAGTTTTCTCATCTGTATAATAAGAGAATGATGGGCAAAGTGATCTGAAGTTCCCTTACAGCTCAAATCCTATAATTCTCTTCTTAGTCCTTCTACTTTTTTTTCATTAGGGCCAAGGTAGAGGGAAGAAGGAGTGGCTTGGAGTTCAGACTAAAAGCACATAAATCTATGTGCCCCCCAAACCACAGCAGTTTCACCTTTGCCATATGGAAAATGATTTCATATGTATGCATATATATATATGTATGTGTGTGTCTATAATTCAGATATTGGTGGGGAGAAAGCACTGTTTGGCAGAACTAACCTCTTCTTCCCAATTGCCTAACTTCCTGAGTCAATGCCTAGATGTTTCATTTCTGAAATAGAAATCCTCAAATGGTCCCTGAGGCGGTCACCCTTTTTCTGTCATTCTAGCAATGGCTATCTGTGGATGGCACATAACTTCTTTGCAGAGCAGTCAAACTTGTCCAACCAAGCTAAGTATTATTGAATACACCTGTCTGTGGATTCACATTTTTGCCCTTAGAAATTCTTTCCTATTCATATATTGATACTGGGGAAAGAGGGTGATACTGAAACAAAGGCAAGAATGAAGGAGGTAGGTAGAAGGGAAGATTCTTGAGAGGTTCCAACAGCTATCATAGTTATCTTTGACATTTGGTGAGGCCTGCCTACCTGTGTGCAGAAACAACAAATAGGGAAAGCCTTTTGATTAGGTTTTTAAATTATTAAAACAATAATAGCTAGCTAGCATTTAGATAAAGTACTCTACATGTTACCTCATTTTATCCTCATAACAACCTTATGAGGTAGGTGCTATTGTTATCCCCATTTTACAGATGAGGAAATAAGGTAGAGAGTAATTTACCCAGTGCCACAAGTCTGTCTAGATGTCTGATAAGGATTGGAACTCAAGTCTTCCTGACTCTGGGTTCTATAATCTTACCCATTATCAACACCCAGCTGAGGACTGTGTATCATATTTTTATTCCACTAGAGACTATACAGGTGTGACCAGCATTTCAGAAAATTCTTATAAGTCTCTTTCTTTTTCCACTTGTTGGTTTTTACCTTTTAAAAAATTACCATCAAAATAAATGCAAAAGACTTCAGCCTTACCTTGATACTTCCATTTGGAGAATTAATGACTGATTTTCCCCCCCACAATAATAAACCTTTTCCAGGCAACAAGAGACCACCAGAGTTGGATTCTAATTTTCCATTTCACATTATCTTTAATTATTCCAAATCAGAATTAAATCACTATCCAAAATTGCCCATGAACATCAATATCAAGTAGATGCATTTCTTGAATTCTTGTATATTTTAAATTACTATAAAAAAATTGCCCTTTGCTTCCATGATTTATGTTAAATATTCAAACTTCCTCCTTAAAGAACTCAGAATCAATCATAATCTGAAGAATAGAAAAAGAGGTTTTCTACAAATGGTACATTGAGCGGCCTGCTGAATCTGAGGTCAGGAGACCTGGGTTCAAATCTTGTTTCTGCACTTACTCCTTTAGAAGGCAACTTCATCTCTCTGGGATGCCATTTTCTCCAGTGTAAAATGAGGGGGTCAGATTAAAAGACCAAAAGGTCTAGCTCTAAATTTATGATCCTACTCTCTGGTCATTAGTAGTAAAGCTATTGTAAAAAAAAAAAAAAAAAGATATTCAACCTCCCTCTATCCCAGCCACCTTTCATCAAACCCAAGTTACCGTGGATCTGTTTCCCTTTTACAGTAATCTGTGCCATAGCAGACTGTTTAAAGTCAAGTTAATACAGACAAGCAGAATCAGTGCTTAAATCCTCTATCCATTCCCTCTTTAGTAGCATGCAATGAAGAATGTACACAAAGCACTTTTATAATGGTAAAATGCTACATAAATGTTGCTGGTTCCCTAAGCCTTACTCCAAGGTTTCATCTTGTGGAAGTGGCTCCAGTCTCCCAAGGGCTATTCCATCAGAGAACAAGCTCCTGTTGTTCATTTGTTTCAGTTATGTTATACTCTTTGTGATCCCATTTGGGCTTTTCTTGGCAAAGATACTGGAGTGGTCTGTCACTTCCTTATCCAGCTCATTTGACAGGTGAGAAAACTGAGACAAATAGGGCTAAAGTGACTTGCCCAGGGTCACACAGCTAGTAAGTGACTGTGACCAGATTTGAACTTAGGAAGATGAATCTTCCTGAATTCTTCCACTGCCCCACTCAGCTGAAAAAGACTCCAAGTACACCTGGCTACAGAATATTTGTCATCCGACAACCTGACTAAGCTCAGAGAAACCCACTACAACATTGTTGGTCACTGGTGATGGATGTTTTGGGTCAGAGCAACTCGTGAAATCATCCATTAAAGCATGAAGGAGCTGGGATTTGCATTGATGGAGAAATTGCCTATATCAATGAAATAGTGGAATCTTCCAACATATTAAAGTTTTATTATTATTATTAATATTATTATTCATGCTAGATAATATATATATGTGTATATAAATAAAAAATTATTTCAGGCCATATTACTGATTATTACTTTTTGGTACTTTGAGAAGTCTCTGTCCTTTGTAGCATTGAGCGTTACTTATCCTAACCTCAATCTTTATGCAAAATAGAACATATTTTCTAGTAGCTAATCCTCAAAGTAGATTTGCCCATAATCTTCTCATTTTCAGTTAATTTAAAATGTGAGAAACTGCCCATGTGTTGGAAAATGCAGAAAACAATGCCATATGTTTAGTGTCCATTTAATTCAAGCTGTTATATATATTCCACACATGGTGCTATTTGCCAGAATTCATGCTTCAGTACCATCATTAAGGCTCAAGCCCTGTATTGGCTGCTCTCTTAGAGAGCTGCCAGTCAGTGGTAGGACTTTCCCCCATCCTTGTTTTCCCAGTGGTCTCAATAGCAGCTATCAAATATGTAGCTCAAAGCTGAATATGAGTCACTGATCATTGCTAACTACCTCCCCTGGTGTTGTAGTATGGGTCCAGACTATGTAACAGCATAACATCACAATTCCACATTTACTCAGACAAGCAAAAGATCAAGACATTACTTGCCTTCCTATCAGGCTCTCCCAGAGGACTGAGCATACAGGAGATGGAGAGAAGGACAGAGAAACAGAGAACAAGACCTTAAACCAATCCAAATCAATTCAGGAAGCATTTAATATGTGCTTACCATATGCACAGCACTGTACTAAGTGCTGGGAACACAAACACAGGAATAAAATGTTCCTTGTTTTCAAGGAGGACAGCTAGATGGTTCAGTGGGTAGAGCACTGAGCCTGGAGTCAGGACGACTTGAGTCCAAATCCAGCTTCAGACACTTAGTAGCTGTGTGATCCTGGGCAAGTCATTTAACTGTTTGCCTCAGTTTCCTCATCTGTAAAATGAGCTGAACAAGGAAATGGCAAACCACTCTAGTATCTTTGCCAAGAAAACCCCAAATGGTATCATGACTGAAACAGCTAAACAAAAAACTGTCCTCAAGAAACTTATAGTCCATTGTATCAGAGCTGCTTTGCCATTCTGTCACTTCTATAAATACTACCTAGTGTATGTTTCACATGCTCTTTTCACAAAAGTCTTGTTGAAAAAGACTCTAGATCTTGCCCCAGTTTTGACACATCAGCATTATTATCAGCTTCCATCCTGATGAGCTACCTTGCTAGCTGCAGCCCAGAATAAGTGCAGTGTCTAGCCCATGGTCCTAGATGTGCTTTTGATGCTGGCATACCCCCTGCTTTGCGCTATTTGTACTGTAACTACATTACTCTTATTAAATCTCAGTGTCATAGATTTAAAGCTGGCAGGTATCTTAGAGGTCATCTAGTATAGATGAGAAAACTGAGACTAAGGGTTGAACAACTTGCCCAATGTAAAGAGGAGATTTGAACAGGGATATTGAGACTCCAAATCTAGACCACTTTCTATGTATAGTAGGACAACTGACTTTTTATATCATTCAATTAACAAGTATTTGTTTCTCTTCATTCTACCTCTCTATCCTATTGGGGAAAATCAAATAAAAACAAAACTCATAACAAATATGTGTAGTCTATCTACAGACAAAAATTGTATCTAGTGATTTTCTCCATGGGTATTTTGCTCTGTTGATTAGATCATTGTGTTTTTGAATCTAAAGCTACAGGTACAATTCTGAAAAGGCCAGGTGAAATCAATCAGCTCCATTACCAATGAAGATAGCTAACCCCAGTTAGACATTTCCCAGATTCATGTAGTTGGCTACAAAGAGAAGTTTTGTGAGAAAGAATGAATGGGTTCATGCAAATTCATCTCTTACTTAACTTCAAATATATGTAATCTTGATAATGTAGGTAAATGGTCTTTCAGAATTGCCAAGGGTAAAAAATTAATTGCCCTGCTGCCATCCTTGGAAGGAGCCTCTCTAAATCTAGTTAGACTAATCCTCAGATACTAGATATATAGTCCATCATTTGGCCCATACTCAAAGCTTTTCCATCATGGCAGAACCTGCCAAAGCTTGTACTCTATTAGTACATCCTTTAAGAAACTAAGGTCACCTCCACACTGCCATGAGGCATTGAAATAGAATTTTATTGGAGTCCCTATTACTAGAAAAAACAACTCACTGCACATCTAGTAATGGTAGGTCAATAGCATGAAGGAGAACAAATTGAAAATATTCTTAAATATGCATAAACTTAAAATGCATACATTACCCCCTTGTATTTCTGCTGTTTACACCTTCCTAATTCCTTAACCCTAAGTCATTCTCACCATCTTTCTTTTATATTCCTCCTCTCAACTTGCTAAAGGATTTAGGGGAAACTTATAAAATAATACTGTGTAGATCCACTGAAAATTCACATTGTCTAATGTTGGGTAGGCTCACACTGTCCCAAAGCAAACTTTCAGTATTCTTTCATTGATTCTCTATCACACTCATGGCAACAGTTGTTTCAAATATTCTCCTCTCTCCTAACACCCCAATTCAACTCTTCTCTCTACCTTGACCCTCAGGAAATTATCTTACCTGCCATCAAATGCTTATTACTTTTCTCTATATTCAATCTTTTCCTATTGGCTAGCTCTTTCCCAATTTCTCTCTACACCCTGTACCTTGGTGCTGTTATCTAACCTCTTTGGTTCAGTTATCACTTCAGGGCAAGGATTCCCAAACCCATATATCTAGCTCTTCTCTCTCTAGCACTTTAGCCCTGCAGCTTCAAATACCTCTTAGACATCTCAACTTGGCCAGCCATTAGAACTTCAAATTTCAATATGAACTCACTCTTACCCCCTAAATCTTTCTCTCTCCTAATTCTCCCCTTTTTGTTGCTGGCACTACCATCTTCCCAGTTAACAAAGCTCAAAACCTGACTTCCCTCTCCCTTGCCACCCACATTCAAGTCCTGTGGATTTCGTTTCAAATACACCTTATGCGTATCTATCTCCATTCACGTTGCTACCACTTCAGGACAGGGTCTTGTTACCTATCTCTTGGACTATTATAATAGTTTCCCAAATTGTCTCTCTGTCTCCAGTTCCTTTCATTTCCAATCCATCTTTCACAGTTACCAAAATAATTTTCCTTAGGCATAAATTTGACCATATCATTCCCCTACTCAAAAACCACTAGTGGCTCCCTAGTGCCTCAAGGATAAGATATCAAATTCTTACCCTGGCACTTAGGACCCTATACAATCTGAATCCAACCTGCCTTTGTAATTTTGTTTCATATTATGCATGCATTTTCATTCTAACTGAACTGGACTCCCAACTTTTCCCATATCAACTTACTATCTCTTATGACCATGCATTTTTCATAGGACATCCTTCATGCTTGAATGCACTCTTTTCCCAACTCTTCCTTTTAAAATTCTTCTCTTCCTTCAAGGAACACCTCCAGTGCACATCATCAAGGATGTGCTGAAAGTGCTCTCTCACACATCAAATTTGCTCTTCAACTTTTTTCTCCTTTCCCTCTAGTATATTTGGCTTTGTGTATGCTTATCTATATCCATGCCAGATCCCCACTAATAACTGTAAAGTGCTCAGAGACAGGAACTGCACCATTTTAAAAAAAATTCTTGCTGATTAGCTCAGAGTCTTGCATGAAGTAGTATAATGAATATGTATTTTATTGAATAAAAAGGAGTGCATTGAATTTCTGTGTGATTGAAATTAAACTTGGAGGGTCACATGTGGCCTTGATTCTGAGGTTTCCTACCCCTGGCCTAGAGGATCTTATGAGGCAAAGGCAGATCTGATCATTAAGTTTGGGGACACTCTATCTAAATTATAAAGATGAATAGAATTGCTGATTTTTATCTCACTCAAACCCTTTGAGCAGTTAAGTGGCCTAGGAATGCAAAGCAGCAGGGTGGACCTGATAGTAATATTCTTCTTGCCCAGACATCTTGGGTAAATTCTGGGATAGCCCAGAGGAGACTGTAAAGCCAAGTACAAGCAGCTTTTCAGGAGAATGCTGCTGTGAACAGCTTTTAAGGTTCTGATTACATAGTATAGTGAACACTCTATTCCATAACAAATCAAAGCAAAACATTCACAATAAATCAAAGCATAGCATTCACAATGTTACAACTTATCACAGAAAATCAAAATATAGTATTCACAACAACTTATCACAGAAAATGGCCAAATAGTTTTCACTACAGTGGTCACAAAGTTTTTGACAAAGAACAATCATTTAGTAACTCAATCATTCAATCATCCTTAAGGAAGTTTGCCTCCTCAAGGAATACAAAGTACAATAGTCAAAGTTCCTCACTCATGGGGCACACTAAGTTAACTCAATGTCACTTATTCAGTCATCAATCATTAAGTACAATTATTAAGTCAATCAATCATTCAATCAATTCAATCATTCAATCATCCTTCATCATTTGCTATTCAATCATCAGAAAATACATGGACCCTCCATCCCTAGGTCACTAGTAAATTTATAATTTCTCAGTCACTACACAGTATCCAAGTAAAGCCTTATTTCAGCTTGAATCGAGGTGATTTCTCAGATTCCCTAGTTCTCCTTCCATGGTCCCAGATCCTACCTGGATTCACCAAACTGTCACCTGGGTTCAAAGGCAGACAGCTCCCAGGTCCTTGTCCAGCTCTCTGTGCAGTTCCTGCTCCACATTGGATCTCACAGTAACTAGTCCATCTGAAATCCTTCAGTCTCTGCTCCTGGGAAGACAAGGCTTAACAAAGCCACAAACAGGTTCATACAAAGTATCAGCATCATAGTCATGCTTCCTCAGTCTTCAGCAGCTCCAGCTGGCCCTTGGAATTCCTCAGCAACTCCTCAGCAGCTCTGGCTGGCCCTCAGCTCTGGCTAGCCCTCGGAAATCCTCAGCAACTCTGGCTGGCCCTCAGACTCAGCAGAATTTTCAGCTGGTTCCCAGAATCAAAATCACTCCAGGTTTTCAAAATCAAAATAATTCTCTCCAGGCAGCAGCTTCTGCCCCCATGGAACTTGCTCTAAGAAGATTTGTCTTTCCCTCTCTGGGACTTTTCCTTATATACAGTATTTCCCCTCCCTGTTCAGCCCCTTACAGTTATATCAGCAACAGGAGACAGGAGTTCATGCCTTCTGTTTCTTTAACAGAGGCTTAATCTGAACCAGGTGCTTAGCTTAGCAATACAAAAGGAACTTCAAATCTCATTACTGTTACAGAGACAGAGAGAAAAAGGAGGGAAAGCAAGAAGCTTCACTCTATTGTTTTTATGCAGAGTGGGTTTTGAAGTATGATTGCTATTCAATATGTTCTGACTTAAAGGAAATGAGTTTCACTAGCAACATCACCTTGAATTTGAAGTAGAAATGGACTTGGAGTCAGGAGACTTTGACACTGATTAACCATGTGGTCACAGGGACAATTCTTCTCATTTTCATTCATAAAGCACTTATTATGCCTCCTATATTCGTAAGACACTGTTCTAATAGCTGGAAAAAACAAAGACAAGAGTGAAACTGTCCCTATCTTCAAAAAACTCATTTTTAAAGGGAAGGGAATGGGGATGGGGAAGAAGGATACAGAATATATAAAACTAAGAAAGTACAAATTACATAAAAAGTAAAGCCATCCCAATTAAAATCAGTTAATTAACTAGAGCGGGCCTGCACAGTCTGTGGCCCACAGGCCACAGGTTGTATAGGCTTGAACTAGAGGCGTGAAGAAAGGTCTTGTGTAGGAAACGGAATCCGAGCTATGTCAACAGGAGGCTAAAACTCTCACAAGACAAAATGGAAGAGTTAATTAATTATTAATTGGTTGCTTTGGAGAGAACACAAGATACCGGAATGGTTTGCCATTTCCTTTTCCAGCTTGGAAACTAAGACAAACAGGGTTAAGCCCTTTGCAGTCTTTTTACCATTTACTCCCCTCCATGTACTCTATAATCCACGCAATGGCTCTGGTGACCCAGCGACACTGACTTCCTTGCTGTGCCTCACATGGACACTCTATGGCCCCATTTTGTGTGTTTTCATTGGCTGTCCTTCCTCTGTAGAGTGCTCTCCCTCCTCATCGCATCCTGCTGTCTCCTCTGGCTTTTCTCAAGTCTCAGTTCAAATGACACCTTCCCAAAGAAGTCTTTCCAAGGCCCCCCAGTGTTGGTTTCTTCTCTCTGAAATTACCTCTGGTTTACCCTGTATACACCTTGCATGTATATAGCTGTTTGTATAATTCCCATTACAACAAGAACTCCTTAAAGGCAGAGAGTGCCTTTCTTTGTAACCCCAGTATTTAGCATAGCACATAGGAAAACACTTACTAAATGCTTGTTAACTTATTGATTTGATTCTCTAGGGAAGGGCATAAGATAACATAAGGACAACAAAGTTGTGTTCCCATAACCTTCTGGAGTTGTACCTGTGCTTAAATGGACAGAATACCATTTCATAGGAGCAGCATGACCCTGAATTACCCTAGCCATGAAACCTTTAGAGGAAGCATGTCTTCATGAAAGAGGATGAAACAGATGCTGTGCAGCTGTGATGTATTTGCCATAGCTCTGACTAGCCCCTCCACAGGAGGCATAAATGCATTCATTTCAGGCCAACTATAACTACATCCTTCTCATAGCAGCTGCTGAGCTATTGTCCTCCCCAACCAGGCTCATACCTATGAATTTCCTGGGAACAGGGAGGCTCATCTTCATGCAAAAGATGAAGACTTCCTGGGAAGCTTGTGCATCATAAATACCACTCTGAGTCAGATCCATAGACCATCTAGTCTAGAACACTCTCTCTAACAGTGGTACCAAAAGATATGTCATATAAGGTTATAGTAATTGACCTCCAAGACATTATCTTCAGTAAATAGAGAGAGTTCAGTCATTTTTCCAGTCACATCCAACTCCTTGTGACCCCATTGAGAATTTTCTTGACAAAGAAAGATACTGGAATGGTTTACCATTTCCTTCTCCAGCTTATTTTACATATAAGAAAACTGAGGCATAGTTAAGTGACTTGCCCAGGGTCACACAGCTAGTAAATGTTGGGGGCAAGGTTTGAACTCACAAAGATTAGTATTTCTGACTCCAGGCCTGCAGGCCTGGTGGCCACTGCACTACCTAGTTTTTTTTTTTTCCATTGTGCCACCTAGGGATGTCTCTAAATTTAGACCAAATTCTAATAACCACGTTTATTTGTGGGACTTACATAAATTCTTGTGGTAATGTGTTCCCTATGTTTACTGTCCATGGTTAACATAAAGACCTTAGTGATCATCTGTATCAACCCCTTCAATTTGCAAATGGGCCAGAGAAACTAAGTTACTTGCTTAAGATCTCCCAGGTACTAAGTTGCAAAGCTAAACTTCAAACCCAACTCTTCTAATTTCAGTGCTCTTTTTACTAAAAAATGAAACCCTATAATATCACCTCATAATTATGGGGAAATCACTTTTAATTTCTTTTTTACTTGTCCTAAAACTAGAGAGGCATCATCGTATAATCCAGAATGCTGGATTTGGGGTCACAGGAGCTGAGTTTAGATTATTGTGCTACAAATTAGTATGTGAACACACACAGGTCACTTCTCTTCCTTGGACCTCGGTTTCCCCATCTGTAAAATAATGGGAGGAACCTCAATAGCCATCTAGTTTAGTACATACTCAAAAATAATTCCCACTAAATTCACATTATGGCGTAGCCCAGCCCCTCTTCCACTTTCAGACAACAATAACTGTTAAGAAATCATTGAGTATGAATTTCCCTCTTTGTAATTTTCATCCATTGCCCTTAGTTCTATGTTATTAGACCAAACAGGAAAAGTAAGCTCTCTTCCCTATGGCAGCCCTTTATAGGCTTAAACCTGACCATCATGTCCCACCTGGTGTTCTTTTCACATAGGATGATCACTAGGGTCCCTTCCAGACCTAAATCTATGGTCTTGTGACCTATCCCCTTCACCCTCCAAAGAGAGAAGTTCATTGACTTCCTTCCAGACTAGGAAAGTGGGCAAGAAAAGCCAAAATTTTGTGGGATCCATTCATTTCCTTAAAAAAAAAAACTACTAGAAAAATGTCATGTCTTAGAAGATAGCTAAGCAGCACAGTGGATAGAGCTCTGGGTCTGGAGTCAGGAAGACCAGAGCTCTAATTTGTCCTCAGATACTTACTTGTGGTGTGAACTTGGGCAAGTCATTTAACCCCTGCTTGGCTCATTTTCCTCAAAAGGGAACAATAATAGTACCTACCTCTCAGGGTTGTTGTGAGAATCGAATGAGATAATAATTATAAAGCATTTAGCACAGTGCCTGGCACATTATAAGTACTATATAAATTTAGTTATTAATAATAATAATAATATTGTTGCTTATTACAAGCCTATTAGTTGAACATAATCCTTTAAAATATATTTCATTTATAATAACATCATAAAATTGCAAATCTTATTCTTGGAAATCATGTTCAGAAACAATAATTTTTAACTTCCTACTTGGGTCTCAGTTCATAAAGACAGCATAGTGTGTCAGCCTCAATGTCAGATCAGGGTATTAATTCCAACAGGCTGCCAGCAATAGCATGTTTCTTTGCTACTTGTCTCCAATTGACAAGGCATAATTAACCCAAGTGTTACTCTGAAGTTGAATATTTTATCCTATGAGGATCTACAAAAGAAAATGAATTCAGTGATTGGTCTGTTTGATCCTTCTCCAATCAAGCATTTATTGCATACTTCATGAGCCCAGCCTTGCACTAGTCAATAGAAAAATACAAAAGAAGACACAATAATTACCCTAAAATGTTTTGGAGTTGTGTTGAAGTGACAAGATTTGCAAACAAAAAGTAATTAGAGAATATGAGGCAGTAAATAACATAGTACATAATTGCATGGTTCTGACTTGGAATCCAAAAAGATCTCAACAAACTAATATGGGCCAAATCTAAAAAAAAATGAAATGTAATAGTTATAAATGTAAAGTCACCTACACAAAGGTTCAAAGAATGGACTGTGTAAGTATAAGACGGGAAAGATGTCCCTAACAATTCATATTAAAAAAAAAATTCAGGAGGGGCCGCTAGGTGGCACAGTAGAGCACTGGAGTCAGGAAAGGTAGCCTCAAACACTGATTTGACATTTACTAGCTGTGTGACTCTGGGCAAGTCACTTAACCCCAATTGCCTAGACAGACAGACAGATAGATAGATAGATAGATAGATAGATAGATAGATAGATAGATAGATAGATAGATAGATGAATGCATAAATGAATGAATGAATGAATAAATGAATGAATAGATAAATAAATGAATATTTAAAAGATGCAGAAATTTTGTAGAACTGCAAACTCCATATGAGTATAGCATGGCCAACTAATAGATACATATATACAGAATGAAGGAGACAATAGCCCCAGTATGTTCTGTTCTTGTCAGACCATGCTTAAAGAATCAAGTTTAGTTTTGGGGGTCCATTTTTTGGAGGGGAGGGACACTAACAGACTAAAAAGAGGAATACATTACACATAGATGTTTAATAAATGTTTGTTGAATTGAGGAATTAACAAAAATGGTTAGTGGACTTGCCACTCCTTATCTTGCTATGCGAGGACCAGATGAAACGACAAGAAATTCTTAACTTTATAGGGAGAAGACTTACAGAGAGCATGATGCACACTCCTTAAAGTATTAGGGGTAGAGGGGAGGCTATCACATAGAAGATGGGTTAGGCTTATTTTGCTTAGCCCAAAGGGACAGAATTAAACTTTTAAGTTTGCAAAACACTTTAAATAGATTATCTCATTTGATCCTCGCAATAACCCTACAAAATTTGTCTGTCTTCTATATGTAATTTGGGGGAGTATTTTCTGTGAATACTTCTCTCCTCCTTCCCCTCCCTTCTCCACTCACATCTTCTTTTTCCCTTCTCTCCTTTGAACAACCATTCTTCCATTCTCCAAAGGAGTTTCCCATCTTCACTAGAATTTTTTCTAGTTGTACTTTCAGAATTTAGTTCCTGAACACTTCTTATTTTATTGGGTTGACTTCCCCTATAGCCATAGGCATGCATAGAGGCATGGGTCAGATGTGCCAACATACCATGACACCAGTACACAGTACATGCCTATACACCTGGCCCATGTTCTTTATGTGCCTATCCTTGTAGTATTTTAGGGTAGATGGCCTTGCCTTATTCTATCTCTGAACACTTTGAAATCTCTCACTAAATAAATCTAGAGCACACATGAGAGTATACTTGATTTTTCTCTATCACAAATTCTGAGATTAAGTGGTCACTTCCCACCAAGGATCCCATCATTTCTAATTCAGCAACCACTTCCTCTTTGAAGTGATGTGGGAAGAGTTTGTCTATTGTTGACTCTCTGTGAAGTAGGAAACTAATTAAGCCACTGACTATAAGTGGGAAAAGAGGATATGCGGTTGGGAACTTGAAGAGATGGGAAAAGATTTGGAATAGTCACTGCAAGGAATGAGAGAAATCAGGAGGAATAGAGGAGGAAGACTGCCAAACATCATGAAGGTCTCTGTCTCTCTGTGTGTTCTGTCTCTCTCTGTGTTCTGTCTCTCTTTGTGTTCTCGCTCTCTGTCTCTCTGTCTGTCTCTGTCTCTCTGTCTGTCTGTCTCTGTCTCTCTGCCTCTGTCTCTCTGTCTCCCTCTCTGTCTCTATCTCTTTCTGTCTCTGTTTCTCTCTCTGTCTCTGTCTCTCTCTGTCTCTGTCTCTCTGCCTCTCGTCTCTCTGTCTCTCTCTGTCTCCCTGTCTCTCTCTCTGTCTCTCTCTCTCTCTCACCTTCCTTCCTTCTCCCATACCTTCTTCCTTTGTCCCTGTTTTTCCCACCCCACCACCCCTTACTTAAATATGCTATGGAAATTAAAGTGATTTATTTTTGTCGTGTTTATGGAATAACATTTTGTATTCTTGGTTCTTACTTAATTTAAAAACAAATAAATGGTCTGTTTGCTGTTTCTCTTTCAAAAGCTTAAAGAAAGTCTCCAACAGGATTTGGTTTTTGTTGGGGAGTTTTTAAAGCCTGTGAGAGAAAAATAAAGAAAGTGGGGAAAATTCCCCATGCCTGCTTTGATTAAATCATGTTAGGTTGAGGTTTTTTTTTTTTTCAATTAGAATATACAAGCATCAAGAAAAATCTGTCCAATTAAAAACTAGAAATGACCCTCAAGTGTCCGTTAAATTTTAAATCCTTATGTCCAATATGTAGATTGGTGGCTATCAATAACACATGGTCTATGTATAGAAATATTTCTCTACTTAAACAGATTTAATTAATAATCCTTAAATTGGTTTAATACAACTTCTAATTTGGTTTTATATTACTATCATAAGAAAGGACAGTAAGAAAGCGTTCTATTTCCAACCCTTACACACATTACAAGGATGACTAGCAATGGTTTGTTCTCATCTTTTCAAAGTCTATTTTTAAAAATAAATCCAAATTTAAATCTTTCACCTAAGTCATGATACTTTTAGCTGGGTAGATAGAGCCTCCAACTGCAACACCCAATGGTGTGATCCTGTCAACTCTCACAGCTTTTAGAGGGCTGTGTCAGATAAGTATTGGAATTGGGAAAACTTCCAGGGACACCCAGGTACTACCAGTATATACAGTTTTTGTCATGCCTTAGAGCAGATGTAAGAAGCATATGGCCCTCTGACAAAAAGACACACTCTTCCCTGTAGTTATGTCTACACAATGCCAAAACATCTGGTCGAGTCAATAAAATTTCTGTCAATCCAGCTGTTTGACAGACACAACATCTGGAATACTGAGTCAATTATTGTTCAGTCATTTTTCAGTCATGTCTGACTCTTCATGACCTCATTTGGGGTTTTCTTGGCAGAGATACTGGAATGGGTTTTGACATTTCCTTCTCCAGCTCATTTTATAGATGAGCACACTGAGGTAAATAGGGTTAAATGACTTGCCCAGGGTCTGAGGCCAGATTTTAATTCAGGAAAACAAGTTTTCCTTACTCCAGGCCCAGCACTCTATCCACTATGCCACCTAGCTGCCCTGCTGATTGAATAGGTCAGATCCTTTTGAAGAAACAACATAGTACATGGAAAGAACACTGTATTTGGAGTCAGATGATCTGGATTTAAATCACAGCTTTACCACTTACTACCTGCCTGACTTAGAAAACTCCTTCAACATCTATAGGTCTCCATCACCTGAAAATGAAAGGATTAAATGAAATGAGCTCTAAGGTACCCTCCAATACTAAATCTATAGGTCTATAGATGTATATTCTTGGAGTCAGTGCTGCACCAGGAAGGTCTCATTCTGAAAGACTGCTTCCCTCAAGGTTTTATTCTCACAGGTCTCTGAGGTATAAATCACAGTTCATTTAAAGTCATAGGAGCTAGATTTTGGAAGGACCTTGGAGAGAGATCACCACTCTTGCCTTCATCTTATTTTACAGATAACAACTGAGGCCCAGAGGAATTACATGACTTGAGCTCATGGTCTCCCAGATAATAAGTAGTAGCTGGCATTTGAGCAGAGACCCTCTGACTCTGAACCCAGTGTTCTTTCCTCTCCACGTGCCATGCTGCCTCTTTGTGGGATTATAAACAAGACTTAAAGTTTGGAGGGAGAGGGTCCTTAAATGGTTCTCCATGTAGAGTGAAGACAGACTAGATTTTGTCTTCAGGAACTGGAGAAGTCCAAAGAGAAATATTATGGAATTCAGAGATAAATGGAAAGCCATAAAGGGAGGGGGAGGCAGTAATTGGACATGATGAAATAAACAGATTGGTTTAAAGCTCAGATCTAAGGGACCAGAATAAAAGTTGCCCAAAGTGCAGGATCAATATTCTAAATGACTGAGTGAATAAATGAGAATATTGATAAAGAATCATAGAACTGAAAAAATGTAGAGCTCATCTGACTCAATTACTTCATTTATTAAGAAAGAACTTAATTTATTATTAAGGACCCCAAAGAAATGAAGTGGTAGAGCTAAGACTAGAACCCAGGATTTCCAATGCATTGTCCATGCCTCTAATAACTAACATGTAGGTGAGGATAACTACACTTACTTAAGGTGATGGTCAAACTTTGTATACTCCTCCAAAAGTTGCATTTTTATCACTTATTTTCAATAAAAATACATTTATTAATCAACGAGTAATTATTAAGGGCTTCATATGCCAGGCCCTGTGCTAGTAACGAGGTACAAAGACAAAAAGCAAAACAATCCCTGCCTTTAAGTAGCTTGTAGTCTAGCCAAGAGAAATGTAAATATAGAGAAAGGCATATACACAATAAATATGAGACAAGAGGTAAGGAGGAGTATTAGCCATTTCAGAATCTATAGGCTATTTTATGGACAGTGACAAGCTCTCCCTGATACAGGAACACTCTTCAATTGTGCAGAACCATTCAATTGTCTGTTCTAACCCTGAGCAATCCATGTTTGTGCCCACTTATAAATCCTCTAGAGAGGACATGCTTTCCTCTGGGTCTTTTAACATTATATGGGTACCAGAGTAGTACTTGGGCTGTCCATCTGTTCTGTCTTAATCTTACTACATGACCAGCCCACATCTTCTGAGAATATATTATTGGTGATATCTTGAACATCACTTCTTGGCTGCAGAACATACTTTGTAATTTAAACTTGTAGAATCATATAACTAGAAAGAAACTTAGAACTGTAAGGAACCCATTTTACAGATGAGGAAACTAAGACTGAAAGTGAAATGGCTTGTCCCAGGGCATATGCTATAGCTAACAAATGGAGGATCAGGGACTAGAATCCAAATCTCTTGACTTTCTGTCCAGGGAATCTTTCCTCTCCAACACAATGTAGTCATTTTCTACTAAATCAGGAGAACATGAAACACTATTTTGGTTTGTATCAGTTTACATATTGATATTTCCATCATAACCAAAAAAGGGGGCTTAAATTCTTAAATTTACATAATACAATATAAGAAGAGCACTGACTAGAGTTAGAGGACTTGGATTAAAGTTTCAACTTGATTCCTACCATATGTGTGACTTTGAGTAGGTCACTTAACTGGTCTAGACCTCAGTTGCTTCATCTTTAAAAACATGAAGGCTAGACTAGGTGACCTCTGAGGTCCCTTCTAGCTCTAGATCTGTGATCCTACAAACTCTAGTAGGAAAGAGGAAGGAAGATGAGAGGTGGAGAGAGAGAGAGGGAGAGAGAGAGAGAGAGAGAGAGAGAGAGAGAGAGAGAGAGAGAGAGAATAGATACACACAGAGATAAACAGTGAGAGAGAAAGCAGAGCAGGAATTACTATAATCTATTAGGTTATAGATAGTGATAAAGCTAATAAAAACCCATAAGAAAAGAGATATTACTGGACTCTTCCATTAAAACAGACATAGCTCTAGGAAATACCAACCCTAGAGAAAATTGGGAAGCAGATGGTTTGTCTTCCTAGTCATGACCCTAATTCTAATCATCCTTCTCCCCATACCAGCCCCACCACAACCCCTACTAGAATCTCCTCTCTTCTCCTTTGAGTGCCCAGTTTCCGCATAGTATCTTTGAACCAAAGGCCACTCTCAAGAAAAAAAAAATCTGAATTCTTTCACACTAAAATGAAAATGGCTAATAGCAACTTAAAGTATTACCCTTTCAGGGAGAAATTACCTGTTAACAGGGATGAATGCCCAAAACTTAAGACTGAAGCTTGTAATGCAAAATTTCAGTCATAGTTTAAAAAAAATAGTTTTTTGTTCTGCTTACTGACAGACCTTCCCAGAGTCCCTGAAATCACAAGTATTTGACTATTCATAAGATCAGTTCGGTAGCCCTATGTCCTGGGACAAGAGGACCAAGAATCAGTTTAATCAGTCAATAAACATCCATTAAGCCCCTACTCTGTTCCAAACACTGCCCTAAGTGGTGGGATATAAAGAAAGGTAAGAAACGGTTTCTGATCTCAAGGAGTTCATAGGGTAATAATAGGAGAAACAACGTGCCAATAACTATGTACAAATAAGATATACACAAGATAGATTGGAGACAATCAACAGAGGGAAGGCATTAAAATTAAGGAGGATTAGAAAAAGCTTTTTGTAGAAAATGGGACTTTAGCTGTGACATGAAGGAAGGAAGTCAGGAGGTAGAGATGAAGGAGAGGATTCCAGGCATGAAGGACAGCCAGAGAAAATACCTAGTGTTCAGAGATAAAGTGTCTTGGTCAGGAATAGAAAGAAGACTTGTATACATGGGATGTGAAGGGAAGAAGAGAGAAGGTGTAAGAAGGTGGAGAATGGCAAGTTATGAAAGGCTTTAAATGCCAGGGGATCTTATATTTGATCCTCAAGATGATAGGGAGCCAATAGGGTAAATTGATTTGGGGTCTGTGGGAAGGAAGAGAGTGACATGATCAGATCTGGACTTTAAGACAATCACTTTGGTAGCTGAATAGAAGATGGAGTGAAGTGGGAAGAGACTTAAGACTTAAGACAGTGAGGCCAACCAGCAGATTTTTGCAATAGTCTAGGTATGAAGTGATGGGGCCTATACCAGGGTGGTGGCAAAGTCAGAGATGAGCAGGCAGCTTATGTGAGAGAGGTATAAAGGTAAAATGGACAATGGGGCAGGTAGGTAGCAATAGAATTCCAGCTGTGGAATCAGGAAGACCTGAGTTCAAATCCAGACTCAGACACTTACTAGCTGTGTGATCCTGGGCAAGTCACTTAATCCTATTTGCCTCAGTTTCCTCATCTGTAAAATAAGCTGGAGAAGAAAATGGCAAACCACTGCAATATCTTTGCCAAGAAGAATCTCAAATGGAGAAGGAAGAGTCGGATACAACTGAAAAATGACTGAACAAAAAAAAAGGACAATCTTTGGCACTAGACTGGATGGGTCGGAGTAGGGTGGGGTAGAATGAGAGACAATGAATGAACCAGACCACATATTCACTCAGGTCCCTTCTAGTTTAGGATCCATGATGATAATGACAATGATTCTACATAAGACCATTGTGAGAGTGCTTAAAACCTACAAAACACTATTCAAATGTGTAAGGCATTATAATAATATATAAGAAAGTTGGACTTTTTAAAAATCCCTCTAGCTACTTTCAAGATACAAGAAAATGAAAAGCTGAAACATATCCTTTCACCACTATAAAATATCTGGTGCTGACCTTTCCCCTTCAGAGGGATTAAACCTTGAAGCTTAATGTCTAATGTAAAAATATAGTTGTCAAAGGAGTCAACTTGGTACTAAGCTGGAAAAATATATCCAAAATTAAACCTAATAATAATACTTGGAAGAGCCAAGAAAAATGTGCACAGTGAAAGGTGTTGGCAACTTTCTTAATCAAATCTCGCATTCAGAGTATTACATTCATAAAGCCATGGATCAGTGGAAAGAGAACTAGATCTAAAGTGAGAGGAATTGACCTTGGGTGAGTCATCCAACTTCTCTAGGACTATTTCCTCATCTGTGAGATTTAGGGGCTCAGACTATACAAATTCTAAATCTTGAAAGATTTGTAGATCTTTAACACCACAGATTTTGAGTTGGAAGGGACTATCTGGTCTAGTGCTCACTCTTGGGCCTCCTGACAAACCCTACCATATTTTGCAAGTGAGGAAACTGAGAGGAGAGAAGGAAGAGAGGTAGGGAGGGAGAAAGGAAAAAAGGAAGGAAGGAAGGAAGGAAAGCAGGAAGGAAGAAAGGAAAGGAAAGGAAGGAAGGAAGGAAGGAAGGAAGGAAGGAAGGAAGGAAGGAAGAAAGGAAAGAAGGAAAAGAGGAAGGAAGGGAGGGAAGGAAGGAAGGAGGGAGAGAGAAAGAGAAAGAGGAGGGAGGGAGAAAGGGAGGGAGAAAAGAGGGAGAAGAAAGAGAGGTGCTCTTATTAAGCACCTACTATGCATTGGGCAGTATACTAAGTGTTTTACAAATATTAATTCATTTGATCCTCACAACAATCCTGGGAGGTAGGTACTATTATTAAGCTCATTTTATAGTTGAGAAAACTGAGGCAGGTGGAGGTTAATCAACTTGTCTATGTCCATATTGATAAAATGCTACTGAGATGGGACTTAGATGTAGGAGCCCTGGACCTGCAGTCAGGAAGAGCTGAGTTTGGATGCCTCAGATACTTACTAGCTGTGTAGTCCTGGACAAGACACTAAACCTCTTGTGTACCTCAGTTTCCTCCTCTGTAAAATGGATATAATACTAGCACCCACCTCTCAGGGTTGTTCTGAGGATCAAAGGAATTAATATTTGCAAAGCATTTTGCAAGCCTTAAAGCACTATATAAGTGCTAACTATTATGATGCAACAATTATGGATATATGCACTGTCATACGTAGCGATCCAGAATGCCTTGACCATTAAAACACATGCAATAATCCAACCCATTTGACTAGCTTAATATACTGCGTCCTTCACTTTTAGGGAAACAGGATCAATTTTTTTGGACATCTTAAAAATCTACCAAATAATGCATTCCATGTTTTTGTCCTATGTATATTTAGAGGTAAATAAGTGAAAAGTGACATAAGTAAGCACCAGCAGATGCTGCACCAGCTAGTAACCAATTATTCTAAAGTAGCTGCAGTTTGTCCATACGTCCCAGGTATAAATGGAGCCTGGGTGCAGCAAAATGAGTTCATGTTGAAAGAGAATATCTCTAGTGCAAATGATGGACATGAGACCATGGAAGGTTTGGACTGGTGGCTTCAGACTGTGAAGGATATGGATAAAACCTGTGTTCTGTGAGTTTGGGGAAACATTTCCCCAAAGGAAAAAAGTTACCTTAGAGATCAAAGAAACTGAACCACAGGCTTTAAGGAAGATCTGTATAAATAAAGACAGATACTCAGTCTGTATTTTATTCAACAGGAATAAATGATGCTATCTTATCAGGTGTTATTCAGTCATTTCAGACTCTTCATGATCCCATTTAGGGTTTTCTTTGCCATTTCCTTCTCCAGTTCACATTGACATATGAGGAAACTGAGGCAAACAGAATTAAGTGACTTGCCCAGGGTCACACAGCTAGTGTCTGAAGCCAAATTTTAACTCAGGTAGATGAGTCTTCCTGACTCCAGGCCCAGCACTCTATCCACTTTGCCACCTAGCTACCCTTGCTGGAGGCCTCCTCACTGGGATAGGGGGGGCATGTTAGGCATTTTAGAGACTCTTGTTCCCACCAAGATATTCTAATGAGATTAACTAGGGACCTCCTGCCCCAGCAAGATGCTCTGATAAAATTAAATACAGAGAAAATATCCCCACTGGAATAAACCTGATCTATGGCAACCCCTGAGACCCCAAGGTTAAGATATTCTCCCCTAAAAGTCACCTGATACACTGTCGCTTGCAGTCAACTTCCTAAATAAAGAAAGTGGATGAGCAGCCTCAATTGAGAGGTTCCTTTTACTGCCAGGAATATCACTGTAAGGCTATATAAAAACCTTATATATTGTGTATCTCCCTTTGTAGTTGCTATCCAACTGGCAACTGACCAACAGCTGATGCTAATTAATCTGTTTATCTTCTAACCTGGCCTTCTCATACATTGACCTCTAGTCCAATGCACCAAAGTGGGAGGAATTACACTCTGAGAGGATTTTTGGACCAGGGTTTGAGTGATTCCACAACAAGAATTAAAGGTAAAAGAGAACAAGGGAGAGACACATATGAAGAGGGAAGAGGAAAAAAGTAGAAGTGGAGGAGAGATTTCCCTTTCCTGTGTCTCACTACTACTATGGATAGCACCTGACTTCCCCCTGTTGATATAGTATCAATGTCACCCATGGCCCAAGGAGCACCCCTCTCCCACAATAGACTCCTGCCCGAGACTCACAAGGAACAGGTTAAGTCCTGGGGGACCCTGACCCCAAAGAGAAGAAATTAGGCTTTTCTCACACTTTTTGGCTCATCATGCTCCTATCCCAGAATAAAACTCCAGGGAAAATTTCTTAAATAAAGCTTAGGTTTGCTTCATATCTATAATATTCCCAAAAACAATTAATAGAATCCTTTCCAGAAAAATGACTCAGTATATAAAATAGGTATCAAGTGTAGGACAGCTATTTATTTCCTCTATAGAAAAGAAATATTTAGAGAATAAAAAACTTATAAGCATGCATCAACAAATATGGAGTACCCCAGTGTGGGCTCACTTCTCCTGAAACCTGGTACTAAGGAGCTAGATCCCCAGAATGCAGTGGCTGTCTCTCCCATCATGGTTCTATCATCAGGTAATCCAGAGAGGATAGGGTTTCTAGAACCATGGTTCATGAACACTGAGGAATGACTTGCTTGGCCCAGCCCAGCAGTGAATTGACCTGTGTATGTAAGGAGGATTTTGTTATCCTTCTTAGAGTTAGTTTCTCAGAATCCACCACCATGGAAATGTCTAGCTTCTAGGTGTTAGATAACTCCCAGAACAGCCCCAAGGATTCTAGATAGTAGTTACTATGCTTGCAGAGAATGATTCTATATTGCTAAAGTTAACCTGTGAGCTTAATGTTGGCAAGATGCCTTCTTTATTTTTTGCCCTATAAAGCAGGTAGGCACTGGTCAGTGAGTGGGGAAAATTACAGGGAAGCCATAGGGGAATCTATGTGTGCCTCAATTAGCCCCCCTTGAGGCTTAAGGGGATTTATGGCAGTGTGTAAACTGTGCCTGTCTCAGCTGACCCCATTGAGACATAGGGCTAGATGTTCCCCCCTTCTCACTGGCCCCTGTGAGAAGGGTGATTAGGGAATGCTGTAGGAGCTGGTTCTCCCAGCAACCATTTGAGAAAACTAGACTAGAATAAAGCTGATTATTAACCCCTCTGAAGCTGTCTGCCTATCTGACCAGATCAAGAGTGAACCTGTTAGAGGCTGAAGACCAAGAACTCCAATGCCTCCTATGTGTTATCTGTGAAGCAACCTAGCAGCTAGAACACCAGTCAGGGAAGTGACAGATCCATTGGCTATGCCATACCCAGAAGTAAACTTTAGTGAGAACCCTGAGGAGAAAAAAGGACTTTCAGAATCAGGCTCCTCACCAGACTTGGCTGCTCTGGCTGCCAGCAATTAACTCCCTACCAGACCTCTGATGAAGACTCTTCCTTTGAAGCTCACAGGATAGTAACCAGGAGCAGTGCATCTCCTAAAATCAGGAAAGAATAAAAGAAAGAGACCCAAAGAAAGCAGAGGCCCAAGGTAACAATAAGCCTCCCTATTTGAAAGCTGAGATCATCCCATGGAATCTTTCCTGTGCACATTCGGTTCTGCTCAGGGTCTACTGAGTCATTAAGCATTCCAGCTCCTCAGCCAGTCAGAAGACTTTATCATTTCATCATAGTGACTCAAGACTCTTAGTCACTCATGATTGGAAACTGGATCTCTCCAGTTTTACTTGTTAGACTGGCAGCAAGCAGAGAATATTGTACATGCTCCATATAATCCAGCAGAAAGGGGAAAAAAATCTCTCATTGGCCACACCCTCATTACATATATTTAAAGTATGAAATAATAACTCACAACAAAATACTAACAGGAATCCATAAATATATACCAAGCACACACACAAACACACACACACACACACACACACACACACACACACACACACATACACACACACGGCACTCACAGGACATAAAGAAATCTATCACCTCTATTATATATTTCCAGGAGATAAAGACCCATGAGAGATTTGTGGCCATTTGGATAGGCAGGTTTCATCCTCCTCAAAGTGAGAAGAAGAAAAAGCTGAAGACAAAGACGAAGGAAAAAAAAAGATCAAGAAAATAGTTTTAAGAAGCAGGCCTACTGGGCAACCAGGAACCAAACCTCTCCATGACTCCAGATGGCCAGATCTCACAAGGTACCTAGCTACCAAGGCTGGAAACATCTGAGAATCATTGTTTGATCGCCAACTATAAAGGAAAGAAATACATGTCAGAATAGGAAGCTAGGGATGTGAGATTAAGTCTCAACCTCACCCAGCAATGTACATTCATTTGCTGTCATGAGCATGCAGCTACCATAGCTATAGATAAGGAAGGGAGAGAGAAATCTTTGCCCTCACTAAAAGTCAGAGGGAGAGATGTAGGAATGTAGGGTTGGAGGGAGAGACAAAGGGGTGGGGGAAGAGACAGACAAACAGAGATGTGGAGACATAAAGAAGTGGAAATGTTAAGTCTCTTTTTTAAACCTGCCAAGCAGACAATCCTATCTGGCTCAATCAACATCCTCTCTAGTAGAGCCATTCCCCTCACCATCCCCATTATGAGGACTAAGGGACCAATCAGGATTGTCTAGCCATATACCCCTAAGCAAGAGGCCAGAGCAATGTATTTTATTTTAGAAAGTCAAAAACATTATTATGAGAAAAGGTCCATAAGCTTCACCAGACTGACAAAGGAGTTCATTACACACAAACACTGTAAGAATTCCTGGCAAGTGCTTTCAGATGCTTAAAAGGCAACACAGCTTTCTGACTTTGAAGGTTTACTCACACCATGTAGGAAGCATCAGCTATAGGGGGCCAAGATGTCATTGTGCCTATGCCATCAGACAGCAAGGTCTTCCTTTATGAAGACACAAAGATTTCAGCATTTCAACTCAGACAGGTCACAGAATCCTTTCTGCTACCATTTTGCAGCATCGTGCTGCCAGGCATAGGGAATGGAGCTCAGTGGTCTCACCCCCCCCCGGGACTGAAGGAATTGTGGGAAAATGCAGGATGGAGTGTGCGCCACTTCGATTAATTCCTTGTTGTTTACTTTGCATGATATTTTAAGAAAATGTTATTTTGCCTTAGTGTGATGTCACTTGTTTAATTCTGATTGTTGGGAATGGGGGCAGAGGGGGGGATTCAATGAGAAAAAGAAATTCATGAGCACTGCTTTTGAATAGTTAATGGAGCCAGATAGGTACTAGGAACCTGAATGTGGCAGGGAAGCATGATGCCTAATTGAATATCATTTTCCAATAGATCTGTTATCCCAGTAGACTCTTATTATTCCTCTCCTTTCTTTCTCCTGTAGATGGGATTGTTTTATCTGTAGAATTAGGTGCCTGCAATTCAACCTTCTGGATTTATCCCCTGGTAGCCCAAGATCTTAGGTTGTGATATTTAAACCTAGGTTTATGAAGAAGCCAAAAGGTGTTTTCATCATGTGTGAACAATAGTTTTTTTAGGTCATTGCCTAGTTATATGCCTATAGGGAGAAAACAGGCTGTCCACAGAGATTTATTACTAATGAATTAATTAATTGGGATCATATCTACACTTCTATCAAATAATCATTGGTTGGATGAGGGCTCCCCCATATTTGATAACTATTTATCAAAGTCACTACTTTGTGTCAATAAGAGATAACGTGCTTGACTTTTCAATTGTATATGAATTTTATCAAGTAAAAGCCCAGCCCTCAGTCAATATTTTCACAGAATGACTCATTCCCAGGAATGTTTAAGGTCTGCCTTAAGCTAACTAATTATTCTACTCAAGAAAACCATCAGGGCATCCTGGAAGGAAGAATTAGCAAATGGTTGACTTATCTTTATAGAACCATACTATTCCTAGACAGAGGCATCTTGGCAGAATGAAAAGAGAATTGTCCTTAGAGTCAGAAAGATCTGGGTTCAAATCCTCTTCCTGTAGCCCATTGGCTATGTGACCCCTAGACAAGTCACTCAAGGCTCAGCCATTCTCTGAGCCTGTAAAGTTTCAGAGAATGTGCCAACCTGCATTGGTAGAGGAAGTCTCATCTAGGAATTCCCGATCCCAACAAAATAAATCTAGTCCCAATCTCTACCTTAATAAATGAAAGTGTGATACATTTAAATGTGCATTTTCCCTATTGTGTGGAGGCAAATGAAAGAGATAAAATAATACCATAGGATCATAGATTTGGACTAGGAGGAATTTTAGAGACCATCCTGTCCTAAGCCCATATTTCAGAGGAAGTATTCGAGGCATTGAAAAGTAAAGAAGCTTCTGAGTTTGGATTTGACCTCAAGTCTTCCTAACTCCAAGTCTAGCCCTATTTATTACACCAGAGGTGTCAAACACGCAGCCTGTGGCCTGAGCCAGACTAAAATGTAATTGAGAAATGTTTAACAAAATAAATTCGAAATATAAAAGAACATAATAATGTTAATATGTGGGTTTTTCTTAACTAATATGGGCAGGTAGGGATCCTTATGAATGATTTAATGGCCCTTTTCTATTTGAGCTTGACACCCCTGCATCATAAATTTCTGCCTCTCAATGTAAAAATGAGTGAAGTGTGTATGTGTTTTCAAAGACTTAAGAAAGCCTTTTAGCATTCAAGGCAAAGAGATCTAAGTATCAAATCAACTTAGTAATTCATGATGTAAAAATAATAATTTAATCACATTCAATTGGGTGGATTCTCTCCCACAATAAAGACCCACTATTTGCTGGTAGACCCCAACACTGACCCTGTGGGGAGACATTGAGATATTACATTGTAGATAGAAACAGAGAATCCAGGATACCATTATGGGGAGACCTAGGACAATGTAAGGATGAGGCTGAGAAAGCTGCTGCCCCAGGTGAGGATATATTAAGTGACTGGGTCAGAGCTCACCTGAGGGAGGAAGGACACCTAGAGGTAACTTCCTAGGCTAATTCATTATTCCTGCTGCCTATATTGCTGAGTTAATATGTAAATATAACTTTTTTTAACTGTATCACTTTTAAAATCATTCTTTTAAATGTTTATTCCCTCTAAATCCTAATGTCCCAGAGCAAAATTCTAGTGGCCCTGCCTTAATTATGGTATGTGTGTGTGTACCCTAAATCTGCCTCTAACACTAACCCAAAATGTGTGTGTGTGTGTGTATGTGTGTATGAGAGAGAGAGAAAAAAAAAGAGAGAGAAAGAGAGAGAGAGAGAGAGAGAGAGAGAGAGAGAGAGAGTAACAGACAGAGATTTGGAAGGAAATTTATATGATATTTATCTCATTCCTTTTTTTGCTTTTTTTGTTGAGCAAGGACACAGGTACTCCCCCAACCTTTTTTTCAGTTCAATTATGAGATTCTAATCATTATGTGTTTCAGGGACATTTACTGCAAAAATTCTGGGTACATCTTAGCAATCCTGGCGTCATAGACAGTAACACTCTATACCTTACTTCACTCCTGAACTCTTAATAGCAAGTTAATTTTTCTTGTTTTGTTTTACGGGCCATTGCACTTTCTAATATAGGCTGGATAAAGCCTAAGTGTAATAAGGTAAAATTTGTCCCATGGTACCAGTAAAGGCCTCACTATTCAATCTGGGCCCTCTGCTCACAGCCCTGTGATTGCTGTTACATAGGCAGGATATGATGAGCTTAATGAATCCTTTAATTATTTAAACTTTCAGATGCAAAAAAAAATGGTAATAATATTTCAAAGTGTTTTTAATGTTAGAGAAAGTACAATAAATTATTCAACTGTGTACATCTTTTTCTTGACCCTTCTGGGGATACTGGAAAATCAAATCAAATCATCCAATTGGACATACCAGTTAATAAGCTTATGTTACATTTTCCTTCAGTGGCCTAAAGCCTGCTACACACTACTGTTACGGTAATATTCTTTTAAAAATATCTTTTGTGACTATACCAAGCACTGATTCAAGTAGAATTCTTTGAGGACAGAAATAATGAACATTGAGGTCTATTGGTTTGCTTAAGATGCTAAATGAAAGTGATCAGAACTGTCTGACTTTCTTATGATCTTACCTAAAAGAAAGAGAAACCTAGAGCTCTCAGAGCGTTGCCTGTAATGTTGATTTTGCTTGGCTGGTTCCTACCTAATATAAATGTTTATCCTAAAGAAAAAAAGGCTGATGGGGGGCACAATAGCCATGTTCAAGTATTTGAAAGGTTATCACATGTTCTGATTCACCCCAGAGGGCAGAACCAGAAGCAATGGGGTGGAAGTTAGAAAGAGAGCAATTTAAGCTGAATGTCAAAAAAAAAAATTCCTGACAACTACAACTGTCCAAAAATGAAAAGGGCCACATCTCTACTCTCTGGTCATCTCCTCTATAGCCTCACTGATCTGTTTTCCTACCCTGGGATCCTACTCTCCTAACTGGTGACTGCCTCTCCCAAATTAGCACTTCAGAAATAGCCTCCAGCATGTTTCATCTCACTCCAAACTATCCAGTTACCTCTTCTATAACTTTTTTAACCACCTTGTTCCCAACCTCCCCTCCTCCACCCCCAGGTCTTGAAGATGAACCCTGATCAACTCAAATCAGCAATACAGATGCTCTACGCACCATCTTTCTAAACCAAAATACTTCTCTCTGGTTACCACTCCCTTTTGAGTCTTGTTTTCCCAGTTAAAATGGAAACTCCTTGTGGGCAAGGATTATCTTTGCTTTTAGTATTGAATACTCAACTTTTAGCCCATGCTTTGCCATACTAGCACTAAATAAAATTATTTTTCATTCATTCATTTATACAAGAAGTAATGAGTTCTTCCTCCTAGGAAGACTGCAAACCAAGCCTAGATGAACACTTGGTGGTATGTTATAGTGAGGCTGAATTAGATTGCTGCTAAGGTACCTTACAACTCTCAAATTCTGTTATTCTGTGACCCACTTATCCCCCAACTCTGTCTGGAAACACTTCACCAAGCCTATAGTGTCTGCCCACATCCATCTCCTTTCATTGAAGGATCCTAGGCATCAATACAGTTTCAATTAGTACTCTTCCAAATGTTGATCAGGGATGGGGAATCTGTGGCCTTGAGACCTTTTGACTGAGCCCAAGTTTTACAGAATAAATCCTTTTATTATGGGGATTTGTTCTGGGAAGTTTGGATTCAAAGGGCTGCACTTGAGGACCTAGAGGGCCACATGTGGCCTTGAAGTCTCAAGTTTCCCATCCCTGCTCTAGTCTATCTCTTCCTTTGTCATGTTCTCTTTTACCTCCTTGTCCAGACTCTTCAGACCATAGGAACCCCTGGAGACTATCTACGATGAGAAGACTGAAGAAACATTGTTATGCTTCCTCTGTGAAAAGTTGGTAACTAGAAAATACCAAAGACTAGTTAGTGCTGACTGCCCATTTCACACACTTGTTTATAAGAAAGCACTTTGTAACCTTGAATGGACTCAACACTGAGGTAGGAGGAGGAGGAGGAGAAGGAAGAGGAGAAAGAGAAGGAAGAGGAGGAGTAATAAATACCTTTAGAAACAGGGCAGAGGGGGCAGGGAGAGGGGGATGGAATTCAGAAGTTGTGTCTAATCCACAACTGTGTTGATGCCCTCTTGAGTGTTAATCCTGTGATACTTTTCTGACTGGTGTCACTTTCTCAGAATCTCTGTCCCTTCAATGAGCTCTTCTGAAAAAGAATCTGGAAATTCATGCCTTCTTATTTGAAGGTGGAAGCCAGAAGACCAAGATCTCTCCTCTCTCAAGTGCTCAGCAACTCCTTTCCTTATGCAAGTGTGGAGCATTCAGTAATCACTCTCTACCAATGAGGAGAGATTTATGCAAAGGAACTTTGAGCCCCAGGTTACATTCAAACATATAGGAGACACACTTAAACGATGAGCCATGATCATTGAGTTGATCATGGTTCACCATTCAGGTGTGTTCAAGTGTGTACCAGACAGCTGCAAGATCAAAGTTCGCAGGACACCATAGATCATCTCAGGCTAACTAAGCCCAAGAAAGAATAATCTCCAATAAAGATGTATTCTCTCTCCTCCTTTTAAGAAAATCTAATAAAAGATCATAGATTGCAAGTGAAGTGCCAGAAGGGTACTTAGAGGCTTTTTAATTTAACCTCTTAATTTTATAGATGGGGAAAGTCAAGCACAAACACAAATGAAATTCCTTGTCAAAGGTCACACCAGGAGTAAGTAGAAGAATCAAGATTCAAACCCATTTTCTCAATTTCTGAATTAAAAAATTACTGAGGTTGGCTGTTTCTATTTTTTTTTAATGCTTCTTGACTACCAAAAGATTCACTACATATTTCCCTGGAAAACAGGGACTCCCCCTCATACATTTAAAATATGTTTAGGTTTTGGAAAAAAAGAGTTTGCAGATAATATTTTAAAAACACATTTATCTGTTGCATAAAGCAAAAGTCATGTGTAAACGACACCATTAGCAGACAGCTATAAGACTGACTTCTCTGTCTAAGATTATTGGAGAATTGCCTAAGGGCACTTACCCACGTTCATTGAAATAAGCCCATGTAGACTTCCCTGCTCTTTAAAATTAATATCAGTTTCAAATTGGGTCATTCAGTAAGTAGAGAATATAGCACCAATTAAGCACTTTCCTACCTTCAGTCACTATCTAGAGTTTCAAAGAGATTGGAAAAACCTGTGCACACTAATAGTCCTCATCATGTTGCTTTGCAAAATGTTTATACTTCTTTAAGTTTATTCTCTTTTTCTTTATTCTAGATATACTTATAATACACACACACACACACACACACACACACACACACACACATAAAATTGTCTGTTTTCTATATGGGCACCTGGGTGGTAAAATGGATAGAGAGTCAGGCCTGGAATCAGGAAGACACATCTTCTTGAATTCAAATTTGGCCTTACATACTTACTAGTAGTGTGACCCTGGGTAAGTTACTTAACCATGTTTGCCTCAGTTTCCTCACCTATAAAAATGAGCTAGAGAAGGAAATGACAAACCATTCCAGCCTCTTTGCCAAGAAAACCCAAAGGGGGTCACAAAGAGTTGTACACTACTAAAAAAAAAGACTGAACAACACTTGTTATACGTATGTGTGTGTGTATAGATATAGATGTCTATGTATGTATAGATACTTGACTCCTCCATTGGACGTTAAGATTATTGAGAGCGGTGATGGCTTTATTCCATTTATAACCACTGCTGCTAGCACACTGCTTGACATATGGTAGATGTTTAATAAATGCTTGTTTGTTGATTGAAGAATTGATTGATTTGAGGGCATCTCATTAACTTAACAGAGATTCCTTTCTACTCACTTCTCATTTCCTACACACTCTTCCTGCATTCAACTATATACTTTTTACCTTTTGCCCAAACAGACCACCTTTTCCTGAACACCTTATCTTACCATCCCCCTTCTCAATACACTCACTTTTCTGATTTTGAATAAGCACATTTCCAAACAGACATGAACATCTGCTTGATTTAAAGTTGCTCAGTATAACCCAAAAAAAGGACTGAGGAACAATTATTGTGCCATGCTCATCAGGGAAACTTCTAAGATAATTGAATTTGTACCCAAAATTCCGTACCATAATGGGAAATAATGAAAGTGTTGGTCATAGGCTCATAAATATTGAGTGGAAAAGAAACTTGAAAGGCATCTAGCAGAACCCTTTCATTTTAAAGATGAAGAACCTGGGTTTATATCTAGCGTTATGTACTAATGGAAATTTAACATAATAGCTAATAATAATGGTAATAATAACTAGCATTTATATTGCACCTTCTATGTGCCAGACAACATACTGAATGCTTCACAAATATTATCTAATTTTATTATCACAACAACCCTGGGAAGAAGGTATTATTATTATCCCAGTTTTACAAATGGGGAAACAGGCAAAAAGAAATGACCCTTGCCCAGGGTCACACATTAACTAGAATGTGTCTGAGTCTGGATTTGAAATCAGGCTTTCCTAATTCCAGGCCCAGTAACTCTATCTACTATGCCAATTAGCTGCCATTACCAATTAAATTGACTTAGAACTCATAAAAAAATTTTCTATTTTTTAAATTTAATTTGTCTTGGGCTGCTGCCTAATTTTCATTTGGTTCAATACCTGATACCCTGAACCCTACCCATGACTGGTTAAGGTCCTGGATAAACATTAATTTTTTTAATTAAAACTTTTTCGATCATCAAGTATTTATTTTTTTCTCTCTCCCACCCTCCACACCCTGCTGGGGGAAAAGAAAAACACAGGCCTTGTAACAAATAAGCATAGTCAAGCAAAGTAAATTCCCATATTGGTCATGTCTAAAATTGTGTGTCTCATTCTGCATATTTTAACTTAGACCTTATAAAGTTTTGTGTCAATGATCCTTTTATGTATTTGTAATGCATTATTTTGTATTGTGATTCATAGGAGCATACGACCATAGATTTAGAGCTGGAAGAGACCTCAGAGTTCATCTTATCCAACTCCATTTTACAAATAGGAAAACTGAAACTCTGTGAGGTTCAATGGTTGCAAAACTAGCAAGTGGAAAAACTGGGCATTGAACCTAGGTCCTCTGACTCCAGCTTTCTTTCCACTGAACTATGCTGCCTCACAGTTTGTGTGTGCGTCCACCCAACAGATCTGTGGCAAGGCATGGACATGAGTCACACAGGATAGGCCCACATGGATGGGTTGTAATCAGCAATGCTGGAGGGAATATTAACATTGATGAAACCACAGACCCACTGGAGCACTGGCCTGGCAGGAGTGTGCTGGTAAAGCTTCAACAGAAGGCACAATACACTTTTTTGCACCAGTTATTTAGGTCTATCACTATTTTTATAAAGAGAGTTTTATAATTGGATTCCTATAGTTCCTGGATGTGTCTTTTTGGTTGTTGCATTTTGAGTTCAGAGCTATCTCTCTCCCTTCTTCCTAATCCCACACTAGAAAAGGCTAACATTTGACACAGATATATATGTATGTATATATATATGTGTGTGTGTGTGTGTGTGTGTGTGTGTGTATACATATATATATATGTATACATATATATATATATATATATATATATATATATATGAAATGATATATACTTCCATATATCAGTTCTTTCTCAGGAGATAGATAACATCTTCCTTCATAGGTCCTTTATAGTTGTTTCTGATACTCACATAATTCAGAATAGCTTAGTCATTCACAATTACTCTGTGAACAATATGTCTGTTACTGTATACAATGTTCTCTTTTCACTCATTTTCTCATTTCACTCTTCATTATTTCATGCAAGTATTTCCATGTTTTTCTGAAATCAACCTGCTCATCATTTCTTAGGGCACAGTAGTATTCCATCACATTCATATACCACAACTTATTCAGTCATTCTCCAATTTATGGGCATCCCCTCAGTTTCCAGTTCTTTACCACCACAAAGAGAGCTGTCTATTTATTTTAGATATAGGTTCTTTTCCTTTTCCCCTGATCATCTTGGAAACAGAACTAACAGTGGTATTGCTAGATCAAAGGTGATAGGCAGTTTAATACTCTTTGGGCATAATTTCAGATTGCTCTCCAAAATGACTTGGATCAGTTCACAGTGCCACCAATGCTTATTAGTGTCTCAATTTTTCCACATCACCTCCAATGTGTGTCATCTTCCCTTTCTATCATTTTAGCCAAACTGATAGGTGTAAGATGGCATCTCAAAGTTGTTTTAATTTGCATTTTTCTAATCAATAAAGGTTTAGAGGATTTTTAAAATATAACTATATGTAGTTTTGATTTCTTCTTCCAAAAACTGCCTGTCTTACCCTTTGACCATTTATCAATTGGGGAATGACTCATATTCTTATAAATTTGACAAAATTTTCTATTTATTATGATGTGAGACCTTTATCCAAGACATTTCCTCCAATTTTTTGCTTTCCTTCTAATCTTAGCTACATTGTACAAAATCTTTTTAATTTAATGTAATCAAAATTATCTATTTTACATCTCTCAAGGCTCTCTATCTCTTGTTTATTCATAAATTCTCCTACCAAAAATCTGATAGGTAATATGTTCATGTCCTTCCAATTTATTTATGATAGCTCCTTTTATCATATATCTGTTTTGACTTTATCTTGGCAAATGATGTAAAAAAGTGATCTGTAACTATTTTCTGCCAGACTGCTTTCCAGCTTTCCCAATGATGTTTACCAAATGGTAAGTTCTTATTCCAAAAACCTTAAATCTTTACATTTATCAAACACAAGGATATAATAATCATCAACAACTCTGTATTGTATAGACATGCCATGTCCCGCTGGTCCATCGCACTCTCTCTTTGCCAGTACCAGATAGTTCTGACAACTACTGCCCTGTAATACAGTTTGAAATCTGGTGCTTCTAGGCCTCTTCCTTGTACACTTTTTTTCATTAATGCCTTTTATATTCTTGGCCTTTTGTTCTTCTAAATGAATTTTGCTGTTATTTTTTCTAGCTCAATAAAATAACTTTTGGTAATTTGATTGGGATGGCCCTAAAGTAGATTAGTTTATGTAGAATTGTCATTTTTATTATATTTGCACGGCATATACATGAACACTTAATAGGTTTCCGATTATTTAAATCTGACTTTATTTAAATAAAAAGTGTTTCATAATTATGTTCATATAATTCCTGAGTGTGTCTTGGAAGATATACTCCCATATATTTCATATTATCTGCAGTTATTTTAAATGAAATATCTCTTACTATCTCTGTCAGTGATATATAGAAATGCTGATGATTTATGTGGATTTATTTTATATCCTGCCACTTCGCTAAAATTATTCATTGTTTCAACTAACTTTTTAGTTGAATCTCTAAGATTTTCCAAGTATATCATCGTACCATCTGCAAAAAGGGATAGTTTTATTACTTCAATGCCCATTCTGATTCCTTTGATTTCTTTTTCCTCTCATTGCTTTTGCTAGCATTTGTAATACAATATTGAATAATATTTTTGATAATTGGCATCCTTGTTTCACTCCTGATCTTATTAGGAAGGCTTCTAGCTTATCCTTATTACAGTTGCTTTTTTACCCTACTAGATGCATATGTTATTCCCTCTTTGACCCAGTTCCAATGAGAATAATGTCCCCAAACTATTTTCCTTCTACCCTCCATTGTAACAGTTCTTCCATTCATGTCTTTTTTGTATGAGATCATTTGCTCCATTTTGCCTCTCCTTACCCAATTTTATTTTTTAAGATCATTCCATAATAATTAACTCAATCCTGTAAGGGATGATTTCTCAGAAGTGAAGCCTCTTCAAAACGGTTAATAGTTTTAGTATTGTTGAAACACACTTTCCTGCCTTTTCTTGTCCTTTGTTCTTTGTTACTGGGAGAGATTCACAGGAATAGATTTTACCCCCTGAAGCCCAGCCGATGGGATAAGGGAAAGAGGGTTAGGGAGGGTGAGGGGGCTCTGTTAGGGTACAAAAGGACCTTGCTTTCCAGAATCAATTTGTACTTCCCTGGCCAGTGCCAAGAGTAACGAGGGGCAGTACCCTTTCTCATGAGAAAGCAATAAATTCATTTCTGCTTTCAGGTATCTACATCTTTGTATTGAGTTTTTTGGTAGTAGTCTCTCTCTGTCCCACACAATCCCAAACCTTCTATCTATGTGTATTCTTTCTAACCACCCTGATAATGATAACACTCTTAAGTTACAAAGTTTCCCCGTATAAAAAGTAACCAGTTTAACCTTATTAAATCCCTTATAAACAGTCTTTCACGTTTACCTTCTTACCTTTCTCCTGAATCTTGTAGGTCAGATTTTTGTTCAGTTCTGGTCTTTTCCTCAGAAATAGCTGCAAGTACTTTAATTCATTAAAAATCCATTTTTGCCTTGCAGAATTACACTCATATCTGCTAGGTAGGCTATTCTTGGTTGCAAACCCAGTTCCTTTGCTCTTTGGAACATCATATTCCATGTCCTTCGGTCTTCTAATGTAGAAGCCGCTAAATCATAAGTTATCCTCTCTGTAGCTCCAGAACATTTAAATCGTTTCTCTCTAGTTGCTTGTAATATTTTCTCCTTGACCTGGGAGCACTAAAACTTAGGCATAAAGTTGTGGGAATTTTAATTTTAGTATCTCAGGTGGTAATCGGTGGGGTTTTTTAATTTCTATTTTACCCGCTAATTCTAAAGCTTCAGGTTTAAGGTGTTTTAAATTATTTTTTGAAATATTGTAACAAAACATTTTTTTATTCATAACTCTCAGATGGTCCAACATATCTCTCCTCACTCTGTTTTCCGAGTCAGTTGTTCTTCTAATGAGACACTTCACATTCTCTTCTATTTTTTCAGTCTTTTTATTTTGTTTTATTATTTCTTGATATTTTATTAAGTCATTAGCTTCCTCTTGCCTGATTCTAATTTTTAAGGAGTTATTTTCTTCTGTAAGCTTGTAGGTCTTTAAATAATTTTCTTGATTTTCTTGCATTACTCTTGGGGGGTTTTTCCCCTAATTTTTCCTGAACCTTTCTGAGTTTTAAAGTCTTTTTTAAGCTCTTCTAAGAATTCTTTTTTGAGCTTGTGACCATGTTACATTCCTCTTTAAGGCTTTACAAGTAGCTGTTTTGACTTCATTGTCTTCTGAGTTTGAACACTGAACTTTATCACCATAGTTACTATCTAGGTCTGGTTCTTTTTCTATTGCTTATTCATATATTTTTTCAAAGGTCTATTTCTTGGCTAACTCTAGGTTAGGATCAGGCCCTGTCTGCTCCTTGGGTTTGAGGGATAATGTCTCCAGCTCCACATCCTCCCTACCCTGTTGTTTTCTAAGCTCTATCTGGGGGGTGGGGAGATGGGGAGGTGGGGAGGAGAAGGTATCTTTGCTCTTCTGGCTCACCTGTTGGTCTATAGGTGCCCTCAGGTATTCCTCTGCACCCCTGAGCTGTGACCAGGGCTGTGCCCCCAGCACTTTGACCACCTCAAATGCTCCTGCTCCCTACCCTCTCTCATACACCTGCAAGCATCAGCTTGACTCTCTGCCCTGGAATGGAAACTGGGTTCTGCTCTCCTGAGAGTGACCACAAGTAGAAAGGCCCGCCCCTCTGCTATCCCTCAGGCTCCCCCCCCCCCCAAAAGGTGAGTCCTCGACCCTTCACAGCCCCAGGCAGCAGCCACCGCCAGGGTCCAGTGTGCCCCAGTCAGAGCACCTGGGCCCCATATGTCCTGGGGCCAGCAAAAGCTGCTCTTCCCCCCTTTTTCCTTTCCCCTCTTCCCCCCAAGCCTTTCCCTGATCTTCAAAAGTTCTCAAAGGTCTGGACCTTTGCATCCTCCCACATGGTCTTAGGCTGGCTGACAGCCTTATCCCCACTTTAAATTTTTCTGTCACTCTAAAATTCACTATGTGTATTTTAAATTATTGGGGGAGAGTCAGGTAAAAGTTCCTTTCTTATCTTACCATCTTCCCACAATTCCTGTCACAATATGCTTTTAAATTTAATCTGCATTATTAACATTTTCTTCACCATTTTCTCAGGTCTAAACTACTAATAAAATAGTAAATGAAGCCCTGATGTGTAGCAGTTGCTGATTTCTGTGGCATAAATGCTTACATGGAAAATATAACAATCCACTTTGTCTGTGTGAGTCAGCATTAGGATATGCTTTCCCATGTGCATCAGTAGACTGTAAGTTCCTTGAGAACAGGGAAAATATTTAAACTCTCTAACATAGTGTTTGGCATAGTGCTCATAGTGACTCATACTAGCTGCTTAATAAATATTTATGGACTTGGATTGAATTGATGCTTGAATAGGAGAAGAAAAATATGCCTAAAATAACAGCAGGGTATTTCAGAGGAAGAAAAAAAATGTTTTTAACTTAACAGAAGGTAAAATAATTATCAATGACAGATACAATTTTCCTAAAGTAGAAAATAGATTATTTTTCACGAAAGTGCTCAAACTCAAATAACTCATGACAATATCTATTATGCTCCCAAAATGTACATTAGCCAAGCTGACATCTCATTGTATGTATGTTTTTGTTAATCTCAGTGTAGACAACTGTATTAGTCCTAAGAAGCTAATAAATTGCCTTAGAAAATAGCGTTGTTGTTGGTTTTTTTTCCTCAAAGGCTTTACTGATCAGCATGAAATTGATAAACTAACACCTAAAAGTTAGTTTGGTTTCCCAAGAGCCTCTGAATATACTGTCACTTGTGGCCTAATAACAGCTCTGGGTTTACACAGACTGAGCTGAATTTCAGGGGCTGCTCAGGTACTGATACTCATTGACTTATACCCTAACTAAGAGTTTCCCTTAAGAATATCAGAATCTGTGTCTAGATAAAAAGTGGGGATGGGGCAAGAGAAGGTCCCTCAGCTTCCACAGAAACACTCACACTAACTAGACAATAAATATAAAATAAGCTTTATTTAATCTGACCAAAAAATGTGAATGATACATACCCATGTCAGTCAATCATCAAAACAATTCTCCCTTCCTTCTCTAGAGAGGCTCCTCTAGCCTGGGACCTACCTGAGATCTCTCCCATACAATGCTTCAGATGTAATGAGAAATACCCTGGGTACAGCTCTCACTCCATAAAGGGTGGGGGTGAGAGGAGAAGGAGAGAGGAGAAGGTGGTGTTGCTAGAGACTCAAGGTCTCAGTTCCCAAAGGCCTCTATGGAATTTATGATATATACTATTATACTGGGTGGCAATTATTCTCCAGAATGAGGGGAAAGTAATTAAGTTGCTAGAGACCTTGTTCTCTGGACCGTCACAATCCACATAACTCATGGCAAGGAAGGGCAAAGTCTAGATTTGTTCCTTGACAATTATAATTCTGTCCTGTGCTACTCCTTAACTCTGGTTCCTGGTAGGCCCAGGAATTCTTTCATCACCTTACTTCTGTAGCTCCCAGCTGGGCCAGGAATTCCTGGTTACTTGGCTTCTTCCTCCATTTACTGCTATATCTGGAGACCTATGGTTTCATTCATTAGGTCATGTGACTTCCCTTTGACCAACCTTCCAGATCTCATCTTTAACACTAGCCTCCCTCCTTTAGCCTGCTTTTAAAAGACCAACCCCTGGAGTGTAGTTCCAGGATATTATGAAATGGTTGTGAAACATTGATTGTCTATATGATGCCAATAGGATGACAAGTACCCAAATGAGGCAAGAAATTCTCACCTTATCAAGAAGTTAAACTTGTGAAGGGGATTTCACAACTGGTTAAAGATACAGCATCATTACCAGAACAGGGTCCCCATCGGTGGGGTCCCAGAACACACCTTCTGTAATGTCATTTGATCTTGGGATTCTGTGTTAATATTTGAGCATAGAATTTGTCCCAGATATGACAAAAACAGCCATCTAGCTCAACACCAGTGAACTAGGGTAGGGTACCAGTAAACCAGCTGCCCTGGCAACATCCAGAAGAGTGTTGACTGTTCAGTCTTGGACCAACTGTTTGAATTCTCTAAGCTTCCATTCCCTTATATGGAAAATACAGATGATTATACTTGCACCATCTACTTTAAAGAGTTGCTATAAAGAAGTAGTGCTTCATGAATTTGAACATTATCTCCACTTTACATTTGAGGAAACTGACTCCATTAAGGACTGTCCAAACTTTCACTACCATACCACCAAAACCTTGGAACTCTGCTTCACCCTTGGGGCGCTTTCCTCCGATTGGCTGGCTTTTCCCAGAATTTCCATGTTTAAGGAAAATGATTGGACCAACCATGTCTTCATTCCTCTCCAAGCTCCACTCAGAGTCTGCAGACTTACTCTAACATCACCCTGCCCGGAACCTTCTTCCCCACTCTACTTTTCAGCTCCATGTTATGTTATCTTCTCCCATTGGGATATAAGCTCCTTGAGGGCAGGGGTTGTAGTTTCTTTCTGCTTATATTTGTATCCTCAGCACTTAGCACAGTGCCTGGCATATAGTAAGAGCTTAATAAATGCTTGTCAAGGGCGCAGTGAATAGAGCACCTGCCCTGGAGTCAGGACAACCTGATTTCAAATCCAGCCTCAGACACGTAACACTTACTAGCCATGTGACCTTGGACAAGTCACTTAACCCCAATTGCCCTGCCTTCCCCCCCCTCCCCAGAAAAAAAAATGCTTGTTAACTTGGACTGAACTTCTGATAAGCTAAGTGATTTCCCCAGAGTCAACCAGTTGTGAAACATATCTCCCAACCAAAATACTGCTCCCTATGCCCCCACCAACCCTAAAGAGAAAGATTAAGTATTAGAAGGTGCAGAGAAGGAGAGACAAGATTGTTGGTCTTGGGCAGGGAAGAGAAGTACAGTGACCATGAGGATAACGTGTGGAACCCAAGTAAGAGGAAGGGGCTCAGATCTTGGAATTTGCCCTAGGTACCTACATAGCTAAGAAGGCATCTCAATCAATTAATCAGTGACCATTTCTTAAGTCTCTACTGTATGGCAGGCACTATGCATGCTAAACTCCAAAAAAAAGAGACAAAAAGAAGCAAAAGACAGTCCCTGATCTCAGTGAGCTTATCAACCTTCCCAAGAATCCTTTTCTCTTTACTCCATCCCTCATTTGGCCTGGGATGGTGGACAGGTCAGAATCATAGTTCACTAGGTCAAGGTTTGGTCCGTATTTGTACTTTCAGCATCCAACACAGATCATGACTCCACATTGTCTTAGTAGAAAGGAAGGAAGGAAGAGTATTTGCGGAACACCTACTGCATGCCAGGCACTGTTCTAAGAGCTTTACTGGTATTACCTGATTTGATCATCATTTCCACCCTGTGAGGCAGGTGCTATTGTTATCCCCGTTTTACAGCCAAGGTAACAAAGGTAAGCAGAAGTTAAAGGACTTATCCAGGGTGACATAGCTGGTAAGGGTCTGAGGCTCGATTTGAACTTGGGTCTTTCTGACTCAATCCTCTTCAGCACCCAGCTGCCTCTAGCAGATAGTCCTTAAGAGCTGGGGTGGCCAAAATACTCATCATCCTATGACCAAACAGGTCATAAGAAGCTCTGACTTAGTGAGAGTGATGCTCTGATGATACATCTACTGTCTGTCAATGGGTCTGTACTCAAAGCATTTCTAGCTTGGAAAAGGCTGCCAGAGCCCAGGCTCTGCTGGTGTGATCTTTGAGAAATCCAAGGCCACTTCTGTGCTCCAGTGAAAGCACCAGAGGAGGCCTTTGGCACAGGATAACAACAAGGGAAATCCTGGTTTTGTACAGTCCTTAAGTTCACAACAGATTTTACCTCTATCATCTCCTTTGATCCCCACAGCAACCCTTTGGGCTTGGCACAGCAAGTATTACTATAAAGCCCCATATAATAGAGAAAGAAACTGATGTTCTAAACTGCGATTGGTCATAAAGCTAGTGGCTGTTGGGATTTAAGCCCAGGCATCTCCTGACTCCAAGTCCATTGTTCTTTCCATAACATAGGTTTTTATTGTATTGATGAGACAACATGGTAGAGTGGAAAGAGTCTGAGACTAAAGACGTAAGTTCAAGCTCCATTTCTTCCTAGCTGCATAATTCTGGGCAAGATACAACCACTCAGAATTCCAATTTTATCTCCTGTAAAATGGAGATAGTATTCAAATTCACATAGCATTTTAAGGTTTGCAAGGTATTGTTCTCAATAACCCTATAGGAGCAAATAGTGCAAATACACCCATTTTGTATAAGAGTAAACTGAGGCTTACTCATAGACCCTAGAAAGAATTTAAACAGTTTGCTCAAGGTCACACAGCTGTATGAGAGGTAAGATTTGAACCCAGGGCTCTTGACTCCAGGTATTTTTTTCTACTGTATCATACTAACTCATACCTCCTTCCCTCCCTCCATCCTGAGATTATTGATAGGAAAATACTTTATAAACCTTGAAGTGCTACATATATGTGAGTTATTATGATTATTATTCTCTGATTAGAACTTTATGCCTTTCTTAAGTGGCATTATAGCAAGTAGGATGTACAGTGGATAAAGCATGAGACTTGGAGTCAGGAAGACAAGTTCAAATTCTGCCTCAGGTACTTAACTAGCTGTGTGACTCTGGGCAAGTCACATAAACTCTGTTGGCCTCAGTTTTTTCATCTGAAAGGTGATGATAAGAATAGTCACTACTTCACTGGGTTGTTGTGAGGACAAATGAGATAATACATATAAATCCCTTTGTAATCCTTAAAGCTCTGTATAAATGATAGTGATTATCTCTGGTTACAAATTATATTTCCAAATTGTTTAGGTTTCTGACACAGTAGGATATTAAATTGTTTTCCCTCTCTCACTCTCTCCAGGTGGGAAGCACTTGCCTCATCAATCCTGCCTGAATGGTGGAGGAAGCAAACTTAGGTATTTTGAAGATTCCTATACAGTTGATCCCATCAGGAGTCTCCAGTGATGAGAGGGAAATGGGAATATTTTAAACAAGCTTCTACATCCACAGGACGTGCTGACTAGGGTTAAGCAGGAAACAAAGTGTACAGAGGCTGGTGACCTCTGGATGTGGGTTCTTCTTGACTCAACTTGACGTTAATGACAGAGACACATTCAGAGATGAGAGGAGCTGGTTGTTATTCTTGGCACTTAAATGTGTGAGACCAAAGGTTGGGGAAATTTTAGCACAAGAGAGAAGCATTAGAGCAGAAACACCCTGATCAGACTCATCAGAACATCATTCCAACAGAGAATTCTGAAATACTCACCTTTGCACTTCAGGCACACCCCAGACAGAGAGGTCCTTGGGGACTCGGGTTGACATGGGGGACCTAGCAGTGCTACCTGACTGGGGATGAAGAGAAATACAGAGTGACATAAGGGACCCATAGGGCTGGAGAATAGCAGAAGTGACCATGGACATGACCAGCTGGGAGCTCTAGAGCAGGGGTGGGGAGTCTGCGGCCTCAAGGCCACATGTGGCCCTCCAGGTCTTCAAGTGCAGCCCTTTGACTGAATCCAAACTTTACACGACAATTACCTTTAATAAAAGGATTTGTTCTGTAAAACTTGGACTCAGTCTAAAGGCCGTACCCAAGGACCTAAAAGGTCACAATGTTCCCCACCCCTGCTCTAGAGAGATGAAGGAAGGATGATAAATACAGAGGTGTCCTGTAACCAGCTCAAACTGACTCATGAGAGCTGATTGTTAAATTTTCAGCATGAGCAGAAATTGGCAAACACTACAAATCAGGATTTGATTTATTATTTTGCCGATTGTTTAGACACGGGAAAGTATCAGAGAAATTTTTAATCTTGCAGGTAAAACTTCAAAATATCATTTGTTTTCAGAGTGCCAGTCACTAAACCAGAACTTGGACAAATGCCTCTGGCTGAGAGTGGTAGAGTCCTGCATTAGGTACCACATACTAAGAAACTAGGTGAGGCTGTACCTGCTGAGCATTCATGCACTGAACGCTACAGTGTGGGGAAAGGGCTGGCTATACAGATGTCTGGAAATCAACTGTTGGTGGGTGGGTGAAATAGGGTGAGACTCCCTATGAGTCTCCTTCAACATCTTTCTTTTTGGGAGTGGAGGAGTGAGGCAATTGTGGTTAAGTGACTTGTCCAAGGTCACACTGCTAGTAAATGTCATGTGTCTGAGGCTGGATTTGAGTTCAGGTCCTCCTGACTCCAGGGCAGGTGCTCTATTCACTACTCAACCTAGCTGCCCCTCAACATCTTCTTTGAGTCTGAACAACTGTGTGGTTGTAAGGGGAATTGGTGATAATACTCTGAGTAGAAATTCTAGTAGTGTCATAGTTACCAGATCTAGGAAGAAGCAAGAAGCCAGAGATATGAAAAATCCTCAGAAAAGTACCTGGTATTATGTGAGAACCCCCCACATGAGAGGCTTCATGTCACATGAGAGCCCTTGAGACAAGGATTATACCAGTATAAGCCTGTAGCAATCAACCACAGTAAGATTAACATTAAAAATTAGTATCTCTGCTGAAAACTCACCTTGTTAAAATTTGGGACAAGAAAATGTTTCACACACAGAATGTACATGTGGGTACTTGATGAGCCTTTTAAGTTATGGCTTTTCATTCACTTTGTTTTGAGTGTAAGAAAGAATAATGAGATAAGATATAAAAGCCAATTTCTTCTCCAGCTAAGTCAAACCTCGCTCATTCATATTTTATCATCAGGTAGCACTGACAGTCATTAAATTAATTCCATTTTAATGCAGCCCAAGATTGAATTAGTTTTTTTAGTAGCTGACTCGTATTAAGCCTGCAGTCCACTGAAACCCCCAGATCGTTTCTGGAACAGTGGCTATGTAACCTTGCCTCCCCCATCTTTTACTTGGTGATGCTGATTTGTTGAACCCAAGTGTAATACATTAAGTTTCTCCCTACTGGACTTCATCCTATTCAGTTCAGCCCAAAGTTCTAATCTTTCAAGATCCTTTTATATCTTGTCTCTGTCATCCTTCTTCGCATCATCTGAAAATTGGGTAGAGATCCAAGCCTTTACCCCTCGAGTGCTCCAGTAGAGACCTCTTACCACATCTCTTTGGGTTCAAGTAGTCAGCCAACTAGTGCAAAATTCATCTGTTTTCATCTAATTCAGGGACAGGTAACCTGTGGCCTAGAGGTCACCTGTGGACCTCTAGGTCCTCAAGTGTCACCCTTTGACTGTCAAAGGCCACATGTAGCCTGGAGGCTAATCCTTTTCAGGGTTGCTTATCTGTCTTTGGTATCTATCTGTCACCCAACTATCACCTATGGCTTCAAGAAGTTGTAGCATGTGCAATGGCCACACCTTGGTAAAAACCATCTGGGCAGACAGACTAAACCAGGCTAAGGGTAACTGATAGGCCTCAAATCCATCAGTGAGTTAGGGGGATGTCTACCCCAAGCATGTGAAAATTTCTGTCAGTGGAATGGGTGGATGAGAACAATTTGTTCCAATGGCCTTGAAGGCAGATGAAGCAGATGCTATGGAGCACCTGGTCAGACATGGGAGATGACAATGTCATCCACTGCATCCCAGGCCATCACCAGCTATCCTGACTTTTGTCTTACCACTAGACTTTGATGACTGTAGAAGAGAGAGTGAGGTTGATGACTTTGTGCAACTCTGCCTCACTTAAATCCAATTCATAAGCAAGTCACAATGTCACCCCATGATCTCATTGGTCTTCTTGGAAAAATTCCATAAGAATAGCATGACAAACCTTATCAAAAGCATTGCTAAAAACTAGGTGAATTATATCCTCTCTTCTACTTGTTTAATCATCCTGTGGAAAAAAAAGGAAATGTGGTTAGTTTGATATGATTTCTTCTTGATGAAGCCAAGCTGGCTCTTTGTCATTGCTACTTCACTTTGTAGATATGGCCCCTGGAACTGAATGCAAGACCCCAGCAGGGGCTTAATCAGTACTGGGTACAGCAGAACCATCACTTTCCCTTTTCTGGGCACTGTGCTCCTTTTGATACAGCCTAAGATCACTTTAATTTTTTTTTTGGCTGTCATGACATGCTGTTGACTCATACTAGCCATACAGTCCTCTCAAAGCTCCAAAAAAAAATTTTCACATGAATTGATGCTTAGCCATGCTTCCCCACACTGCATTTGTGCAGTTGAGTTTTTAAAACCCAAATACAGGAATTGATGATGAATTTCATCTTATTATATTCAGCCCATTGTTCTATCTCCATCCTATAGAGGCAGCTAAGTGGTGCAGTGGATAGACCACTGAGCCTGGAGTCAGGAAGAACTCAATGTAGGTCAGGCCTCACATACTAACTAGCTATGTGACCCTGGCTAAATCCCTTAACCTATGTTTGCCACAGTTTCCTCAACTGCAAAATAATAATGTCACCTACTTTGTAGGGTTGTTATGAGGATTAATTAAATGATATAATATTTGAGAATCTGGTACACAGTAGGAGTTATATAAATGCTTATTTCCTCCTCCTAGCATAGTAAGATCTTCTTGATACTGAGTTGTAATCCAGCTTACTAGCTTTGCCACACTGCTTTATATTACATGAAAATATGATTGACAAGCCACCTATGCCTTCCTCCAAGTCATGGAGAAAATGTTTAGAAGAAAGCTAAGGACTGATTTTGGGAGCTGTCTACTTGAACTTCCCTCAGATTGATATTAACCCATGAATGACTATTCTTTGGCTTAATCATCCAGATCCACCTAGTCAGTCTAGCCTACATTTCTCTATCTTGTCTACAAGATAGCAAACGCTTTGCCATAATCCAGTTATAAATTTATGACATCTCTTTACCTGCTGGGCTAACAAGCCCTATCCAAAATTTAGGCTAATCTGGCAAAGCCATGCTGGCTTAATAATAACCATTTCTCCATTTTCACAAATTATATTTTATATACATTCCAATTTTTTTCAGAAGTCAAAGTCAAACTTTTAGATTTGAAAACTCTAATCACTACACATTTTTTGAAAATTAGGTCAACAATTGTGGCTCTTTGGTACTAAGGCATCTTTCCTATTCTGAATGATTTTTAAGAAATCAACATTCTACTCATTTTTCAGTACCCTGAGACATAAGTCATATAGGCCTAATAACCTGAACTCATTGAAGCCATCCAGTTTCATTCCACAAATCTTACTTTACTTGAACTAAGCCAACAAAGTGTTATTTGATATTAGCATATAAGATTATATGTGAAGAGTTTTTAAATACTAGAAATTGTTATTCTCTTCAATGGTTTAAATATTTCCTTCACTTTTTAGACCACTCACTTGTTTACTGAACCCCTTTTTTCTTTTTTGTTTGTTTTGTTTGTTTGTTTGTTTTTAATTTATTTTATTCACTTTTAGTTTACAAGATTCAATTTCACAGTCCCTTGAGTTTCAGATTTTCTCCCCTCCCTTCCCCCCCCCCCATGGTGGCGTGCAATCATGTATAGGATCTGCACATACTTTCACACGGTACAATAGTTTGGTTGTATAGAAGGGTTGTAACCAATGAGTGATCGCTGGGAAAGGGAAAAAAAAAACAAACATGAAAAAGAACAATAGCATGTTTTGCTTCAGTCTCCATTTAAACTCTAGTCTTTCTATATCTTTCTCTGAGTTTAGGTATCTCCTTCCATCCCGAGGCTTGTAGAGTTGTCTTTAGCTGTGCATTGTTGAGGATAGTCCAGTTTATCAAGGTTGGTCATCACACATATGATGTGTCCATGATTGTGTACAAGCTTTTCCTGTGAACCCCTTTTTTCATACATAGTACAAAGACAAACTTGCACCAGTTTCTATGGCCAAGCTCTTCAAAACTCAGAATTAATAGGGCTAAAATTTGAGGTTTACTGTGTTTCTTTTGTTTTCAACAAACCATTCACCATAGATTAGCTTTCAAGCACTAAAAAAACTTTTTTTTTAATATGTTTGCTATTGGAATTCCCATGTTAGGGCTTTATAAGCATGCTTTTACCTTCTGTAGGGTGGCCCTTTGTCAGATTGAGGAAAGCCTTTTCTCACGAAATCCTAATAAACTCCTTTCTCCTTTCTACCTTAAAAAAATGTTTGCTATTATTTAAACTTTTTAAAATGACATTCAATTTATAGAAATCTATAGTAACTTAACAGTTACTCATTTGTAAAATGCTTAGTATGAAGGCGCTTGTTCTCTCCCACCCCCGCCCCTTTTACTTGTCTTTTTTGGTCTGTTCACCCTGTGTGCACATTCACCTATTCTATGGCTATAATCTGATATATGCTAATATTATGGGTATACTTTCTTCACTTTGTATTATTTAATATTTTTTGTTATATTTCTTCATTCTTCATCCACTTAGTTTCTCTTCTGCATATAGTTACAAACTGAATACTTTTGAGAGATTACAGCTCTCTATTAAGACACAATAAATAAAATGCTGGGTCTGGAGTCAGAAAGACCTGAGTTCAAATCCAGCCTCAGCCACTTATTAGATATATTACCTTTGGCAAGTCACTTAACCCCATTTGCCTCATTTTCATCATCTGTAAAATGATCTAGAGAAGGAAATGGCAAATCACCCCAGTATCTTTGCAAATGGGGTCATAAAGCTCAAACACAACTGAAAACAACTAAACACAAAGCTCTTGGGTAGGAGGTTCTAGGGCCAAATGCAATCATCATCATGTCACCCATAAACAAGACCACTCTGGAGAATCTCAGCATCTAGAGGGAGTCTCTCTTCCATATAGACTCTGATATCTAGGCTCCATGATGGTGGCAACCTCCTTTGTTGAACATGTATCCCTGTTTCTTGTCTCACTTTAAGAGAACAAAGAACTAGAAACAAAATAGGCATCCATCAATTGGGGAATGGATGAACAAATCATAGCGTATGGATGTAATTCAATTTTAGTGATCCATAAGAAATGAAGGACATGATGGATTAAAAGAAATATGGCAAGACTTGACTTATAGGAACTGATACAGAGTAAAATGAGCAGGAAAAGGAGAATAATTTATACCATTACTATGATAATAATGTGAGGAGAGATAACTCTGAAAGACCTTTGACCTTTGAACTCTGATCTCAGAGGAAGAGCTCAGAACTCTGACCCAAGCAGCAGCTAACTATGACTTCAAAAGAATAATGATAAAACATACTATCCATCCCTTGGCAAGGAGATGATGGATGAGACATACAGAACCAGACTTTCGTTCTCGGACATGTTTTGCCTGACTATTCATATTTGTTATAAGAGAGAACTTCTACTAAGAAGATAAGGAGAAAGTAGGTAAAAAAAAAAACATGATAGAAGAAAGGAGGGAGGTTTATGATTCTTTATTCTTTGAAATTAATTTAACTATAAATAATCATTAAACAAGTTTTAAGTGGTTATGGTGATATACAGTATTAAATACATAATAAAAATTTAATTGTTAAAAATCAAATGGTCATCAAAGTTATTTTTGATGTAACATCTTTCAAGGAATCTTATATAATATTGACATATGCATGGGAGACACCTGGTGTCCAGACTATGATATGCAGTTGTATAAATAACTCATAGAGCTAGTCCATATGTGTATATATCTTAAACAGCACTTCTGATAGACAATGAACTGGTTCAAAATAAAACAGGAGAACAGAATAGGACAGGCTATCTTTGGAAAACTACATAGTGCTTTTTTTTGGAGACGCAATTGGGATTAAGTTACTTGCCCAAGGTCACACCGCTAGTTTTGCGTTGTGTCTGAGGCCGAATTTGCACTCAGGTCCTCCTAACTCCAGGGGCGATGTTCTATTCACTCCACCACCTAGCCTCTCCCATGAAGTGCTTTTAATGGCCCAAATGTTGTTACATAACAACCTATCCAATTAACATCAATATTCTTCTGGTGATTCTGTGTGTCTATAAGACATGAATTAGCATAGTTTCAGAAAAATAAGAGACATTAATATATGAAGCAATAGGAATGTTTCCAGATCATAGCTAATAAGTATCTAAGGCAGTATTTGAACTCAGATCTTTCTGACTCAATCTCATGCTCTCTCCACCACATCATCTAGTTACTTTGGCTAATCTAAGTAAACTGTTTTTTTTTTATTATGATATGAATCTAAGTTATTTTTAGTGTCTAACTCTAAAAATGTGTAGCTTCCAAGGAGTGGCATCTAAGCCAAAAATATATTAAATCAAAGTCACAAATAGGCTTTTGGGGAGGAACAGGAAATCCATCCTGGGGAAAATATCCCACACACCCCAATTACAATAGAATTTTCTTGGTGAGTAAACATAGGGGGATAAAATCATCACTCTTTAGCCAACATAGTAATGGGTTTCTTAATAAAAATACCATTTATTACTGAATTCATGCTAGAAGCATTCCTAATTTCATAAGCCCAGCCTGAACATATGTTCAACTGGCAAAGTCTTTTTCAACAAAGGTTCACCTCCTTACCATGATGAAGTGATAGAATAGATTTTTCGTGGTGGGGGCTGCCATATTGTTCTCTGAAAAAAAAAAGTACACCATTCCTATGGATTAGTTTACTGTGCCAATCAATATCACCCTGGCTCTGAACATAGTTCTACTCTAATGTTTAGTGTGTCATGGAAGGTACCCTAGTTCTCAAAGTCTCTGCCAATGAAGTATAAGTGTTGTCTTAGTTCTATCATGCTAAAAAAGACTTCTGCCACAATCCTGGTAACAAACTGATGCTCAAGGACCACCCTAACTAAGAATGGAGAGGCTTATCATCAGAATGACATATAAATGATGAATTTTAAGCTTAGGACAACACCTGAAAGCAAAGGTCTTTGTGATACCAAAACAAAGCAAAAAATAGTCCCTGCCCTCAAATTTACATTCTACTACTCCAATGAAGTACTGACATGGCAAAAATTAGGCACAGGGCTCTGCCACCCAATTACAAATTTAAAGCAATGAATCTAAACCTATGGTAGTTTGTTTTTTTCTTATTTATTTTCATGTATTTCCTGGGCTACATGCATAGCTTCACATAATTACTTTCTTTGGTGGTATTTTCATCACGTTTGAAGCCTTCCTCTTTCTTTTTCCCCCCACACTGAAATCACATGTCATTGTATTAAATTGTTTGATTTTTCATTATATTTAAAACAAACATTTCTATTTTCAGTTCTTCATCCATTGAGGAAAAACATGGAATTGTGTATAGAGTCTAAAGAGGTACTAGATGAAATATCCCCTCTCAAACTCTTATATGTGGGGTTCATTACTTTTTTTATAGTGAGGAGGGAGAAAATATCACCAGAAATAAAAATTGTCAACTGACTTTATGGTATAAAAGCCAGAAATGAAATGCATGTGTCAACAATAGTGATATCCATTCACAAATAAATTAAAGTAACATTATTTGTGTTCCATATAAATGTGTTTTTACTATGTATTTACTTAATTGCTTTAAATCTATCATTCACTTCACCTCATTTTAGGAAGAACATTGATTAGCTGGAGAGTGTCCAGAAGAGGGCGACAAGACTGAAGAAAGGCCTTGAGATTATGGAAGAATTGAACTGAAAGAGCACAGGATTATCATTAGAGGAACAAATGAATAATTGCTCATTTTCCCATCGTATTACTTGATTTTTAACTATTTGTTAAAGTAAGGCTCTGCTTCCAGGGTGGAGGGCACACTATCCCAACCTTCAGGAATTTTGTGCAGCTGTTTTCAGAGATACTTCTAGAGACTTGTAAGTTGTAGTTCTTTTAAGGTGGTATGCTCTAAGGAGAGGTGTTTACTACTCTTCTGGCCTGTGCTTTTGTCTGTAAGTGACCACAAGCACTCTTTTCTGCCCTGGAACTATGAGGAGGGTCCCTCCTCACTGCGGCTGTAAGCTCTGCTGTGCCAGTGCTCCCCCTCGCCCTGGGACTGCCACCCACAACTGTGACCCAGATCTAAGTATGGGCAAAGCAACAGAGTCCTGCCTCAGTGCTAGCAAAAAGATCCCTGTAATCTCCTTTTGACAATGTATGAACAACTGGAAAAACAGACAAGCCACTTATAAAGAACAAAGGATAACCAATGGGCAGCTTGTCTTGTAATAGCTAGAGATTGGGGAAGCATGTTGAGTGGCTCCCTGTGGAAAACTTAGGGCAGGGTGTGGACAAGATTTAGTATGAAAAGATATGAATGGGTTATGATCTGTACCCTTAAAGGCAGTGCCCTCAGTGAAGTGTCAGGTCCATCAAAATAGTTTTATTTTGAGGTACTGAAAAAGAGAACTACTAATCATTCCACATATATTTTTCTGAATGCCTTCTATATAGAGAGCACTGTGGGGATGCCCTCAACTTTAAGCAGCTTAAAGTTTAATTGAAAAGCCAAGATTAACATGTGAAACAATGGTAGACAACACAATATTATATAAAGTGTGAAGTGGTGCAGTATAGGTTATAAACTGCTAGAGCAGTCCAAAGGGGAGGGAACTTTTGAGCACAGAAATAGCTAGGGACAGATCAATGAAGAAATTGTTGTAGAGAGTATAGGACTTGGAGTCATAAGCCTTGAGTTTTAATCCTGTCTTAAGACAATTACTAGCTATAATGATAGCAAGTGACTTAATTTCTCAGTTTCCTCATCTAAAAAAGGGGGAAAACACTTTAGCTACTATGTCGCAAAGTGACATGCAAATAAATGCGAGTCATTATTCTTGTCATTGCTGAAGTAGAACTTGAGCCATGCCTTGAAGATTTGGAGAAGTAAAAGAAAGAAAAACATTATAAAGTAGAGGAAATAATGTGAGCAAAGTCAAAGTAGTAGGAACAAATACCAGCATAGTTGTGGAACCATAAGAAGACTGGTCTGACTAAAACTATCAAGGAACCTGAAATCTAGTTAGGGGAAAGAAGATATATTCACCTAAAAAGAATTAATGGCATAAGACAGTTTGAAAGAAAGTTGTAAGTTTTCTACATGTATTAGGAAAGGGAGAGATTAATTATAGTGGGGTATATGGGGTGTTCAGAGAAGACTAGCACCTCAGATATGAGGGCTTACAGAGCACTTTTCAGCCCTGCTTATCTACTTTTGATGTCCACCTTGCACTCAACTCTCACTTGTGGCTCCAAGAAACTGTAACACATGCAAAGGTCACACCCCTCTAAATCATCTCAGCAGATGGGTTATGGGCTAAACCAGGTTGAGGGTAAATGACAGTATTCGAACCTCTTGGTAAGTTAGGGGGTGTCTACCCCAAGCTTGTGAAGACTTCCCCCACAGAATAGGTGGGTGTGAACAATTTGTTCCAGTGGGCCATGAAGATGGTGGAAGTAGTCACTGTGGAGCACACAGAGCTTGATTAGGCATCAAAGACACCAAGGTCATCCTGCATCCCAAGCCACTGCCAGTCATCTTGACTTTTGTCTTACCACTGAATTTCAATTTCACCTCAGGAGGTAGTAGATTTCTTCTCACTGGAGATTTTCAAGCAAAAGCTGGATGATCACATGTTGGATGAGTGGTCAAGGGGATTCTTTTTGAAGAATGGGTTGGACCATATTGGCCATGAAGTCTGAAATTCTATGACTCTGAAGAGAGGGTATAATACCAAGCAAAGGCAACTTCCAAGGTTCAGATTACCAGCATAGCAAACCCCATTTATTCAGCAAACATTCACAGAAAAGAGAAAGTCAAAATACAGTGTAACTTGTTCATTTAGGAAGTAAGTTCTCAATTCACTTGTAAAGTATCAAGGTCCAAGTATCTCACCCCTGGCCAGTACATTAGTCAAAGTAGTCTACTCCTGGGCAGTACATTTAGTCAGTCAACAAAGTCTCTCCTCTCAAATGGAGATTAGTCTCCAATCATAAACAAAGTACATTCATTTGATCAATCACAGAGCACAAAAAACTCAAAGGCTTCCCACCCCTGAATCTCCAAAGGGGCAGGAGAACAAAAAAGGCCATCCACCCTTAAGTTACAACAAGGTTAAGATATCATCTAAGCATTGAATACCCAAGGAAAGGCCCTTCTTTCATCTTCACTCAAGGCAAGCCCTCAACAATCTCAGTTCCTGGGGAGACAAGGCTCAACAAAGCCACAGCCAGTGTTCTCATCAAGTCACTCTTTGCCTGTAGAACAGTCCCAGAACCCCTGAAAATATCAGCAACGCCCTCTTCCAGGATTTCTGTAAACATACAACAGGAAAATCCTCCTTCAGGGCTTCTGAACCAACAGCAAGGTTCCAGGACCTCTACAACAGCAGCACTGTCCTTCACCAGCAGGTAAATCTGTCAAAACAACATCAAAACAGACAGACAGAATACCAGCATCATAGCCATGCCTCCTCAGTTCTTGGCAGCTCTGGGTAGCAGTTCTCAAAAGTCCTGGGCAGCTCCAACAGGTTCTCAGCAGTCTTTCTCTCTGCAACTCACGCTCCACGATACTGGATATTGCTCTCCCAAAAGTCTTTCTGGCCTTCTGTAGGCTTAGGCCTCTCTCCCAATTCACGGCTCCTCCCAGTTCAGCCCTCTCTCTTCACGTCAACAAGTCCATGCCACAAGTGGGATTCACAAGCTCTGGGTTTTAACACTCAGCCCCAAAACCAAGCCAATACAAGGGCATCTCCAAATTCCATTACCATTACAGAGGGCAAAGGACCTTTCATGGCTTAGATAAGAATAACTCTTCTGTTCTCCCACTTATTTCTGCCTCTGACTCAAATCCCCATGAGGAGCTAGAGAAATGATAACCACAATTTATTAAGCACTTAGTGTGTGCAATGCCTTGTACTAGTTGATAGAGATATAAAGATAAAAAGTACCTCCCCTCAAGTAGCTTGCATTCATGTTTACAGGTAAGTAAATGCAAGGCAGGTGATGATAAGAGCAAAGGAAAGAACAAATAAAATGTTCTAGGAAAATCTGAAATCAGACAAAGCACTTTCTGCTCAGTGGATTAAGGAAGTCTGAGATATTCAGGAGGAATTTGGGAACATGAGATTTGAAATGCAATGTTTATGTTAAAGAGAGAGATAATTGTTGGATATATGGATTTAGGAGTCATTGAACCTATGAGGAAAGAGAGACCACTAAAGAGTGGAAAAAGAAAAGGGGGGATAGCCCAGGAAAGTGCAAGGAAATAGGAGCAACTAGATGGCACAGTGAATAGAACACCAGTCCTGGAGTCAGGAGGACCTGAGTTCAAATTTGACCTTAGATACTTAACACTTACTAGCTGTGTGACCTTGAGCAAGTCACTTAACCCCAATTGCCTTGCCCTCCCTCCTCCAAAAAGGCAAAAAAAAAGTGCAAGGAAATAATTAAGGGTAAAGGGGAAGAATGGATAAAATGTCCATTCCAAGAATGTATTAATAGCGCTAAAACCTGGCAGAATAGATTCACATCCTCAAACAAAACAGCCTCCCATCTCCTCCCTTCTAATTCAAATGTCATTTCTATAAAGCTCTGCACAGATCCCCAGATGAAAGGCCTTTAAAATTCCAGCTTTTGGGGGGGCGGAGCCAAGATGGCGGCGTAGAAGCAGCAACACATCGCAGCTCTCACATAGCCACCCCAAAATACCCATAAAATAGGACTCTAAACCAATCCTAGAACTCCAAAACGCACACAAAGATACTTCCCACTAAAGTCAGCTCAGCTACGAGGAACCATATCAGCACTGCGAACCAGCCTGGCCTGAAGCCACGGCTGTGCCCCAGGGGCGGCTGGACGGGAATAGCTGAGAAACTTCAGGTGAGCGGATTAGCGGCAGCTGTGAATGGGATTTGTGAAAGGGGGAGATAAGCAGTCCGGCCAGAAGGCCCCCAGAGCGGAAAAGTGAAAGGCAGAGGTTTTGCACCCGCTTGCAGCTTCCCGCCGCAGCCTGCAGACAGCAGGGGGACTGCGCGACTGGGCTAGCC
>CM053581.1:488835671-488872681 GCA_028627135.1 Pseudochirops cupreus
GACTTTAGTGGGAAGTATCTTTGTGTGCATTTTGGAGTTCCAGGATTGGTTTAGAGTCCTATTTTATGGGTATTTTGGGGTGGCTATGTGAGAGCTGCAATATGTTGCTGCTGCTACGCCACCATCTTGGCTCCGCCCCCTCCAATAGATATTTCAAAATATTTGGTGAATTGAACTGAAAACAAACAAATCTGAATACCTCCCTAGTAGCTGAATGTAAGTCCTCATCCTAAATTTTATATTCTGGATTGAGGAGATACAGATAATGTAGAAGGTTTATGGACTCAGAAATTTCATCCTTTATCCCACAGAACCTTGCATCAAAGTGTGATAATACCGTGTGACAGAAAGAGTATGTAATTACGATGCCCAAGCTTGGTCTTACAGAAAAGATGAAAAACTTCCCTCCTTTCCTAAAAGAGGTTGGAGCAGCAACCACACCGGCATACCCAGGATGGCTGCTAGCACAGGTTCTTAGACCTGCTTTACTAGGAAAGACAGTTGTTTAATTACATTCGTTAGTTCAGGGGAAAAATCAGCCCCTGAACTTCATAGAAAATTCAAAGAAAATAGAAAAAATACAAACAGAAATAAAGACCAACAGACAGATGCCACTGTCTGACCAAGGCGGTACATGTACACAGTTAGCACAGAAAGAAGCACCAGCATACGGGTCTTTCAAAGCTGGCATGAGGGGCTCCTTAAAGACCACCCAGAGTCTCTTCTGGTCAAATCACAAGAACACTCTTCCAATGAGTGAGCCCCAAAGCAAAATGCTAATCTCAGAGTGTGTGTGTGCGTGTGTGTGTGTGTGTGCGTGTGTGTGCGTGCGTGTGTGTGTATGTGCGTGTGCGTGTGTGTTTGTGTGTGCGTGTATGTGTGTATGTGCGTGCGTGTGTATGCGTGTGTGTGTGTGTGCGTGCGTGTGTGTGTATGTGTGTGCGTGTGTGCGTGTGTGTTTGTGTGTGCGTGCGTGTGTGTGTGCGCGCGTGTGTGCGTGTATGTGTGCGTGTGTGTGTGTGCGTGTGCGTGTGTGTGTGCGTGTGTGTGCGTGTGTGTGCACGCATGTGTTTGTGTGTGCGTGCGTGTGTGTGTTTGTGTGCATGTGTGTGTGTGCGTGTGTGTGCGTGTGTGTGTATGTACGTGTGTGTGCACGTGTATGTGCGTGTGTGCGTGCATGTATGTGCATGTGTGCGTGTGTGTATGTGCGTGTGTGCATGTGTACGTGCATGTATGTGCGTGTGTGTGTATGTGTGTGTGTTTGTGTGTGTTTGTGTGTGTGCGTGTGTGTGCGCGCACGTGTGTGCGTGTGCATGTGTGTGTGCGCATGTTTGTGTGTGCACGTGTGTGTGCTTATGTGTGTGTGTGTGCGTGTGTGTGTGCATGTATGTGTGTGTGTGCACGTGTATGTGCGTGTGTGTGTTTGTGTGCGTGTGTGTGTGTGTGTTTGTGTGCGTGTGTGTGTGCGTGTGTGTGTATACCCTTTTTAGAGCCAGAGGTCATCATAATCTCCATGACTCAGTGCCTAATCAGAAGTTAACAAAAGGTGTGAAAATCTTCCTACAAGCAAGCCTCCCTTAATGGGCTCCACTACTATTGAGGATTGTAACTGAAGGAAATTGGAAGAGCTGTGAGAAGGGGATACGCCACCCCAAATTATGAGGGTCCAGTAAAATTTTGGGATGCCACATGATGTTTTTTTTAATTATCCTGAAATGTACCCATAAAGTTCAACAGAAATCACAACTATCTTGGACCCCACCCAAGAAGCGTTAGTCACTGGCCAAAATGTCAACACAAACTGATCTCATCCATTTTGTCTCTGTATCCCCCTGGGCCTAGCACACAGTAGGTGTTTAATCAATGCTTGCTGATCAATTATTGTTGATAGTTTTAAGATGTTCCCATGACATGACCCCAAAGAACAACATCAAACAGAATTCTCATTGTCTTTGCAAAGATACATTCAACATCCAAACTTCAACAAAAAAGCAAGCAAACCTTGACCTACCTTTTCTCTCTCTCTCTCCTTTCAAAGAAACTCACCTTTAATGCTAGATAATTGTGACCCACTTGTCTCAACAAATCTACAAATTAGCACCAAAAAGAAAATCACAGAAAGTTATAGCTCACAGGTTGTAGATTTTTCAGTTCTGAGTTCTGCTACTTAAGAACCTTTTAATCTGTGTTTCCAAGTACATATTGGGAAAGTCTTCATTGTTTGAACCAAGAGGAGCTTCTAGCTCTCTGAAATTACAGATAATAATGAAACTTTAAAGCCCAATTTCCCTCCCAGGCTGGTTTCTGGGGGATGCATTTCAGCAGGGATTAAGCTTCACTGTGTGAAGCAGACATAAACTCAGAGTCAATGAATGAAGCCTAGCCAACAAAGCGATACAGGGTCAAGGGGAGAGTGACTGAGCTTTTTATAAAGCAAAAGGCTATCAGCTGAGTAGGGCTACCTGTGTCAGAAGTGATGGGGCTGAGAGAAAGAGAAACCTCTGAGAAAGAGAGAGAGAGATGAAGGTGGAGTATAGGCCTTCATTTCTAAAAATGACAGTGTGGTTCCCCCTAAGTAAGAACCCGTTGTCTGATTCACACTGTGCACATAGCTACTGTGTCCTTTGCTTAGCCACTGTAGCTATGAAATGCAGTGTATGGCCTGGCTGATGGCTGTCCTTGCATGCCTCACATACACCCTGATACCTTTGTTCAAAATGAGCCTCCCCATTCTCAATACCCCCAAACTGACATGCCCTGTCACACACATCTGCTTCTCAGAAGTCAGTACTCTGCTGCATTCTGTCATGGGTTTGGGACGATGCTTAAAGTGAAAAACAACATCAATGATAACTACCATTTATATAGCATTTAATAGTGGTGCCAGGCACTGTGCGAAGGACCTTACAATTATTACCTCATTGGAGACTCACAACAGTCCTGGGAGGTAAGTTCTATTATGACCCCCATTTTACAGATGAGGAAACTGAGGCAGAGGTTAAATAATTTGCCCAGGGTCACACAGCTAGTAAGTGTCTGAGGCCGGATTTTAATTTGGGTCTTGCTGACTCCAGGCCTAGCACTCTCTCTGTCCACTGGGCCACCTAGGTAGCAAAATAAAATAATGGGGATTCAATGAGTCAACAAGTATGCATTAGGCACCTAGTCTAAGCAAGGGGGGAGAGGGGAAGGATTACACAGACAAAAGAAAAAGTGGTCCTTGCCCTCAAGGTTCTTCTACTCTGTTGTGGGGATACAATATTTTATGCATTGTCTTTGAGCTTCTTCTTCCTATGTTATGTGCTCCTGCCTCAGTTTCCCAGTAATACAGCACAAAGGGGATTCCCAATTACATAAGTGGGTTTTTTTGGACAGAATGTTTACTCTGGGTCCCTGTCTCCCTTCCTGCCATGCAAATCCAGTCTAGATAACCTTGAAAACGATCTGATGGTCAAAGCTTGGCGGAGAGAGCAGAGAGAGCAGTGGGCCTCGAGTCAGGAAGATCTGAGTTAAAATATGGCCTCAGACACTTACTAACTGTGTGACCCTGAGCAAAGCACTTAACCTAACCTCTGTCTGCCTCAGTTACCCACTCCTAGAAGCTCTAGCTTCAAGTCCTGTTATTTCTCGTCTCTACTTTTCTCTTTCTATTGGCTGCTTGTTGTCTCCTGGTTTCAATTAAAGGCCACTCCCAGTGCTCCAGCCTGGGAAGCCAAAAGGGCTTCCACCTGCCCTGGTGGTGAGGCTAACCCTATAATACTAAAGAGGTGAACAGCAAGGTCCTTGCTGCAGCGTCAGGGGTGTTTCAGGATTATGTGGGGCTATTTGAGCAGTGATCTGGGAGGGATGTTGGGGCTAGAGAGGCCAGAGGCAGGAATGCTGGCAGAGGAGCCTTCAGTTACTAAGTGATTAAGTAACTAAGAATTACTGTGTAGGGTCCTTTCCATTTTTATTAGCCAGTCATTATTGAGTTTTCTGTGTTTAGGTGACTCACCTTGTATTATTTGGAGTGGGGGTGGGGGTGAACGTAGGAGCATTGAACCCAGATAACCTCTCACTCTTCTCTCCTCCCAGACTTCCTTTCCAGAAGTTTGTCTCAAGAAACAGTTCTATAGCCTGGGAGCAGACCGAGAGTTGGCCCCATGGAGGCCCATTTTGCTAGTAGCTACTAACAATAGTTGGGAACTAATACTTGGGAAAATGCAGGAATTGATTCATTGATATCCCTATTTGAATCTTACTGGAAAGTGGCGTCAGACTTTCAAATGAAGTGATTTCTCCCTCTAGTGGTTGTTAGATAGAGGAAGAGTCATCAATAGCCACTTCCTCAGATGCTTGGAAAAGGGAAGAGGAGGCAGGGACAGAACTGGAGAGATATAATGATGACCTGAATTAGAGTTGGGAGAGTAAGCATGGTAAAAAGGGTCCAGATGCAAAATGAAGGTATTGATGAGACATGACAAGTTATTAGCTATGAGAAGTTAGGAATGGATGGCTAGTTCCCCAATTGATAAGTGGTCAAAGGATAGGAATAGGCAGTTTTCTAAGGAACAAATTCAAGCTATACAGGGCATAAAAATCATTCCAAATCACAAATAATCAGAGAAATGCAAATTGAAATAACTCTGAGGTTCTATTCCTCACCCATCAGATTGGAAAACATAACAAAAATAGAAAATGACACATGCCAGAATAGCTGCAAGAAAATAAGTTCATCAATGCCTTGTTGGTAGAGCTATGAATTAGTCCAGCAGAAATTTAGAACTAGGGGCGACTAGGTGGCACAGTGAATACAGCACCGGCCCTGGAGTCAAGAGAACCTGAGTTCAAATCCAGCCCCAGAAACTTAATACTTACTAGCCGTGTGACCTTGGGCAAGTCACTCAACCCCAATTGCCCTGCTCTCCCTCCTCCAAAAGGCAAAAAAAAGAAATTTAGAACTGTACTCCAATATTTACTAAACTGTGCATACCTTTGATTAACAATATCATTATTAGACTTGGAAGAAGAGGAGGAGGAAGAACCTGGTAACCAAGGAAATCCCTATCAATTGGGAAATGGATAAACAAATTATGGGAGATGAATGTAATGGAATACAATAATTGCACTAATATAAAATGGTGAAAAGGATAGTTTTGGAGAAATCCCAGATGACTTATATAAACTGATGCAGAGTAAAACGAGCAGAACCAGGAGAACAACTGATAAAACAACAACATTACAATAACAAACATCTTTGAAAGACTTAGGAACCCTGATCAACACAATGACCAACCATGATGTCAGAGGACTGATGATACAGCATATGATAACCTCCAAATAGGTGATAGACTCAGGGTACAAAATGTGACACATTTGGTTTTTGGACAAGATTGATGCAGAAATTTGTTTTGTTTGTCCATGTTTGTTGCAAAGGTTTTGTTTTCTTTTTTCCCCCAAGAGAGGGATAGAGGGAAGGGGAAGAAAATCGATTTTGTTCCCTATAAAAAAAAATAAAATTTAATTGGAAATCTTTAAATGACAATAAAAAGAGTAGCGGGAAGGACGGTGGTTCCATTAATAGAAATAAAGAGAAGTTAGAGAGAGAAATTGATTTGTGGGTGAGAATTAAGAATCAGATTTTAGACATACAGAGTTTAAAGTGGAATAAAGTCATGGGACAACCAACTGACCATCCACATGCTCCATTTGAATCCATGCATTGCTAAGGGATTTAGAGGAAAATCCCAAGCATGTTGGTGGATCCCCTGTGAGAGCTTGACAGAAGTACATAAATAAGAATCACACAAGATCAGAAAGCATGGTTGGGTTGAAATCTGCATTGATAGACGGAGTATCCCCATTGATGAGATCACATGTTTATCAAAGTACTGAAGAGTTTGAGCTGGACAGCTAAATGGAAATGTCCAGCAGAAAGTTACAACTGGACTGAAACTTGGGAGAAAGGTTGGAACGAGAGAGAGAAAAAGAGAGAGAGAGAGAGAGAGAGAGAGAGAGAGGTTGATTCCTAGGTCATACACATAGAATCAACAATCATTGCTGTGTCAAGATAACTGGATTTATTTATTAAATTTCTGTTTTTGAGAGTGAAAATAGAAAAATACCAAGATGTTGAGATTTCATCATAGAGAATTCAGAAGGCTGGTTGCTGTTTTCCTATATTTATGCTGATTGATTCTGATAGGAAAAGGGAAGTACATTGTCAAAAACTCAAGGTTATATTCAAGTTGTTAGTAAGAACATTTAATGACATCTCTGATGACTTCATTGATCTTCTGTTCACCCTTATCTTGGACTGCTCTTTACTTCTTAATAATAGCCCCATTTCTCCCTTCTTGGAATGAATTGATCTTTCAGTTCAGGTCTTGTCCTTCAGAAAAGAAAGAATATGAATATTCTTGCCACCAGAATATGGAAGATCTTGAAGAGAATGTGGAATGTATTATAGATCCATTTTTAAATGTGGTGCTTTTCTGAAAAATCAATAGGTCTAAAAAAATTAAAGTTGCTGGAAATATAGCTAACAATTTTAAATTAGCAGAGAAAAGATTTAAGATACATTTATTAAAATGGGAAACAAACTGCTAACAGTGAAATCCTCTTCTACTTAGAATGAAACCTTTAGAGACCTTTTCTGCTAAAGGTAAATTGGATTACCTGCCAGGTTGTCCCAACTTTATTGATTTAAACTTACTCTTATTCAGTTTATAAATGACTACATGTAGAAACTTACAGTCATAGAGTATTTTAAGTCAGAAGGCACTTTATGAATCATCTAGTCCAACTCTTCACTTTACAGAGGGAGAAACTGAGGCTCAGAGAGGTGAGATGATTTGTTCATCGTCACACAGCAAATTAGCAAATTGGGATTGGAGCCAGATCTCTCAACTCCCTAACTCTTTCCATTATCCCACACTGGAATACCCAATTCTGTAAGAGATACATCTATTTTCCAACTTGTTTAGGATAAAAATTCCATGCAGTATAGACCAAAAGAAGGAAGATATTACAACCAGAATCACAGATTCTCAAATTCAGAAGAGATCTGAGGGCCCAGATTGTACCAGAACAAGAGATTCCCTCTACAACATCCCACTAAAAACACTGTCACTTGAAGACACAAATTAAGAGGGAGCCCATTACTTCCCAAGATGGCTCCTTCTACTTCTGGCAAGCTCTATTTATTAGTTTTTGCCTCTAATTCCCTCTGGGACCAAGCAAAACAAAGCTAATCCCTAATCCCTTTTCTGCATGACAAGCCTTCAGACTTTTGAGGACAGCTATCATAACCCACCCTCTAGTCCAGTGGTTCTCAGCCTTCCTAATGCCATGACCCTTTAATACAGTTCTTCATGTTGTGGTGACCCCCAACCATAAAATTATTTTCATTGCTACTTCATAACTGTAATTTTGCTACTGTTATGAATCACAATGTAAATATCTGATATGCAGGATGTATTTTCATTGATACAAATTAAACATAACCCAGAGGTTGAGAACCGCTGCTCTAGTCTTTTCCAGGCTAAAAATCCCTGAGTTTTTTTCAATAATTTTTCATATGACACTGTCATAAATTTGTTAATTGTTCTTCCCTCATTCAGACATTAACAATAAATTTGAGATACAATCCATAAATGAGGAAAAGTTATTAGTTCATTAATTAGGGCCCTCCTTATGGTACTAGTGACAGAGAATCATTTAGTAGCTTAAGTGATATCCTATGTTTTCCCAACAACTATTATATTGAAGTATATAAGAAATTCTAATTGAGGAAAAATGGACCTTTGTCACTACTGAAGAGATTTGCAATTAAGCTGTGAAGATAGTTCCAGTCTAGTATTGCCTATCTGAATTTAATCAATTTATCTGAATCAAATTTAATTTGCTCCCTATTCCTGTCCCCTGAGAAGTATACTGATAATAGCCCTAGGTGTGCACAACAAACTACTATAAAAAAGACACTGCCCCTGCCCTATAAGTGCTTATGTTCCAGGGTACATTAGGGGAAAGATCTGATATTAATGAACAACTCTGAAATAAATTAATAACTAAGAATACAGCACATGGATAACTATGAAATAAATTAAAATAGGATCAGTACGCCAATATTTATTGACCATCTATTACATGAACCCACTGCCATGTTACCTATTATGGAGGACATTGATATGTCCACAGGCAGAAGAGAAGCCTCTTGAGGATGGGGACTACTTCATTTTTGTCTTTGTTTGCCTATCACTCAGCAAAGTACCTGGCACTTAGTTTGTCCTTTGTTTTTTAAGACAACCAATGACATCATGAGGTGATGTCTTGACTTGCAAGTGATTTGGATTTAAGTGAGACTGAGTTACATTGGCCTCACTCTCTCTTCCAGAGTCATCAAAATCCAGTGGCAAGAAAAAGTCAAGATAATTGAGCAATGGCCCAGGATACAGTGAATGACCTTGGCATCCTCCATGCTTGACCAAGCTCTAGGCATTCCACATTGCCTGCTTCAGCCACCTTCATGGATTTTGGAACAAATTGTTCTTAATCACACATTATAATGTGTGATTCACAGACTTGGAGTAGATATCCCCCAAACTCTGGGCGGCTAGGTGACGCAGTGAATAGAGCACCAGCCCTGGAGTCAGGAGGCCCTGAGTTCAAATCCAACCTCAGATGCTTAACACAAAAACTAGCCGTGTGACCTTGGGCAATTCACTTAACCCCAATTGGCCTCCAAAAAAAAAAGCTAAAAAAATAAAAATAAATTAAAAAAAATATATCCCCCCAACTCATTAACAGGTTTGAGGCCCATCAGTTACTCTCGACTCAGTCTGCCATCTACCGAGGCAGTCTGCCAGAGTATGGCTGCTGCTTCTTAGAGCCACAGGTAAGAGTTGGGTGAAGGTGAACAACAAAGGTGGATGGGCAGCCCCAAAAAAGGTTTGGAAAGCCTTCATGCCAGACATGTTAGTCCTCCCAGAACAGCACATACACCCCATATACCTGGCACTTAGTAGGGGCTTGACAAATACTTGTTTGAATAATTGATAAGGAAGATGAGGCACATGCACAAATAACCCACAGGGCAAGGCAAAGTAGGAATGTCTGATAAAACACCTACATGAAACCAGAGTAGGAGGGAACTTCCCAGTTGAAACTCCCACATTTCTTTTCTGCTCGCTGAAATTTTCCCTCCAATTTTCCTTCTAACTTCACTCTAACTTTCAACTCCAAACACATACCAGTTGACAGACCAGATTATGAAAGCTAATAGGAAGCTTTCACACCATTCAATCAACAAGAATTTATTGTGTGATTACTATAGGACAGGCACTGTATGCCAAGCACTGGGGGTACAAAGAGAGTCAAATACAGTTTCTGCCTTCCAGGAGCTTACATTCTGAAAAAGGATACATGTATATAAATAGGTACATAAAAGATACAGAAGGCAATTCGAGAGGGGAAGGCTCTTAGTGGATCAAGAATCTTGGAAAAGTTCCCTGCAAAAGGTGATATTTGGAGTGAATCTTGAAGAAAGCCAGGAATTTTAAGAGGCGGAGGGAAGGAAGCAGAGTGGGCACAAGAGCAGGAGACAGAGTGTCAGAAGAACAAGGAAGTCAGTGTCTTAAGTCCCAGCACAGACTGTACTTAGAATTTCTATAGTTTGCAACGTTTCATTTTTATTAACCATGCCTCCCAAGAACCCCGTGAGGTGGATGAGGTCCATGACTTCTATTTTGTGGATAATGAAGAAATCGACACCAAGAGATAAAATACTGAGTCCGTGGTCAAAAACCATTAAATGTCAGATCCTTGTCCCAATCCTTGGCTTATCCTGTTAAACCACACAGCTCTCAATTTTTATTTCAATCCTATTCTATTTATTCATTTCTATTAGATTATTCAACCAAAATGAAGTGAGTTTCTATGGTGAGGCTATAGAATATTACAGCTTAAAAGCTAACCATTTATCCTCATCAACTTTTTTTATCATCTTTCCAACTTATATGGGAATCCTGAGTGTCTGAAAGATAAATTCTAAAAGAAAGCTTAGCATTAAGAAATTTTATTTTTCCAAAGCATTAGATTCATCCAGAAGATCAGTGTTTCGAGAATGGCTTTTCTTAATGTATGTATCTCTAATTCTGGGGCTGGTTTCTTTGACTGTATATGTACAAAGTAATGCTGACATAGATGATATTTGGAAATATTCATATTCAAGATGACGAGTATCCAATTACTTTGAGATATTTCCTTGGCAATTAATCAGCTGAAGTAATTTCTGATACCAAGTCAAATTTAATAAATGTTATCATTTAAAATTTTAAAATTTTAAATATACACCCAGAGTTATTATTATAGTTATAAATTTGAATATTCTTGATTGATAAGAACTTAAAGAATTCCCTTGATTGTTTGCCCTTCCTGAACCACTAAATACTTGTACCATATAGAGGGTCCTATAACATAAAAGGGAATAGACTTGAACTGGACCCATTGTATTTCATTTAATAAGCACAATTACAAACAACAATAAACCATAGCATATGGCCAGTAACCCACCTTATAGGAAAAATGAAAAATATGGTTCCTTTCTGGCACTGTTTTATCTCCATCTTGGGTTTTCTGTGTACCGTTTTCATTTATTTTAATTATGAGGCAAAAGTGATGGTTGAAGTCAGTAAGACCTGGGTTTGAATATTTTCTTTAACACATATTAGCTGTGCGACCATGGGCAAGTGACTTAACCTTGCATGCAATTCTCTCTGAAAGGAGTTCATAACCGTGGACCACGTGGAAAGATTTCAGTGAATCTGTGAGCATGGATTGGAGAGAGAAAAAAAACTTCATAGTTATTTTCACTAATCTCTATTTAAAATATAACATTTCCTTCAATTACTTAAAAACATTATCCTAAGAAGGGGTCCATACACATCACCAGACTGCCAAAGGGGTCAGTGTCACAAAAGAAGTTAAAAACCTTTCCTCTGAGACTATAACAGTAGAGGGGGCTCCGTCAGAAGAATTTCCTATGCCAATGAAACCACATGGTACGAGGGAGGGACCCCATTTCAAACATACACAACATTAAAGGATAATTATTGAATATTTATAGGACCTTAGTTTCTTTTAAAGACTAGAAAAAAAACTGGTAACTTTCACATGGTGTGAAGGCAGGGGATTTTGTTTTAATTCCATTTCCAAAATACAAAAGCTTTATGAGGTCAAGGCTCTTTAATGTGTCCTGCATAGTCCCTAAAACAGAGTTGTTTCCACATAAATGGCATGGCATTAATAGAATAAATTGTCTCAGTATTTACCCCACCAAACTTTACAATAGAAAGAAATTCACTTTCTTTCCTTTTTAATTTGATCAGAGAGACTGCCCTTCCTTCAAATCTATCTGTTTTATCTGCTTCCCCAGTCAGATGTGTGAAGTGAATTTTCTATAATAATTAACCCACAGGAAAAAAGAAAGATTTCTCTTTTTTAGTAGGTCACAGTATTATGAAACAGAGCATCATTTGAATGTCACCTATTTAATTTTTTTAATGTACAAAGGTAAGGACGAGCCCATTACAATTGTCTTTTATTGACTTAAACTTTTCCTTTGACTCTACTAATCATTTCCATTTAAGGGGGAAATTTTTCAGACTGCTGGACTTCCAGAAATCCTGGTTAGGTTTATTAACTCTGACAATAAGATATGGAGCACAGGTAAAGTTTGGGGGGAAAAGGGAAATTGTGGTGAATATTCTGGAAAACAAAGGCTTGTACATGGCCTTGCCTGTAGCATTATAGTTTTCTCATTCATGGTGGAATGCTAAATAACTGTTAGTTAGCCATTTGAAAAGTCCTTATTTAATATATAATGTGGGGAGTATAATTCTTTCCTTTAGGTAGAAATGTTTTACAACGATAATTAAATACATTTGCTTTCTGCTACAATTTGAAAGAATGTAAGGGCACTAAAACTATAGGGTGCAACAACAGTCTAAAGAATTTGAATTCATTCTCTTGATCTGCCATGCCGAGCATTAACAAACTCAAAAATGTTAACTGCTATTAATATTTATGGAGCTTAGTTCAAGGAAAATGTATAAAGGTCACAATAAAATTAAAGTATTATAACGCATGGGAAGAGTGCCAAGACTGTTATAAAACTGGTGGGAAGAGTCATTCTAAGGTGAATTCCACTGGTATTTTCAGTTGAAGGGGCCTCATAGCTGTCAAATCAGTTTTATTTCATAATGAAAGAAAATACAAGAGTGGGAATCATAGCAACTTTGCTTAGGTAGATGATAAACTAATCAATCAATTGCATCGACCTGAGAATCTAATTTTCTGTGATAGAATTAGGTAAAACTAGTTTGGAAGGGGCAGCTAGGTGGTGCAATGGATAGAGGGCCAAGCCTTAAGACAGGCAGACTCATCTTTCTTAGTGAGTTCAAATCTGTTCTCAGACACTTACTAGCTGTGTGACCCCGGGCAAGTCACTTAAGACTCTTTGCCTCAGTTCCTCATCTGTAAAATGAGCTAGAGAAGGAAATGGCAAATCACTGATATCTTTGCCGACAAAACCCCAAATGGGGTCATAGTCAGACATGACCGTAACGACTCAACAACAACAAACAACATAGTTTGGAAACATCCTTCTAGCAAAAAGTCATATAACCAGTTTAAATATATTAAATACTTCTTAATAACAGATGACTTAGAAAGATGAAGTTACAGGTTGCCTTAAAAATTATTTAAGTCTGAAATTCTTTCATGATTATTAAATTAATAAAAATATCTAAGATTAAAGGAATAATATTTACACTATGATTTAAAGTTTGCTAAGCATTTCTACATTCATGATCTCATCTTTTCCCCATGCCTGAAATGTACTCCCTCCTCACCTTTGCCTCTTAGACTCTCTCACTTCCCTCAAACCTCATCTGAAGTACCACCTCCTACATGAGGCCTTCCTGACTTCTCCCATCCTCTAATCAAATTTACCTTATGCATGCTTTGCACAGATTCTATATAGACATATCCCAGTCTTACTTTTGTCTTTGAATGTCCAGTGTCTAGAACACTGCCTGGCACATGGTAAGCCCTTAATACATGTTGATTGACTGATGGACATCCATCTGGTGAAGCAGTCTAGCCAGGTTTACAGATGAGGAAAATAAAGGCAAAGAGGTGATTTGCTTTAAATCCCACAGCTAATATATAGGGGAGAATGGAGAGAATAAGCACTTATTATGTACCTACTGTGTTCTAAGTACTGTGCTAAGTGCTTTATGAATATTATCTCATTTGACCTTCACACAACCTGAGAGATAGGTGCTATTATTATCCCCATTTTACAACTGTGGAAACTGAGGCACACAGCACTAAGTAACCCGCACAGGCTTACATAATCAATAAGTGTTTGAGACAAGCTTTGAATTCAGGTATTTCTGACTCCAAGCCAGAGATTTATCCACTGTGCCATCTAGCTGCCAGATTCACAATCAATATATTCTGACCCCAAAATGCAATGGGTTTTTTTTTCTTACAACTCACTATTGCAGAATTTGAGGGCTCCACTTCTGGTACAATAGTCAACTTCTTATGAAACAAAAAAGGAAAATTATCTTCTGGGGCAGGAATTCTACCTGTAGGTAACAGTCCTATTCCCCAACCGTTGTGGGATCTTCCGTAGTAACCTGACAATTACCAAGTCTCTGCTTGAGTACTTCCAGTATGTGGAAGCTCACTGCTTTGTCAAGAAGTCAGTTCTGATGTTGGAAAGCTGTGCAATGGTGATGGTGAGTATAATCACTATACTATAGTGCAATGGTTCTCTCACTTTGTGGTCTTGGCATCCTTTTAAACTCTTAAAATTTACTGAAGACCCTAAAGAGATGTTGTTCATGTGGGTTATGCCTATCATATTAAAAATTAAAACCTCTTAGTATTATTATGAATATAGTTAGCAGAATGCCCAGCATATATTTAGGCACTTATGTTTATTGGGGCATTTAGGTGGCATGCTGTATACAGTGTCAGACCTGGAGTCAAGAAGACTCATCTCCCTGAATGCAAATCTGGCCTCAGACACTTACTAGCTGTGTGTTCCTGAGCAAGTCACTTAACCCAGTTTGCCTCAGTTCTTTCATCTGTAAAATGAGCTGGAGAAGGAAACAGCAAACCACTAAAAAAAAAAACCCACCCAAATAGAGTCACAAAGAGGTGGACACAACTAAAATGACTAAAAATAACAAATATTGATTGATTGACAGTTTTGACTTCAGGTTCCCCCTCTGAGAACCACTGGAAGAGTGGACTCGGAGTCAGCAAAACCTGGTGTCAAGTGATGTGTCTGACCATGGGATCTGTGTGTCCCTGAGCAGATCCCTTGACCTCCAGAGACAATGACACTTTCACAGGGTTACGTGGGAATCAAATTTAGCTAACACATGCAAAGTACCTCACAGACCTTCACAAGCTACGTAAACATCAATTATTATTGCTGTTGTAAACAGTACTACTAAGAGATTGTACAGTTTAGCCACAAGCTCTCAGGACCACTTCTACAATTTGTCACCCAGCAAAGCCTACCTCAGCTCCCATCACACACACTCTTCAAGGCTGTCTTTCCCAATTCTTCACATCATTGCCATGCTCAAAAATGCTCATGCCACCCACTTGAAACACTTTCTTTCTCCCTCCTCTCCAAGTCCCACGCACCCATTTGAAATCTCACCCCTTCATAAATCATTCCCAACCACCCCAGGCTTCAGCAATCTCTCACTGAGCACCAAGAGTAATTATCGTCTGAAAATTTCATTTGGCAGTTCATCATGTCATCACTGACAATTTTTCTATTGTCTTGAGCTGTTTTTTAAAACTTTTCTTGTTAATTAACTTATACTTCCTCTATTAAATAGGGGCTTTCCAATTTTAAGAGTATCTTACGGGAGGAAGGAAATAAGCATTTAGTAAACTCCTCACAAACATTACCTCATTTGATTCTCACAACCACACCAAACAGGTGAATGCTCTTATTTTACATTTCACAGATGAGGAAACCGAAGCAGAGAAAGGTTAAGTGATTTGCCCAGGATCACACAGCTAGCACATGTGTGAGGCAGGATTTAAACTCAGGTCTTGCTGAGTCTAGGCCCAGTCCCTCTCTCCCCTATACCACCTACTGACTCCAGTAACACTGTCTAACAGTGTCTTTCAGAAAACAGTCTATCCTCATTGTCTTATTTCTTCCTCATAGCAACGCTGTTAAGAAAGGCAAAGCAGATATAATTAACTCCATTTTGGAGATAGGGAAACTGAGATTGAATCAGATGCATTGTCCAAATTTACATAGTTCCAAAGTGACAGATTCTCAAGATGAATCCAGGCCTCCTAACACCTAGTTGGATGCTCTTCCTACTACCCCAGGGACTGCTTTGTGTGCCCCTATAGCACTTGCATAGTACTTTACATGTAGGAAATGTTTTGTAAATATTGGCTCATTTTAGTTAGATTTGATATATAGTTTCATTCCCTTCCCTTACCCAGCTATTCCCTTGCTTTCTCTGCCCTTTCATCTTTCCAGCCCAATGCAGCAGTGAATCTGCACCAGAGGTGAAGGGCAAAAGACCAAGACTTGGCAACAAAAGGGGATAGGGCAGTTTTCGCAACGTCCCTCCAGAACCTGCTCTCATATTCTTTAAAAGGGGTTAATATGCTGGCAAAGATAACAGGGATGATGCTGATATTTTCTGCCAAGTACCTGGCATCACCTCAATCATCTCTCTTCTTTCATTTTATGCAAAATGATTTCGGCTTGTCATTCAAAAATACTCTTTGCCTCTTCTCTAATCTCATTGTTGTTTGCAGATACATGATAAGGGATTAAAAGGGGTCCATGTAAAGTATGGGCATCCCAAGAGGAGATAGTATCAAGTTTACCATTGCCATCCAGGACACCTGCTTGATGTTTCTCAGGCTGTCTATCTTCTTCACAACCTAATCAATCAACAACAACAACAACCAATGTCATTTACATAGCAGTTTATAGTTTTCAAAGCACTTTACATACATCTCAGTTGATTCTCACAGTAAATGTTCAGGGCAGGCAGTGAAGGTAGAATTATTTCCATTTTATAGATGAGAAGTAAAGTGATTTGATGGAGGACATACATCTAGTAAGTGACAGAACTCAAATGGCAAAAGAGGCCCAGAAAGCCAATGAGGAGAAGAATGCCTTAAAAAGCTAAATCTGCCAGATAGAAAAAGAATCTCAAAAGCTTCCTGAAGAGAAAAATTCCTTCAAAATTAGAGTGGAGGAAATGGAAGCAAATGACTTTATGAGAAATCAAGACACTATTAAACAGATCCAAACAAATGAAAAAATAGAAGGCAATGTGAAATATCTCCTTGAAAAAACCACTTACCTGGAAAATAGATCCGGGAGAGACAATTTAAAAATTATTGGACTACCTGAAAACCATGATCAAAAAGAGAGCCTAGAAATCATCCTTCAAGAAATTCTCAAGGAAAATTGCCCTGATATTTTAGAACCAGAGGGCAAAATAGAACTTGAAAGAATTCACTGATCACCTCTTGAAAAAGATCCCCAAAAGAAAACTCCTAGGAATGTTATAGCCAGGTTCTGGAGTCCCCAGATCAAGGAGAAAATATTACAAGCTGCCAAGAAGAAACAATTTGAATACTGTGGAAACACAATCAGGATAACCCAGGATCTAGTAGCTTCTACATTAAGGGACCGAAGGGCTTGGAATATGATATTTCAGAGATCAAGGGAGTTAGGATTAAAACCAAGAATCACCTACCCAGAAAAACTGAGTATAATGTTTCAGGGAAAAATCTGGTCATTCAATGAGGTGGAGGACTTTTGAGCATTCTTGAGGAAAAAACCAGAACTGAACAGAAAATCTGACATTAAAATACAAGAATCATGAGAAGGTAAACATGGAAAAGAAATCATAAGGAACTTATCAAAGTTGAACAATTTACATGCCTACATGGAAAAATGATAATTGTAACTTATAAAACTTTTCCCAGTATGAGGATAGGTGAAGGGAATATAAATGTATATATAGGAGGGTATATATGCATATGAATACATAAGTAAGTGTGTATATACGTGTACAGGTTTACACAGAGGACACAGGATCAATTGAATAGGAAGGGATAATATTTAAAAGGTGAAATTGAGAGGTGAGAGAGGAATATAATGAGAGGAGACAGGGAGAGAGAATGGGGTTAATTATCTCATATAGAAGAGGCAAGGGATAACTGTTACAATGGAGGGGAAGAACAGGAAGGCAAAAAGGAAGAGGTCAACCTTACTCTCATTTAACTTGGCTTAGGGAAGGAATGACATACAATCTAAATTGGATATCTTGCCCTGCAGGAGAATAGGGGGGAAGGGGATGAGATGGGGGAGGATGGAGGGGAGGGCAGGTTGAGAGGGAGGGTTGTTAGAAGCACACACTTCTGTAAAGGGACAGGGATAAAGTTGAGGGATAGGAGGGAGGGATAGGAGGGAGGGAAATATAGTCAGTCTTTCACAATATGTCCATTGTGGAGATGTTCTGCATAACTATACATGTGCGGCCTATATTGAATTGCTTGTCTTTGCAGTGTCCATCCTCAGTGGGTGATGAGGGAGGAAGGTATAGAATCTGGAGTATACAGTTCTAAAATCAAATGTTAAAATATATATATGTATATATACATGTATATATATACATATATATGTATATATATGTATATATATATATATAAACATATAATTATTTACATACAACTGGTAAATAGGATATGCAGGCACTAGGGTAGGGAGATACATCTTGCCCTACTGGAAACTCAGAGGGATGATGGGGGAGGATATAGGAGAGAGCAGATTGGGGGAGGGGATATACAGTGGGATCATTGTTTTGGGGTGGTGGGTAAGGGAAGTAGGGGGAGAAAATCTTGTAACTTAAAATCTCGTGGAAATGAATGATATAAACTAAAAATAAACAAAAGTTAATAAAATATGTCCTTCCACTGGGGATGGGTGGTGAGGGAGGAGGAGAAAGAATCTGGAATCTGGAGTTCCATAATCAAATGTTGTGAATGTGTATCTATCTATCTATATATATATGCAATTATTATTATTATTATTGACTACATCCAACTGGAACTCGAGATACACAGGCACTGCAGTTGGGAGATCCATCCTGCCCTACCAAAAAGTGACATAGGAGAGAATAGAGTGGGGGAGGAGGGACACACTGGGATGGCTGTTTTGGGGTGGTGGGCGGGGGAAAGACGGGGAGAAAATATGTAACTCAAAATCTTGTGGAAATGAATGATGCAAACTATAATAAAATTTTTTTTAAAAAGTTAATAAAATTAAAAAATTTAAAAAAGAAATAATATACTAGCATCTAGTATCCAAAAGTGGCCATTCTACTGGAGGATCTGAATCAGAGTCATCTACACATTCTCACTATAGATTAAACCAGGCAACAAAGGAAAGTTGTAGATGAATGGAAGGATGGGTCATGGATTTTCCTTGAAGAAGTCAGTAAAATCAAATCTACCAATTCATTTGTTATGCATCTAAGAGCAACAAGAAACTTTATTTCATAGGATATCAGTCATCTATTCCTCATGATAAGAATTTACAAAAATAGCACCAAAAAGTAAATTGCAGCTTATTTACAGACCAATATTTGTTGCAAAGGATGAGGAGATAAAGAACTTACATGAAAAACTCAAAACTCCATATTAAATGGATATATATTTCATTATTTGATGACTTCAATGTAAAGGTCATCATAGAGGAGGATGGTCAAAAACTTTGTCCAGAACTAAGAAACAAAAGAGGCCAAAATTTGTAGACTAAATACACCTATATGTCATAAATACTTTGTTCAAGAAGAGAGGCAAACATTAAATAACATAATGTTTTGAATTTGGATTATGGGAGGTATGTTTATATTTGACTTGTCAAAAAATAGTGTAGCTATGTAGGGGCTGAGTGCACAAGCATTGTCTTCCCTAGTCATCACTGCCACCTATAGATAAGACCTTTGTTTTGGCACTGAAGGTGTCTTCATAAACAAACTTGTTAACATCTCCATTAATACTACACTGGATAGACTCATAGAGCACTATAAAAGGGACTTTAAATAACAGGGACAGACCAAGTATATTAGCAAGCAACCTACCACACCCAGATAGGCCTGCTAGTAGTACAGGTTCTTTGATCTGCTTTGCTAAAGGAAAGGCAACTTTTAAAGGGGTCAAGAATCTTATTTTAATTATGGATAAGTAGAAAATACAAGCAGAGAAATTAGCACAGAGATTCAACAGACAGGGCTCCTACTGTCTGAACAAAATGGTACAACCACCTACATATACCACTGGACTGGGAGAACACACACCTCTCCAGGGAATCAAAAGGTTCTTCTCGTAAGTGAACCCTTAAAGTAAAATACCAACCTCCCAGTATATAGAGTTTTCAACTAATGGGCTAGAAGTCAGAAGGCACCACAACCCTCATGAAAAGAGGTGTGAAAGCCTTCCTACAAGCAAGCCTTCCTGTAACCAAACCTCCCTCTAAGCAAGTTCCTCCCTCAATGGGCTCTATGTAACTCAGGATATATCACAGCTGTGAAAGCAGCCCCAAGACATCCATTAGTGAAATACCTGTGTACCTTCAGACCTGGGAACACAGCTCCTGTTCCAAGGGAAAAGGGGACACATGTGGTCACATAGGCCTATTAATGGAGGGGGAAGATCTTCCTATTCCATTAATATTACACCAAACAAAAGAATTAAAGGAGGGAGAGATACACAGAGGAAAGAGAGCCAACTCCGATCCCTAGTGTGGCATCTGCATAGCTTGAGAGCCACTGCAGGAGTTCCTGGAGGGGAGAACACCCAGTAGATTAGTTCAGGAACCACAAGCTCCCTGAAGAAAAGAGGTTCTATTCTTGGATAATGCCCTTGGATCAATTAGAGGAGTTCTAGGACTAGCCAGAAGTAGGAGTTAAGGAGCAGTAAGAGACAGAGCTTTGCTGTGGAGGCTTAAATCCATGCCTTCCATTAGTACTGTGAATTATGCAGAACATGCAGGTGCAAGAAAAGGGAACAGACTCTCTAGCAGCCTCCCAGTCCTATCCCCTGAGAGTAGGGATAGAAGGTGCTAAACTAGAGAATTGTTGTTGTTTCAGCTTTTCAGTGGTGTCCACCTGGTGATCCCATTTGAGGTTTCCTTGACAAAGATACCAGATATGACAGACAAGGAAACTGAGACAAACAAGGTTAAATGACTTCCCCAGGGTAATGCAGTAGGTGTCTGAGGCTAAATTTGAACTCATGAAGATAAGTCTTCCCTACTCCAGGGCCAATATTCTATGCACTGAGCCACCCAGCTAGCCCATGCCAGAGATTACTGTTCAGGTCCCTACAGGAGGTGAGGCTCACCAAAGCACTACTTCACTCCTCAGCTGTAGTTGTTGTTCATCCTTCATCTTCAAAGAGGACCAATGACATCACAGAGTAATGTCCTGAGTAGCCCTGAATGCTCTGCCACACTGGGAGTGGGAGGAAAGTGTCTCAGCTAGCACAGTATTACAAATCTGGAAGCAAATTAGAGGTCCCTGGAAAGATGGGGTTTTCTGATAGGAGAGGGATTAACATTCTGTTGACCCAGATTGATTTCCCCTTGAGAAGAAGTGAGGCTTAACCCCACCCCCACCCCCCAGCAGTTCCAAGAGAGGGAAATAAAGCTTCTTGGCTATCGAAGGGCTATATCATGAGTCCTTTGTTCTTTGAATTTCCTGTCAAGTGAAATAAAGCCTGTCCTATATTTAATGTATTATTAACCTGAGTACTTTCATGAAAGCTGAGGGCTCTTTACCTATTTTTGCAGAGACTTAGACATGAGCCAAATTCTGATGTTCCCAGGGGAAACACTAGGTAGAGATAGGAACTAAAAAGAAACATTTTAGTGAGAAGCTTCCAAAATGAATCTGGCCACATAAACCCACACTTTAATGAAGGGTTAGAACTACATAAATGAAAAATAGTTCACAATGCACATGGGTCTCATGCAAGCCAACTTTTATTGAAGTTTGAGAAGCAAGACATGCCGAATGTCTCCACGTACAGGGAAACTATCTAGTCATTTAGAATGTTGTGGTTTCCCTACTCTCCCCTGGCTTAAGCCCATTCCAACAGAGGAAAACCCAATATATTATGGTTCTAACAAGCTATCTTCCAGTAATGATGTGACTTTAGCTCTTATTCTTACAACCAAGAATCCCTACATCCAAATATAATCATCAATCAATCAATATTGAGAACCCATTATCAAATCCAGCATAATGCTGAACACAAGGATAATACTGACTCTAGGCTTTCTGGAAGGCAGGATGATGCAGTGGGAAGTAAATTGGTTCTGGAATTCAAATATCACCTCTGATGCTTAATACCTGTATGATCTTGGCCAAATCATTTAACTCCCCTGAACTTCCATGCCCTCAACCATAAAATGAAGAGGTTGAACTGGATAGCCCTCCCAGTCCTTTTCAAATCTAGATCTATGATCTTATTATGTGCTTAAGGGTATAAATCTGCAAGGTCACTATAAATATGAGGATCATAATTTTATTCAGAGAGTTACTGAATTATAATTATTTTGCTTTTAGCACGAATGTTTTTTTAATCCATTTAAATTTTCCAAGCTACATTATAGTAAGTTTTTTCTGAGGTCTAGGGCTTTGTCTTGCACATAGTAGGTACTCAAGAAATAGCTGAATTTTGCTAAAATAGAATTAGAAAGCCACTGTGAAAATAAAGGAAGGATGTGTGCCCACAACTGTTCTGGCAGATAATAAGGTAGAGAAATTCCCTAAAGAATGGTACTAGAGGACAAACTCTAGGATATCTTGTGTTTTGTTGGCCAACCCTCCAACAATCTCAGGTTGTCCCCATGCCATGATGGAATAGGTCTTTGCCTAGTCAGTAATAAAAAGTTTTAAGACAGATAAAAATAAAAAGATAAAACAAAATAAAATACAACAGAATTAGAAGAATACTGCCACCTTTTGGGAGAATGTAATATTGTTGATCAGCATTTGGGGCAATGCAGAGTTATATAAGCAATATTGAACTTCTCTTTACTGTGTATCTTGCGATGCAGCATTGGTTGGTTGTATGTGTATATACAGTATATGGATAGATGGATATATATTTAAAAATTAGACATGCCTGCAACTCAATTTTAACTGCAAATTCTTCATAGCACCCTCTTTTTTAAAAATAAAAATAGTAAAAATGATAATTTAACATTCTTCTTGCCAAAAAGAAAACCTGTCAAAACGCAATTGATCAAAATTAACAACGCATTTTATACACATGACTAATGTATTTTACACATATGACTTACAGCAAAAGGCATGATATTAAGCCAAAGGGCAAACCCCACATTGTTAAAAAAAACATTTCCAGAAAATATGAATGAGAGATCAATTCCATTACTAAAATATGAGAAAAAGAATATAGGACATTCCAGAGAAGAAAGCAAACATGGTTGTAGGAAACTTGGGATCTTTGCTGACTCAATAGGCAGGTAGCTAAGAGGCTGGTTTGATCAGCTAATGGTAGACCATTACCCACATCCATATCTCAGAAGGGAAGTGATTAACTTCCCTTGGAAAGCCCACATCATGTGTTATTTTCTTGCTTAAGTGAGAAAGAAAATACCTTTCAAGATAGAGTAGCATTTGTTGCTCGTTTTAAAAAATCTATTTAACTTGTTTTTAATTCAACATATTTTAATGCTTTAATAAAATATTTAACAAAAAAAACTGGCTGATTTCCATGTTCCATAACATGCTTCTAACAGAAAAAAATAATGGAAAGTACTACATTATGAAGTGGCATACTTGATATACTAGAGACTCAAAATGAATAAATATCAGTTCAGGTTTATGCGTGCACGCACACACACACACACACACACACACACACACACACACACACACACACACACACACACACACACACACACACACACACACACACAGTTGCCAGTCTTATAAAGGCACTGTGATTTACTGACGACAGCACTGGACTAAGTAAGAAGCACAGACCTGGGCTCTCTACTCTCAGCTTTGTCACTATGTTACCTCAGGCAAATCACTTCATTTTTCTGGGCTTCCGTTTCCTCCTCTGTAAAATGAAGGGACTTGACTAGAACATTTCTAAGGTCTCTGCCAAGCTCCTTGCTGTATTTCCCAACTAGAGAAGACATACTTCAAGGTTTCAGTGCTTTCAAGTCTTGGGGCTAAAATATCCAGAGCACCCCAAGGATTGCAACAAACTTTCTTCCATGATAAGCTAGGCAAATGAAAGAATGCACAGGAAATGCCAAGTGGCAAAATAAAATAAGAATGAACCTTAATTTCAAAATGTAACAGGATCCTTATGTTATTGCCAACTATCAAATGGATTTGGGTTCATATGTATTCAAATTAACACTCTGAGCCCCCATTCCCTTTCAATTTCTTTCCCCAGAACAGCCAGTAATTTATTGCACAATAAAACAATTTTGGTGGTTATTAAAAAGTTTGGAGGAGGGTGTCACTTATTCAATATAGAAACTTTCAAGTCAAATTAGGAAAATACACTGATATCAAACACTACCAATACTCATTTCCCTTAACAAACTTACCCACCTCTTCCAGAAGAATTTAGTCTCTATTTCCCCCTGTTGCCTCTTTGCATCACAAAAGAAGGATCCAGGTTAACTTCCTGGGGTACAAAAAATCACTTTTTCTTCCTAGCACAGCATGGAGGGTGGCAATAACTCAGTCACTCTTATAGAAGGTGGTGAGAAATTTTGCATCTGCTCATGACATATACTGGTTTGTTAGAACTGGCATTTCCCCGACACAGCTTCTTTCCTTCCATCCACAACAAAGCCAGGAAACTCTAGGCGCCTGGCTGGTCTCGTCTTTTCTAACAAGGCTTCTTGGTCTGGGGCATAAAAAGTCCCTGCCTCATAGAATTTGTGCCTCTCAGAGTTGTGGGTGCCTGAGTCCAAGAAAGTTGCCAAGGCTGATGACTTTCTGACTAGACATGTTTCAAAATGAAGGCATCCAGAAAAACTAAGAGCCACTATATCCCTGTTTCATATTCTTGGCTGGGCCTGACTCAGGCCATTCCCTTCATAATTTAGGTTCAATATTAACAAAATGGGGGGAAGGGATACTCAGATAATTCAATAATTAACAAAAGGAGATTTACTTAACTATCACAGAAGGACATTCAACTCCGAGGATACCTCAAGTTGATTCAGCTGACTGAAGGTCCCTTGCCTAAAGTCATGATCCACCAGCTAAATATCATAGAGCTAGCCTGGAACTCTTCATCGCTGTTTTGTGCTCATGGGATGAAGAAACAATGCCAACAGCCTGAGCCTTTAGTCCTCCAAATGAACCAAGCCTGGAAGACAGTCTTAATACTTGTTAAGGAAAAAAAATCCCCTAAGTTGCAAGGAAGTAGGGGTTAGGATATTGATCCTACCACATGACTTCAGCCAACCTCCTTGCCTCTACTGAGATAAACCCAACAACAGGAACCAACTCCTGCTTTTCCAGAGGATATTTTTCTACCTTCTGATCCGATAGGTTCCCTTTTTATGTTGATGCAGAGAAGTTCCTAAGAGCAGAGGTAACCCATTGAATTGTCTTCTACTCCACTGAGGCTCCTGCTCCACCAACCCTAGTTATGGAATGTTCAGTACTGAATTCCTTCACCTTACATACCCAGCCCCCCATGCATGCACCATTACCATTTCTTCTGTCCTGCCTACTCCCACAGACCCCTCTTTGACCTGTGTTGTTCCACACTGTCTCCACTCATTCTGCCTTCAAGATCGACATGGTTTTCTTGATTGGAAAGCATGGTTTCTTTTAATGTTATTGCATTTTGCTCCTCTTCTTCTAGATTGTCCCTCACTTCTGCATATCCGCATTCCCATTCAGTTGTCCTCTCTTTTGTTTCTTTGGTGAGATCTGCCATTGCAGATTCAAGTCTTTTTATTCTGCCAATTATTTCTGCTGTGCAGACCATAAATTCTGTTCTCACAGTTCTCATATCTATTTTAAACCATTCAGGTACAATGTGTTATGGTTCCATGTTCTCAGATTCCATAGGGTCTTTCTGCCTCATCAAGTGTCACTTTCTTTTGTTTTGTATTATTTATTCATAGATGCCTGAGCTCATTTACTAGATCTTGAGGCCATGTTACCATCTGCTATTAATATTTTCCCTGTTGATTTATCTGCTTATGCTCAAGGTCTTTGGGCTTTCTTCCTCCTGAGATCTTTGATGATTCAGTATTTTTTTTCCTTTATTTTCCCTTATTGCTCACTGTCTGACTCCCTACCCATCTGATGGTGGCTTAACTAGGAGCTGGATTTCAAAGCATCTCAGCCTCCTCCCATGCTGGGTAATCCTTATTTCACCAACCTAGATCTCTGCCCCAAGTGACTTTTAGGGGAACATCCCCATCTAGATGATGAGGACTTTCCTTCAGGCCTTTTCTATACCATCCTCCATATATGATGACTTGTCCCATTCCCTCTGTTCCTTAGTTTTCCTGCCTGGCTGCTATGCTGGTGCTGTTGCAACTTCAAATGATTTCTATAATTTAAAGTTTGGATCACTAAGGCTCTGGGAAGAGTGGAGGAGAGGAGTGTCCTGGTATGGGGTTGTGCTCTATAACAAGTCTATATGTGTGTCCTTCCCTCTTCTCTCTGTTTCTCTGCTTGGCTACAGAGCTCTTTTACTGCATAGAATGTTGCCGTGGCACAGGCTGTTCAGGTCTCAACAAATTCCTACAGTTTGAGGCTTAGATCTCCACAGCACTGGAAAGAAGGGAGAATGGGATGTGGAGTTGTTGCAAGTCCATGGGTCCATGCAAGTCCATCTAGTACAGCCTCGTTGCCAGAAGTGTGGTAGGCAGTGTGGGGGAGGGAGTGCTGAGTTGAGCTTGTAGGAAATTATTTCATGGTAATTTTTACCATCTTTTGGGGTCTTGTTGCCCTAAACCAGTAATTTCAAACTTAGGTAGAAATGGGTGCCACTAATCCATACATAAAGGATCCCTGTGGGCTGAATAATGACTTAGTTTTAAATTTTAATATTATCTATATTTTGTTGTATTTTTATTTATTTTGTTAAATATTTTCCAATTACATTTTAATCTGATTTAAACTGTACTCGGGAGTATTATGTACTACATGTGACCTGTAAACCATATGGTTTGACAATGTACTAGATCATGAAATTGCTTTACCTTTGGTGTATAATTTCTGTTTTGGAGGGATTTGAGAGGTTGTGAGGATCAAAGAAATATCTAATCCGCCATCCTGTTGGTCGCATGACCCAGAAGTTGTAGGACTTACTACACCTCTTAGAACTCCTGTCTCCTGATATGAGACAGCATGCTTGTATAACATGCTATTGACTACTCTAACCCCTGCCTAGCTAGCTCATCTCACCTGAACATCCTCAGATTGCTAAACCCCCAATAGATTCAAGGAGCCTTCATACCAGCCCTTGTCACTCATCTTCTCCACCTAGCAGCTATAAGGTGAAAGGTGTATTGTGCACAACTGAGGATAACAGACCAATTTGGCAATAGCAGAGGATTCATGCAGGGGAAAAATAGAAGATAAGATTGAAAAGGCAAGGGGTAGGGGATGTCCAGAGATTTTTGGAGGACTTTAAAACTACCAAGATAAGGAATGTGGATTTAACCCTGTAAGTAATGAGGGACCTTTGATGGCTTCGGGGCAGAAGAGGGGCAGACTAAAGCCAGAACTTTACTATTAATCTGACAATGTTATGTAAGGTGGATTAGAGGAGGCAGTAGTAAGGGAGAAATGTAGGGGAGACAGGAGGCTATGGCGTCAGGTAAAAGATGGTTGTAATAATCCAGGAATGAAGGGATGGGGTCATGGACAAGGGCAGCATCAGTAGGAAGAAAAATAAAGCATGTATGATGGATATTACAAAGGAAGAACTGACCAGATTTAGTGACTGGATATGAGAAGGCCAAACGAGGCAAATATGGTTGAATTTTTGGACATGAGTAACTGAGAAATTCTATGGCATCATTGACAAAAACAGGGGTGTCAGGAAAGAGGTGATTTGAAAGGGTTTAAAAGGGGTGAGTTTAGTCCTAAATGTGTTGAATTTGGGATAATTGTTGGGCCCTGAAATGTACAGTAAACTGTTAGAAATAATGTACATGAAGATAAAAAGAAAAGTCAGAATTAGAGATAAGAGAGTCATGGATCATGTGAACAAAAGTGATATCCTAGTGAAGAATTTGAGAAGTTTACTTTGTCACTATAAGAGAAGGGAAACATAAAAGTAAATTGAGAGCATGCAAAGCTTAGCCTGGAAAATGGGGTCCATGAGAAATGTTTTTTGTCTAAGAAGCAGCTGCCCAGTTTAGTCTGAAGAATTATTACAAGCCCACCAAACAAAGTACCAACTCCCTGTCTTGGCAATCAGGGCCTGGGACAACTTACTTTTGGTAAGTTTGGATGACCACTTTTTGGATGACCACTTACCATCTACTTTCTACCTATCCCACTCTACTCCTCACAACACTCTGGGTTCCAGGAGAACCAGACTGTTCTACATTCTCTAATTCTTTTCCTGACCTTTCTCATCCCTGAAACTTTGCTCACACCATCCTCATTCACTGAAATGGATACCCTTGTGGTCATTGCCTATTGAAATTCTTCCTGTCCTTTAGGGTTTACCTCAGGTACTACCTCCCTCACTGCCTCTCCTCCCAGCTTCCTCGTTCTCAGCCACAAGAACTTTCTCCATCTGTGAACCTCTCACGACACTTCAGTGCTTCGCTCTGACACGTAACAGGCTCCAATCTGTATTGTGGTTTTTGTGGGTATATTTTTTATCTTCCTTCACTAGATTATTAATTTCCTGGAGCCCTATTTATCTTTATTACTCCAGTACCTTATTTGTTGCCTCGTGGTTTTAAAATGTTGTATGAAACTGAATGGAAGGTAGAGGGATTTATGGACAAACTATAGACAGCAGGATCTAACAGGGCAGGGGGAAAAAAGGTACTTGTAAGCATTCAAACATTATAAAATGGGGCAGGAACCTAACATATGGAAAGCTCCTAGATACACGTGATGTTTCACAAGTCCATTCCAGTATTTTCTCACAGGTCCCTGGTGACATTTCCTATCACAACTCAACCTTCTCAACTGAAAAGGCAAGTTTACGTAGAGAGAGCGCAAAAATCAGGAAATTGGGAGATGCAACTGTTCCAGTCTCGTTGCTCCATTCGTTAGTTCTATTAATGAATTCTTAGGGCCCTAGGGGATAGCCATCTGCAACACAACAATAAAAATCCTTATCCTTTTGCTATCCATTTGGGATATTATAAAACTAATTATATGTACATGTATCTCTATATACGGATGTTTGTGTGTATCATTTAAGATCTTTGAGAGAAATTATGCAATATAACTTCAAGGTATTTGTTATCATATGGTTATGAAATGTTTCTTGGGGGTAGGTTATAATAATGTACAATAATAAATCCTGCTGTAGGATCTAAATTTTCAAAAAAGGAGAATTTAGCAACAAACATTTGGGCATTGGAAAATAAAGACTATTACTGGTTGAAAAGAAAGGCTATTAAGCAGAAGGAAGAATTGTATTTAGAAAGCAAATTTATTGAAAAACTATTTTGATTCTTCCTATCAATAAGTTGGTGGAGGTATACTGGCATGGTAGTTAGGGGAGGCAAAAGAGGATGATTCAGTGGGGAAGGTGGTTTCCTTTTTTTAAAAATTAATGTTTAAAACAAATTCCTTCAAGATGTAGATCTGAAATATATACTAGTTATTAATCTCTCAGAATAATTCTATGCTGTTCCAAAATAGCTATGACTTGTTAGTCGATATAGATATTGTGTTTTTATGGCTATAACTATTAATGGCTAATTTAATGTTGAATACATGATCAGGAAAATAAAACATTCTCAAAGTGTTAAAACTGAAAACTTTAGCTCTTTTTTCATTGTGATAGAGACCATAAGGGAATAACAAAAAGTTGCTTTATTATAGTGGTAGTATTCTAGTTCAGGTCTGTCAGCATTTCTATTATAGACTTTGGTTTTCAGGGTTTCATAACTCATCCATAAAATTCACTCTGCTGAAACTTGGCATACTGAATCTCCCAGGGAATCATTCCTTTTAAAGACAAATTTTAAAAATTAATTGGTAGTTGGGCAGCTCAAATGGCACACAGGGCTTATGCTCCCTATAGCAAATCACTGGTTCCAATCTTGAGCCAGATTGCTCATTTTCTTAAAAGTCATTTCACTTTCAGGACTATCCAGTGCCCCAAGTGACATAAATGCATCACCTCGGTTCAATTTCTGGTAGACAGCTGTCCATATTGGAAAAATAATTGGCTAAAACTACAGTGGTTATACCAATAGCAAGGTCAAGAAAAGTTTCTATGCTAGCCAGCTCCTCCAGAAAAGAGATGAGGAAAGCCAGTGGTGACCACAAAAGCATGAATGGCAGAAAAGAGAGGACCAAGACTGTGTTTACTGCTAATCTAAAGGCACAAGGCTTCTTCAGGATCCAAGATTTAAATTTTCAAACGCTGGATGACCACTTACCAAAAATGTTATAATGAAGACTAATTTTCCCATATAGGTTGGCCAAGGTCCTTTTCTAAATCTAAAATTCTACATTTCCATGATTTTGTGAAAACAAGTATATTTCATTCACCTAACCATTAATATCATCTTTTTAAATGCATTCAAATAATTTAATAAATAGAAAAGCCATCCTGCAGATTATATTAGAATCTACCCAGCTGCCTTTCCCCAGTCTCCTTGCCTAGATCGAGTACAAATACATATATATTTATGTATATGCACACACGTGTGTGTAGATACATACATATATGATGTGCTATATCTCATTTGATCTCATAACCACCCTGGGAAGTAGGCATTATTATTTATCATCTCCATTTTACAGATAAAGAAACTGAGGCAAACAAAAATTAAATGATCTGCCCAGGGTCACACATGCAGCAAATGTCTAAGGTGAGATTTGAATTCAGGTCTTCCTTACTCCAGGCCTGGTACTCCATCCAATGCTCAGTCTAATACATATACACATACATACATGTATCCATATCCATATATGTATATGTATGTGTGTGCATGTGGATATACATAAATATATACACACATGCTTATGTATAGTGTGCATATATACACATTGTATGTATGTGTGTGTGTTTGTGTGTATATATTTATACTAACATTTTATTTTTATGTATGTATGTATATACACACTATGTATATATGCTCATTCCAGCCAATAGCATTCTTAGGCCTTAACTCTGTCTGTTAGATTTGATGGATCTATAAGGAAAACAAATCCATTCCTGTAATCCTGGCTCTGCACTGTCCTGTGGTTTCCCTGGGAGGAGACCTTATAGACCGTCAGGTCCACAAACATCTGACGGCACACTGGGGCCAACCTGACAGTTTCTTCTCTCTAGCTTCACTGCCTTTCTATAGTTCTCACTTAACAACCATAAGGTTTTTATGGAGAAAGTCAAAGTGAAAAATCACTCTCGGCTGGAAAAATTCGAGCAGCTAGTCCAGAGCACAAAGTACGAAGACCAGTCAGAAACTATATAATTTGGATAGCCAAGAAATTTAAAGGAAAGATCTAAGGGCAAAGTCCAGACGGGCCCATAGAGTTATTTTCCCAATTCTTTTTAAAGACAACTGGAGACTTCCAGGTCACATGACCAACAAGAAGGAAGACAAGATATTTTCTCTACTGCAATAATCTCTCAAACTCTTAAAAATAATAATTATGCTCAAGAGATAAAGCAATTTTAGCTCTTTTCACAATCGAAGGCATGAAGAACCCTAACAAAGCAAAAATCTGATGAACTACCAGCAGAGAAGGCTAATTCCCTGACCCCTAATGCTTGCATTCAGTACCCTCTCCCCTACTGCTTACCATACTCTGGCAGGGCTGCACAGAACTCACTTTGACTACCCCCTCCAAGTACTGGGAAGACTAAAAGGAAGATTATTCTATCTGAGACTACAACATTGAGCTACAACAGCACTGAGAGAGAGAGAGACAGACAGAGACAGAGACAGAGAGAGAAAGAGAGAGAGAGAGAGAGAGGAAAGAAAGGAGAGAGAGGTCTGTGGCAGGATTCCAGGGTATGCATGGATCTAGCTAGCATTCCTGCTTGAAGCAAAGGACCCAGCAACTAGCTGGAACACTTGGAGCAGAGACTGAGATCAGTGAAATGTGAACTGACCAGTACAGAAGGAGGCTCAAATAGCTTGGAGGTCTAGTCCTGAGAGAAGGAATCAGAATATAAGCAATGAGGGAACATAAGGGGAAAAAAGACCGAAATCACTGAAGATCACTGGAGAAAGAAAATCCATTTAAAGGCCTTGAGCATAAGCAGATAAATTAACAGGGAGGATATAAATCATAAAGTGAAATATAATCTCTAGATCAGCTAAGTGAGCCCAAATATCTATGAATAAATATCCTAAGACAAAGGAAAATGAATCAATAATTGATGAGACAGAGGATCCTATGGATTTCCAAGAAAGCATGTTACCAAAACAGGATGTTCTTTAGATTTAAAAGAGAAATAAGAATTGTCAAAGCAGAATTTATAGCCTACATAGAAAAAATAGCAAAACAGAAAAACTTGAATTCATGTGGCAAGTCTTACAAAAAAAAATAGGGTGGGAAGAGGAGAGAGAGAATAACTAGAAATGCAAATAGATAAACATAAAGGGTAATCTGGAAGAAGAGAAGCAAAAAGTATTAATATTCAAAGAAAACATAATCTTCATACAAACAAAGCATATTGAAGTGAAAATACATTGAAACAACTTAAGGATTATAGGTCTCCCAGAATAATATGACAAGTCAAAAAGCTGAACACCATAATGCAAGAAATAATATGAGAAAATTTCCAAGAACTTACAAATACTGAAAACAAAGTGCCAACTGAAAGAATCCATAGATTGCTTCCAGGAAAAAAAAAAGACAACTGAGAGTAAGCGGGGAAGAAGATAATGTGAAGTCTCATTTAGCTGGGTTGACAAACAATCATTCAGTCATTCAAAATACAAGTAGAGAGATTAATAGTCTTGCAAAGCCAGCTTCATGTTCAGGAAAGACAGGAAAGACAAAAAGTATAGCAGAATGTAGAGCCGTTATGTTTAGGTTCAAACTTCAGGGATTTTAGAGTTCATCACAAGAGACAAAATTCAGGAACTGGGCACTGGACAGGATCAGACAGACTGACAGTTTCCTCACTTGAGTAAGGTTTCTACTTCCTAATAGTTTACACTACCCAATCTCTAGAACTCATGGATAGAATCAAGAAAATTTACCACAAGCATACCTCATTTTATCGTACTAGGCTTTATTGTACTTCCCAGATACTGCATTTTTTTTACAAACTGAAGGTTTGTGGCAACCTTGCATCAAGCTAGTCTATCAACACCATTTTTCCAACAGTATATATCATGTCTCTGTGTTACCTTTCGGTAATTCTCTAGATATTTCAAACTATTTAATTATTATTAAATCTATTACAGTGATCTGTGATTAGTGATCTTTGATGTTACTATTCCAATTGTTTCGGAGTACCACAAACTATGCCTATTGAAGATGGCTAACCTAATCAATAAATGTTGTATGTATTACCAACTGACAATTCCCCGTATCTCTCTCCTCAGGCCTCTCTATTCCTTGAGACACAACAATATAAAAATTAGGTCACTCAATAACCTATAACAGCCTCTAAATGTTCAAGTGAAAGGAAGGGTCAGTCTATGAGATATACTTCATTGTTGTCTTATTTTAAGAAATTGCCACAACCAACTCAGCCTTTAACAACCACCTAGCCTTTAGCAAACACCATCTTGATCATTCAGTAGTCAACAACATCAAGGCAAGCCCCTCCATCAGCAAAAGGGTTATGATTCACCAAAGGCTCACGTTTAGCACTTTTTAGCAATAAAGTACTTTTAATTACAGCATATCTGTTTTTTTGGAGGGGGGAAAGCAAGGTAATTGGGATTAAGTGACTTGCCCAAGGTCACATAGCTAGTATGTCAAGTGTCTGACGCCAAATTTGAACTAAGGTCCTCCTGACTCCAGGGCCAGTGCTTTACTCACTGTGCACTAGTATGTCCATTTTTTTTAGATGTAATACTATTACACACTTAAGAGACTACAGTATAATATAAATTTAACTTTAAAAGTACTGGGAAATCAAAAAATTTGTGTGACTCCCTTTATGCAATATTTGCTTTACTGCAGTGATCTGGAACAGAACCCACAATATCTCCACAGTGTGCCTATACTTCCAAATGCAGCAAATACTTAACAACTGATCCAGGGTAGAGAGTGAAGACAGGAGTCTGATCTCCACAAAACACTACATGTGACTAGAATAGGGGCACATCCAAAAAGCAGAATTAGATGTCCTATGGGCTCTGATAGAGGTTCCTGAGATTTCAGTTGCTACAGGACTAAATGTTTGAAATACAGAGTGATTATACCAGGGCTCACAGATAAAAAGAGAAGGAAACAGAATGTGTCACAGAGTGGAAACAACTGCAGTCATCGTTCTTGCAGCCAACACAGAATAGAACCCTGGATAGGCTAACACAGGCTTCCAGATGAACTACAATGAGCATGTATGTGAGCCAACACAGCTTCAGAAACTATTGGGGTCTTCTTACATCATGTGGAAAGTTGCAGCCAGCATCATAATGATGACCAGTAATGGTGAGTGAGCAAAGAGCACATAAAAATAGTCAATTGTTTAGATTAACAATCATTAGAAATCAGCCTAGCCATACTAATGCATTGTTTACTGAACTGTGAATTAGTACAATCGTTCTGGAAAGAAATGGGGAATTCGGCCAATAAAGCAGCTAAAATGGCCATACTCTGACTCAAAGATTCCCCTGCTAGGTACAGACCCCAAGGAGGTACTGGTGACTGCCCTGCACCTTATAGTCTTAGAGAGTTGCTTGGGACCCTGAGCTGTTAAGTGATTCAGCTTGAGTCAGACCAACAGCATGTGTCAAAGGTGAATCTGGACCCATAGTCTACCTGATTCCAAGGCCAACTCTCTATCCATTATTCCATGCTGCATTTCAGAGGCATGCTTTGATAAATGTCAATGTCTTATACATTATGGATATCATAAAAATTTTGCTATAAAAAGTTTCAGAAAAAGTCAAATGAGTGCTTTGCCTGGGTCAGCATAGAAATAGACAGAAAAGTCTGTAGACCCTGGGGATGGTGTCAGGGAAGGAGTACAGGGTGTTGAGGGCCCTCCAGCACCCACAGAGAGGCTGCATACCAGCACAAAAGGAAGTCTCAGACCCATAATGGAGAACTCCTAGACCCAAACCAGGGCACAGCAATATGGACAGGTGCCATTTGGCAGTTTGTTGCCTACTACTCAATCCTGCGTCACAGATCCAGAGAGGAATGAGGAGCCCTACACTCAGTGCCCCACAAGGGCTGCCTTTCCCAAGCAGAGAAGGCCTGGGCAGTATGCCAAGAAAGGAGGAAGTTCAGAAGCCAGCAGCAGCAGTGGTGTGGCTCAGACCTCAAGCTGTCATTTTCAATATCTAACTCAGCCTACAGAGAAATAAACAAGGCTAGAAATCTAAACCAAAAGGGAGCCTACAATTTTACCACTCTGAACCAACAGAACTTTCCAGCTGGCTAATGGGGCAGAGTCTAATAGCAGTCTGTTCTTGTACAGACCCAAACCTAGGTCAGGAACTCACAGAGCTCAGACTAAGCCAATAGCAATCAGAATTTGTACTGGATCAAACCCCTACAGAAGCAACGAAAACGTTTAAGTCTCTAGCAGGTCTCTAAGATTCTAGAATAACAATCTAATACACAATAAAAGCAGCAACAAGAATATCTCAGATCTTCTCTCCAAAAATATGGCCTAATATTCAAAAAAGGACTCCACCATAATGAGTTATTATGGTAGCAAGGACATTAACAAAAAAGAAAATGACTTCAAAATATCTATTAACAATGCCTCAGAGAAAAACATAGCTTGGGCACAAAATCAACTAGAATTCCTGGAAGACATAAAGCTAGAGTTTTGGTTTTGGGGTTGATTTTTTTTAAGGGAGGATTAAAATATGTCTTTATAATTCAAATGAGAGTACTTGAGAAAAAAACTGGAAAAGAAATGAAAGAACAGAAGAAAGAATTGGAAAAGGAGTTAACAGCATTGGCACAAGAAGTACAAAACCTTAAGCAAACAACAAATTCTGAATATCTGAATGGATGAAATAGAAACCAATGACTCCCAACCATTCCTAATGATAAGACCAGAGCTGAGGAGAAACTTTTAAGTTCAAACACAGGAATGAAGAGAAGCATAAAAAAGGTAGGTAAGAACAATGATAAAGGACTAGACAAGAAAAAATTATTTTATTTTAAATCTGTACATGACTTTCTGTTTTAAGTGTTTCCTATTGGCAATATATTGCTAGGTCGCGTTTTTACATCTGTTCTTATAACCTGTTTTGAGAAAAAAAAATCTTACAGGAAAGTCAATCTATTTAAATCATAATTATAGTTCCTTAATTTGCCAAAGTCAGTCTTTCTCTTTACCTGCACCCTTGATTCCATCCCAAATTCTCCAGCAGACTGTCCCCATTATCATCCCCACTCTCTAGCCTTCAATCCCTCCCTATCTGTTGGCTCTTTTCCTGCTGCCCAGAAACACAATTAAGCCTTTCCTCAACCTAAAAAATATTCATTTGATCCAACAACACCTATGAACTATCTTCCTACATCTCTTCCCTCTCTTGTGGCTCAATTCTTCCAGAAAACCATCTACACGAGATGCCTTCATTTCCTCTCTTCCCACTCTTTTCTACACCCTCTGTAGTCTGGTTTTCAACCCTATCAACTGAAACTCTCCTCTCCAAATTTACTAAAAATCTCTTAACTGTCAAATCGAATAGACTTCTCAACTGACCCTTCTTGACCTTCCTGCAGCATCTGACATTGCTGATCACTTCTATTTGTATAATTTCTCTTTTCTAGGTTTTTTTTACACTATTTCCCCAATTTTCCCTCTTATTTCTCTGACCACTCCTTTTCAGTATCTTTTTTTAGTTCTTCATTTGTGAACACCCTTAACCAGGAATGTGTCTTGAGACTTGTGACTTGAGCCTTCTCTTTTTCCTCTATACTATCTCACTGGATGACCTCAGCAGCTCACATGTATTCAATTATCATCTCTGGCAGATAATTCACAGATCCATCTATCTAGCCCTAATCTCTCTTGTAAATTCCAGTCCTCCATCACCAATAGCCTTTGGATGCTCCAAATTGGATGCCTCATAGGCATCTCAAACTCAACATACCCAAAACAGAGTTCATCTTTTCCTCTTAAACCTTCCCTAACTTTCCTATTACTGTTTAGGATATTGCTGTCTTCCCAGTCCTCAAGGCTTGCAATCCTGATGTCTTTTTCACTCTGTATCATCCCAAATATCTCATCCATTGCTAAATATCATTGTTTTTACCTTCGCAATATCCCTTATAGACATGCGCTTCTCTTCACTCATATAATCACAACCCAACTTCAGGTCCTCATCATTTCTTGATAAGACCATTGCGATACACTTCTGTAGAGGGACAGGGACGGGGACGGGGTAGAGAGTGGATCAGGGGGTGGGGCAGGATAGGAAGAAGGGACATGTAATCAGACTCTCACAATATGCTCACTGTGGAGAGGTTCTGCATAATTACACATGTTCAGCCTGTATTTGATTGCTTGTCCTTCCAGTGGGGGTGGGTGACCAGGGAGGAAGAGAAAGA
>CM053581.1:488872781-488944005 GCA_028627135.1 Pseudochirops cupreus
TATTATTATTAACTACATCCAACTGGAACTTGAGATACACAGGCACTGTGGTAGGGAGAACCATCCTGTCCTACCGGAAAGTCAGAGGGGTGAGGGGGGAAGACATAGGAGAGAATAGATTTGGGGAGGGGGATACATTGGGATGGCTGTTTTGGGGCAGTGAGTACAGGAAAGATGGGGAGAAAATTTGTATCTCAAAATTTCGTGGAAATGAATGATGTAAACTAAAATAAAAATAAAAAAACAAAAAACAACAACAACAAAAAGCCCACTGCAATAGTCTGGCCTCCTGGCCTCAAGTATCTCCCCACTCCCATCTATCCTCCACTTAGTTGCCAAGGTGGTTTTTCTAGTTGTTCTGACATATAACTCCCCTCCTCAATGAACTCCAGTGGCTATTACCTCCAGGTATACCCAATACATATGGGCAGTGAGGTGGTGCAATGGACAGAGTACCAAGCCTGGAGTCAGAAAGACTCATCTTCCCGAGTTCAAATCTGTGCTCTAGCTGTATGACCCTGGGCAAACCACTTAACCCTATTTGCCTCAGTTTCCTCATCTGTAAAATAAGCTGGAGAAAGAAATGGCAAACCACTCCAGTGTCTTTGCCAAGAAAACCCCAAATGGGACACAACTGAAACAACTCAACAACAAATACCGAATACAACCCTACACACACACACACACACACACACACACACACACACACACACACACACGCACACTTTGGCATTTAAAGGTCTTCATAACATGGCCTCTTCCTACCTTTCCAGTCTTTTATACTTAGTTCTCCTTCATATACTCTATATTCTAGCTACCCTGGTCTACTAGTATTTCCTAGAATATGACACTCTCTCTGTCTCTCTCCCTGTCTCTGTCTCTCTCTCTCTCTTTGTGATCTCTGTGTAATGACTGTGACCCCATGCCTGCAAGGTTGTACCCCCTCACTATAATCTCTTAGGTTTGCTGAATTCCTGAGCTCAAATTCAATCTACTCCAGGTCTTCTCAGTTTCCCCAAAACCACTAAAGCCTTCCTCTCTGATAGTGTCTTTTATCTACTTTGTTTATATAATATAGATAGATAGATAGATAGATAGATAGATAGATAGATAGATAGATAAAATGTATGTATGTAAGATAAAATATTTATATATGTATATATATAATATCACATATGTCATATTATGTGCCTAGTTATTTACATCTCTCCCACTATAAAATAAGCTCCTTGAAAACAAAGACTATATTTTTACCTTTTGTATTCACAGTGCTTATCATAATCCTTGTCAAATAATGACTAATACTTCTAATAATTTGACTTTGTTTTTCTTCTTCCAATTCTTTATAATAAAACTATTGTTAATTTTATCAAGGAGTACACTGTACCTAATTTCATTAATGTTAATTCAATCCCATTTTTTTCAGACAAAGGTGCAACCTTACATGCATATCTTAAATTTCTAGTATTACATCTATAGGTTTTTCAAAATTTTTGACTACACCACTTACCTAGCCCATCTTATACAAGAATGTAACTTTTTCTCTTCTCTCCCCCATCCTTTTCCCTCATTCTTCCTCTGTGAGTCCCCCAAAGTACTCATTGCCCCTTTCTTCACTTTTTATACTTTCAAACCAGTTAATATTAACATTTTTTTATTTATTCCAACTCTCTCCCACCCACCCAAGTCTCTTTGTATTATTACTTACTAATCAAAACCATACCATTGCTGGTTTGTTTTCCTCCCTTTGAGGTCTGTCTTGAAGTATTTGTTAATCATGTCAAAGCTAATACTTCTTTAAAACAACTATATGGTGATTACATTGATATAATTACAGTAATCATTTCAACACTTCTACTATCTTATTTTTTCTCTCTTCTGCCTAACTTAGGAGATTACTTTGATAATAGCAATAATGACATATTTCATTTGCACTTTAAAGTGCAAAACAGTATTATTGATGTTTTGCTATTCTTGTCTAGAACTTAAACAGACAATGCTCAGTTTTAAAGTTCATTTAGGGTTTACCTTGGTGAAGTTCTTCTCCAAGGTTGGTTTACATATCAAAGATCCTATCCAACCTTGGCTAGAAATCCCTTGGATTCTTGAGGGGACTTAAATAACTATCCTTTATTTTAGAAAGGCAAATTCATCCTAGCTAAATAGTAAGTTTTAAGATTAAGTCAAATTTCCCCTAATTTTAAGTATATCATATTCCACTATTTCTTTTGTTTTTCATCTCAGTCAAAAAAGCCTGTGCTATCTGGATTGGCTTTTTTTTTTTAAGTGATGTGTTTCTTCTTGGTTGCTTTCAAAGTTATTCCTCTGATCAGAGTTTAGGAGTTTGACAACAATATTTTAGGTAGGTTGATCTGAGTTCATCTCCACTGGTATTTGATATTGTTAATTTGTAATTTTGTCCTTTGATTTCAATAATTCTAGGGAAATATTCTTGGTTTCCCAAAATACGCTGGTAAGAATCCTCCTTCATATTTGGTGGATGGAAGATTATAATAATTCTTGTTCTTTCTCAAAGATGTTCTCCAATGTTCTTTTTCTAAGAATTATGGTCTAGTTCTGACTCTCACATAATGTTATCAACTTCTTTTCCATATGCACTGTTTTGTTAACTTGTGTAACGCCACGCACCAGCAGATTCCCAAAAGAATGCTACTGTGGACAGCTTTTAGGGTTTGGATTACACAATATAGTGAACACTCTGTTTATTCCATTACAAATCAAGACAAACATTCACAATATATCACAACATTACATCTTATCACAGAAAATGGCCACACAGTTTTCACTACAGTGGCCACAATATTTAGAACAAGAAACAATAGAATAATCAAACTTCCACTCATGGGGCAACTCAATACTTAATCGTTCAATCAATTTACAATAGAATAATCAAACTTCCACTCATGGGGCAACTCAATACTTAATTGTTCAATCAATTTACAGCTTGTTTTAGTAGTTGTTCTACTGCTTTTGTAATTTTATCTCCCAAAATAACAATTTTATTTCTTAGTAACTCTGTACTTTGTAAAACTATCTACAATTTCAAATAACTGAGTTCGATTATTACTTGTTTTGTTCCTTTTTTACTGATATTAGTTCTCTCCTTATTGACATGAGATCCCCCTTAGGTTCCATTACTGAGCATACTTTCCATGATAAGTTTTGCGACATTTGTTAAATCATTCTTCCTTCAAATGTCTTCTCTATTTTCTTTTAATCCACAGTACTTACTCATCTTGTTGGAAGCTTTTGGGGGGTTTTCCCCTGTTTGCTAATTTCTGTGACCAAAGCTGGTCCCATATTCACTAGATAATACTCTAGCCATCTTCCTGCCATGGTACTGCTACTACTCTGTCCTCTTCCTAAGCAGCTCCTTCCCAGAAGCTGCTCCCGACTGGTGAGAGAATTCACCATGTCTACTCAGCCTCAGTTGTACACTGGCCATCTTCCATAACACCCCACTCCTGATCCTCCTTTTCCACCTCCAGCCAAGAATAGTAAATCAAATAAAATTCCTAATAAGAGCCTTCCAGTCAATTGCTCTATGGCTCCAACAAGCATCTCAGTGACCTCCCAAACCAAAATGCCCCTCCCTGTTCATCACTCCCCTATGTTTGTAGTCACCAGCTATTAGAATGTAAGCTCTGGGGTGGCTAGGTGGCACAGTGAATAGAGCACCAGCCCTGGTGTCAGGAGGACCTGAGTTCAAATCCGACCTCAGACACTTAACACAAAAACTAGCCCTGTGACCTTGGGCGAGTCCCTTAACCCCAATGGCCCTCCAAAAAGAAAAAGGAAAAAAAGGAATGTAAGCTCCTTGAGAACAGAAAGTCTTGTTTTTTGTATTTGAACCTCAGTACTTAATGCATAGGCAGTGATTAATAATTTGTTATTCACTGATCCATTATTCCTTTTCAGGGAGGCAATATTTGCTAAAGCTTTTGTTTCTCGTTTTTTCTTTGGCCCATGTGTTTTTAGGGGAAAGGTTGGGGTGATGGCCTTTTTTTTCAAGCTCTTACTCTGCCATCTTACCAGAAGTATCTCCTGCTCATATTATTCATAAAGCATCCTTGCCATTAAAAAAAATGTACTGATCCTTGCCATTTAACATATGGGGAAACTAAAGTAAAGGGGAATTGACCTAAGGAATATAATTGGTCGGTAGAGAAGTGTGGAAAAGAGTTTAAGATACTAATTTGTATCTACCCGAGGACAAGGCACTGAACTAGGTGAAATTTGAAAATAACTCATAAAATACTTTTTCAAGTACCTGAAAATAATTATTAGGAAAATATAAAAGAAAAAAATCTATTTGAACTCTTTAATTTTTGCTTTACACTAGAGGCAATATATTTTGTATTTTAGGTAGAGTTTTCCTTGCTGTTTCTTCAATCTTTGACTCAACAGATGCAAGCTGATTTTAATTAAATCCCTTCATCTCTACATGGTCAATGACAAGCTCTATCATAGTTTGTAACACAATTAGTCCTACCAATAGAGATGCTTAAGTGCTTAAATTTAATTAACACATGGCATAAAAGTCTATCATTCAGGAAGTTATAAATGTACAGAGATTAATTCTACCTGGACAGTACCTACTAGCCACCATGCCAGTGGCATCTAAGCACTTGCAGCAGTCAAATAACAAAAGGGAAGCTGCCTTCTTGCCCTCCCAAGTTCAACCATGGTCACAACAGCAATCCCTGGCCCTTCATCTTATATCCCTACTTCCCTTAGATACAACTCCTGAGACAGCTATGACCAATTATCTCCATCCTCTATTTTCCATATAATGTTGGAGCATGAAAAAGTGGCTCACCAGCTGAGTACTTAAGCTTTTTATTCCTATTATTTTTATAATTATAAATTATCCTATCTAAGGATAATTTATCTATTCAGTTTAATTCGATAAACACATAATAAATGCCTGTCATGAGCAGGGCACTGTGCTAGGCACTGAGGGAGATAAAAAGATTTGATAAGATATGGTTTCTATCTCCATGGAACACAAAATCCATAGAATATTATTGTTATGCTGTCATTTCAATCAAGTATGACTCTTCATGACCCCATTTTAGGGTTTTCTTTGCAGATGAGAAACTGAGACAGAGTTAAGTGACTTGCCCAAGGTCACATAGCCAGTAAATGTCTGACGCCAGATTCAAACTCAGGAAGAAGAGTCTTCCTGGTTCCAAGCCCAGTGCTTTATTCACTGTACCACCTAGCTGTCCTTAACAGAACATGTTGTTGTTCAATAGTGTCAAACTCTTCATTACCAGATTGGGGGTTTTCTTGGCAAAGACATTGGAATGGTTAGTAATTTCCTTCTCCAGTTCATTTTACAGATGAGGAAACTGAGGCAAACAAGGTCAAGTGACTTGTCCAGGGTCACGCAGCTAAAAAGCATCTGAGGCCAGATTTGAACTCAGGAAGGTGTGTCTTCCTGACTCCAGGCCTAGCACTCTATCCACTGTACCACCTAGCTGCCCCAAGAATATTATTGCATATACATAAATATAATATTAAAATAGGACAGGATTTGAGCATTAAGAGTTTATTTTATTTTAAAAGACAATACCATGTAAGGTACAAGGAAAAATCATTTCTGACAAAAAGGAAATTTGTCAAGGAGGTGTCATTTGAGCTAGATCTTAAAGGATTGGTTGGATTCCAAAAAGCAGAAAAGGGTGAATACGGTGGGGGCTAGAGGAATTTTAAGCATGGAAAATAATAATAATTATTATTCTCATTTGCTTTGTGCCTCTCACCCACCCCAGGACTCTTCCAGCTCTAGAGCTATGATACATTTGTGTGAAAAACTCCAACATAGAAACTCCCTCCACTGATACTAAGAAACCCATTAACCTATATTTTTTCTTTTTTTTTTTTGAAGAGGGGGAGGGCAAGGCAATTGAGGTTAAGTGACTTGACCAAGTTCATACAGCTAGTAAGTGTCAGATGTCTAAGGCCACATTTGAACTCAGGTCCTCCTGATTGCAGAGCCAGTGCTCTATTTACCACACGGCACCTAGTTACCCATTACCTATACTTTCAAAGAGTTGCTTGGGTCAACTTGAGAAATTAAGCAATTTGCCCAACATCACCCAGCTAACATATGTCAAAGGCAAGAGTTGAGACAAAGTGTTCCTGATTTCAAGGCCAACCCTCTACTTCCTACAATATATAACTTCATTGAGAATTAAAGTTTGCAAAGTACTTTCCTCACAACCCTATGAGTTGTGTATGTATGCATGAGTAAGTATGAATTATTCCCATTTGACAAATGAGAAAAGTGGGACACTGAGAGGCTGTCTTGCCCCACAGTCACTCATGAGAATAGTAGCTGAGGTGAGATTTGGACTAAGGTCTCCTGATTCCAGGTCCAGGTTCCATTTACTATGCCATCCTAATCTTCCATACCATGAGCAATATCAGAGCATGGGATGTGTAGTCAGAATATGTCTACTTTACATGGCTGAACATATCAAAACTTAAACTATTCAGGCTTGCACTTCAGAACTAAATTTTTAAAAATACATCTTGCCCATTAAAAATTATATAGATTCATCATTAGGCTGATAATGGCAAGAAAATAATGCTAGTGTGAAAATCCTCAGAGGGGGATTTTTGTTATTCTAAGGTAACCCCTTTTCCACACACAACTTCTTTCTCCCTATTACTGCAGTCTGCCAGGTGTCTTTTCCTTGAATTCCAAAGAACTACAGCTGATGCTAGAATCAGACAGGAGAAATTACACTTGGATTCAGTATATCAGTACAGATGGCAAACATGCTAGGGCATAAGGATGACAGCTTGTCCCCTGAAAGTTCACACTTTAATGAAAATTGCCATATGAAAAAGAAATTTTTTTATTGTTTCTAGAGTCCAAAATAATCTTTTAAAAATAAGTAAGAGTAAATGTGGATTTACTCACCTCTTTAAGGAAACCCAACCTATAAAAATGTGATTTTACAAATGGGATAAATTGGAGAGAGATTATTTAAATGACCAAAAGTTTCCTCAGGCTCACTGAAGTGCTCTTTTCAATAACAAACACCCCTAGAGCATTTAAATATGATGTAATTTCTCCACAACTTTTTAGTTACTTCACTAGAGTATAAAGTGAGCTAACCCTGCTAAATCTGTGTACTAACACATAACCTTTTATGATCAGGCTTTAATATATATTGAGCACCTATTCTATACCAGGCATTGTATGAGAATTTGCTTTTGTCTTGGCATTTAAAGTGCCTACCTGGCACACTGCCTCGCACACAGTAAGAGCTTAACAAATATCTGCTAAATGAAATGGAACTGAGAAAAGGACAACTTAGAAGTCTGTCCTTTCCTACCTGATTCTTCACCTGAACAGAACACATGTAATTCCCAGGCCACCACAAGGAAAGCTTGTGATAATTAATATCTCATTAATAAATTTTTAATTTTATTTCTAATTTATGAAATAACACAAGAATTTCCATAACGTAATGGAATTTAAAAAGATGATTGCACACAAAGCTGCAGATCTATTACAACTTGCTATTCCTTTCAAATACATAATAAAACTACGATGAATTTTTTTTCTTCCTCTTGCCCTAAAGACGGCTACCATTAGACATAAATATGTATATGCATATATATATATATATATATATATATATATATATATATATATATATATATATATAAAATCACTCTGTACATATTTCTATTTATCAGTTCTTTTTCTGGATGCACATAGCGTATTCCTCCATAGGTCCTTTGTAATTAGTTTGGTTATTTATCTTAGTCAAAATGACTTAATTGTTATTAAAACAATATTGCTGTTACTGTATACAACATTCTTTTGGTTCTGCTAATTTCACTCTTCATGTTTCATGCAAGTCTCACCATGTTTTTCTAAAAATCAACAAACTCATCATTTCTTATAGCAAAGACGTATTCCATCACAATCACATACCACAAATTGTTCAGCCACTCCCCAACTGACAAGCATCCGAGCAATTTCCAGTTTTTCGCCACTGCAAAGAATGCTGCTATAAATATTTTAGAAAATATAGGCTCTTTTCCTTTTACCTTAATTATCTTTGGAAATAGACCTAATGATATTTCTGGGTCAAAGGTGATAATTTATTAACTCTTTGGGCATAACGCCAGATTGTTCTTCAAAATAGCTAAATCAGTTCACAGTTCCACAGTGAATTGGTATCCCAATTTTACCACATCCCATCTAACATTTGATGCTTTCTCATTCATTCTAGCCAATCTGATAAGTATAAAATGATAACTCAAGGTTGTTTTAATTCACATTTCTCTAATCCAGCAGTTCTCAACCTGTGGGTTATGTTCAATTTGTAACAATGAAAATACATCCTGCATATCACTTATTTACATTACGATTCATAACAGTAGCAAAATTACAGTTATAAAGCAGCAACAAAAATAATTTTATGGTTGGGGGTCACCACAACATGAAGAACTGTATTAAAGGGTCACGGCATTAGGAAGGTTGAGAACCACTGCTCTAATCAGTAGTGATTAAGAAAATATTTTCCTATGACTATAAATTTCTTCATCAGAAAATTGCCTGTTCATATCCTTTGACCATTTATCAATTGAGGAATGACTCATATTCTTATAAATTTGACAAAGTTCTTTATATATTTGAGATATGAGGAGGTGGCTAGGCAGGGCAGTGAATAGAACACCAGCCCTAGAGTCAGGAGGACCTGAGCTCAAATTTGGCCTCAGACACTTAATATTTACTAGTCATGTGACAATGGGCAAGTCACTTACCCCCAACTGCCCTGCCTTCCCCCCTCCAAAAACCCAAAAAAAAAAAAGTGATATGAAACCTTTTTCTGAGAAATTGTCTTCCCAATTTTCTGCTTTCCTTCTGATCTTGGCTACATTTGTTTTATTTGTGCAACAGCTTTTTAATTTAATGTAATCAAAATTATCCATTTTATACCTCACACTGTTCTCTCTCTCTTGTTTATTCATAAGTTGTTCACTTATCCATAAATCTGGTAGGTAATATGTTCCATGTGTTGAGGTTTAAACCCAGGGACACCTAAAACTGTTGAGGTGGGGGCTCTGCCCACCTAAAAACTGTTGGGGTTTCATGATATGTTGTGGTGAAACCATCTCAAAGAATTCAGAGTCAGACCACCTCTAATCCAAGTATAGGCATTTATTGAGATTGATGCCTCTCGTGAAGTGGGCTAAATTCCAAGAGAAACCAGCAACTTTGGAGAAAGTAAGATGGATTTTTATAGGGTAAAGATGCAATTACATAAAAGAAATTTACATAGAATAGAAGAATATCAGTAATATTAACAAAGCAGGAGGAGTTTGTTAAGGGATTAGGTAATGGAGGAGGGGTCCCATCTATGGTTTAGTGGTTAAACACTGGGGTCATTCTGCCCTCCAAATGGCTAACTATTGTGGTCCTGTCTAGTTAAGACAGATAGTTAGGTATTGTGGTCCTGTCTTGGCCCAGATGGATGATGTGATTGTGATTAAATAGCAACAGGAGTTCATACCTTCTGTTTCTTTAACAGAGGCTTAATTTGAACTAGGTGCTAAGTACCTCTTAGCTTTCCAATACAAAGGGATCAAATCACATTACCATTACAATACAAGAACACACCTGTTTCTGTGGGAATGGGTCTGGGGGAGGTGACCAGGTAGAGGTGCAGTAGCTGGGTTCCCATCACATGGACACACCTGCCATTTCTGTGGGAACTAAGAGTTCAGGGGCATACCTGTTGTTCTAGTGAGCAGTGAGGCATATATGAAGAAGTTAGGACATTGGTGGAGGAGGGTAGCTAGGTAGGAACAGTGGGGCTAGGCCCATAATGAAGATAGAAATATTGGGGCTAGGGGCAGCTTTTATTACATGTCCTTCAAATTTTTCTGGTAATATCTCTCTTTATATCTAGATCATGTATCCATTTTGACCTTATCTTGGCATATGGTGTAAGATACTGGTCTCTGCCCAATTTCTGCCAGACTGCTTTCTAGTTTTCCCAACAATTTTTACCAAATAATGAATTCTTATCCCCAAAACCTAAGTCTTTACATTTGTCAAATACAAGGTCATCATATTCATTTACTACTGTAAATTGTATGTCTACCCTATTCCACTGATCTTAGCCAATACCAGATAGGGTTTTTTTGGGGGGAGGGGAGGTTTGTTTTTTGGAAGGGAAATTGGGGTTAAGTGATTTGTCCAAGGTCACATGGCTAGTAAGTGTTAAGTGTCTGAGGCCAGATTTGAACTCAGGCCTCCTGACTCCAGGGCTGGTGCTCTATTCACTGCACCACCTAGCCACCCCCAATACCAGATAGTTTTGATAATTATTGCCTTACAATATAGTTTAAGATCTGGTACTGCTAAACCTTCTTCCTTTACTTCTTTTAGTTCCTTTGAACTAAATTTTATTACTTTTTTGTAATTCAGTAAAATAATTAATAATTAAGCCACCCGAGAAGGCAACAACAGCACAGCTGGAATCACCAAAAAAAATCTTACAAACTAAAATGTAGTGAAAGGCAAAGATTTTCTATCAGCATTATTAAGTATTTTTATCACAAAGTGAACTCCAAATATGTAACATATAAACGAGTGAGGCAAGAATGTATAAACTATTCATAGCTTTCCTAAATGATGTAAAGGATGAGGGAGGGGCAGGATGTTTTGTCAATGCATGCTCCCTGTTACATGGGAAGTAATCATGAAAGAAAAATGAGGTCTTGGGAATACCTGGCCCTTTCTATAGCAGACACTCTCTTCCCAATTGAGGAAAGGAATGGATGCATGTAATATCTCTCTTCATGAAGTGGTATCTATGCTATGGAACTTAGATAATCATAGCCAATGTTAGTTTTCTTATGAAGAGTGAAATGGAGTTCCAGCATACAATCGATTCAAGCACAAGCACAAGATAATTGTGATTATCGTTAATCCTTCATTCTCGAAGAGTACCATGACATGAGGAGGGTGATGTCATGATTTGCAAGTGAATTGGATTTAAGTGAGGGAGGACTGTGCAAAGTCACCAGACTCACCTTTTCCTCCAGAGTCACCTGGGTCCAGTGGCAAGATATAGATCAGGATAACTGGAGACAGCCCTCATTTGTGATTAAGACAGGCGTTAAACCACACCACCACCCCTCAAGTGCCTATGCCAATGGCAGAACTAGGTTCTGGCAGAGATTTTGGCTGCCTTAAATTTACCTAAATCTAACACTAACCTATGATGTTATGGTTGATCATATTAGAATTGATGGTACCAGGCCATTTCCTATCACCTTTAGAGTGAAGTAGGCTGGCCCCAGGATAGAGACTTGGAATCAGACTGCCTCCAAGTCAGGAAAACCTAGATTCTAGTCAAGTCTCTGACACATACTGACCATATGCCCCTGGGCAAGTCACTTAATCTCTTAATGCCCCCAGGCAACTCTGTAAAATTAACAGTAATGATGGTAAGGTATAAAGGGAGCTGAAAATGATGGCCAAAGTACAGTATGGGTTGTTGGCCAGTATGCTGTAGAAAGAACAACTGCTAAGGGAATGTGCTTCACATAAAGGGAATTTCCTCACTACAGATGAAAGCAAGGTACAGACCCACCCCCCATGCCACACCCTCAAAAAGTGGATCAGATTTGTATGATAAACACAGCCTTATTTGATTGTTTCTTAATTGTATTTCAGGATATGGCAAAAGACCCAGAAAGTGACATCAAAATATACTTTTAGAAATCTGGGAAATTTTTCCAATACAACCCACAGGAGAAATCATGAAAAAAAATCATGAAAAGCTTTAAATCAACACAGATTAGCTTGTTGTTGTTTTTTAATTAGCACTACACTAGGGAAGATAATAAAGAAGTAGTAACATCTTACAAAGGTGATATTCAGTGACAAACTATTCAGAAATAGCCGAGAATCCATAAATTTTTTAATTAACGGCCAGAGAGCAGTCAGAACGGAAATCACAATCTCTTAAGTGCTAAAGCTCACACATTTTACTTATAGAAAAGACTATCAAGTCGTAACTCACATTTACACTTAATTCTAACAAGTTAGATAGAATATCTAGACTTCCTAGCCATGGCAGAATAAAAACAACATATTCAAAAAGGGCCAGGGGAGAGACTGTTAGAGATAGGCACTAATGGCAAGAAGTGATTGCTCATAGGGAAGAATGAGCTAGAAAATTGATAAAATTCAAACAAAAGAACTTAGCCACCTCAAACTATTTAGTGTTGGAACAGACATCCCTATTTATCTGTAACGTCTGATGCCTCACTATAATAAAACACAAAATACTATTTGATCCTCATAATGTTTCCCCTGACTCATCAACAACAAATTATGTTTTGAAAATGTTGGTTAAGGAGGCAAGGAATTATATAATTCATTTTCGAAGACTTCCCTACAAAATGTTAGCAAATGTTTTAAACTTTGGCACTTAAAAGGAAAAGCTTGAGTACTTTGTAAACATTCATAGTTGTATGTGTGATTTTTATGATTCCTGATAGACGAGGACCTTGCTGTTGTTGCTGTTCGGTCATTTCAGTTGTGTTAACTCTTCATAACCCCATTCATGATTTTCTTGACCAAGATACTGGAGTGGTTTTGCCATTTCCTTCTCCAGTTCATTTTACAGATAAGGAACTGAGGCAAACAGGGTTAAGTGACTTGCCCAAAGTCACACAGCTAGTGTCTGAGGCTGGATTTAAACTCAAGAAGATGAGTCTTACTGACTCCAGGCCTGGACTACTGGACAATAGAAGGCTATCTCAAGGAAGTTACATTCCAGATGGAGAGAGACATTTTCTTTAGTGCCCAGATGAAGCATTTCTCCGCAAAGCTCTTTCCAAACAGCACAAGCTATGATGACACCTACCTTGGCTAAGTTTGTGGCAGCTCACCGTATCAGTACCACTGATTCGGCACGAAGGGTTGCTAAAGCCTATTGCTTTTATTTTCCTCTTCTAGGAAGGGTCTGTCTGACTAGACAGTCAGTGTCCTAAGAGTAGAGACCACATCGTTTACCTTTCTCCCCAATTCAGTGCCTCTGTTTGCACTACAGACATATCTCCTTTTGTTGTACTCCACTTCACTGCATTTTTCACAAATTGGAGGTTTGTGGCAACCCTGCACTGAGCAAGTATATCAGTGCAATTTTTCCAACAACATGCTGCCATCATTTCTCTGTGCCACACTTTGATAATTCTCTCAATATTTCAAAATGTTTCATCATTATTAAATCTGTTAGGATGATCTGATTAATGATCTTTGGTGTTATTACTATAATTGTTTTGGAGTGCCATGAACAGCACCCACATAAGAAAGCAAACTTAATTGATAAATGTGTATGCTCTGACTGCTCGATCAATGGACCATTCCCCATCTATCTCCCTCTCTTAGAGCCTCCCTATTCCCTAAGACACAATATTGAAATTAGGCCAATTAATAACCCTACAATGGCCTCTAAGTGTTCAAGTGAAAGGAAGAGCCCACCTATGAGGAAAACTTCATTGTTGTCTTATTTTAAAAACACAGCCACCCCAACCTTCAAAAACCACCACCCTGATCAGTCAGCAGCCATCAACATCAAGGCAAGACCCCTCAACCAGCAAAAAGATCATCATTTGCTGAAGGCTCAATGACGGTTAGCATTTTTGGGCAATAAACTATTTTTAATTAAGAAATGTACATTGCTTCTTTTAGACATAATACTTTTGCACACCTAGTAGACTATGGTGTAGTGTAAATATAACTTTTATATGTACTGGGAAACAAAAAAATTTGTGACTCATTATATTGCAGAGGTCTGGAATCAAACCTGTAATATCACCAAGGTATGTCTGTACACACTTTGTTGGGAGAGAAGTACTTTGCAAACTTTAAAATGCTATATAAACGTGAGCAATTATTTCAAGTCAAATATTTCCCAAACACATACATGTGTATATATACACATATATATTATGTATTTCTGTCACTGGCTTTACCACTTACCCTGTCTCCTATGTTCAAAAACTGGCTATTATCTTTGACTCTTTCTCTCACCTCACCTGTCACATCCACATTATCACCATGGATTCTTGGATCACTATGAATTATTCCTCCACTATACCTCCCATCTATCCCTTCCTTTCTACTCACAACACCACCACTCTATTATAGTATTCATTACCATCCATCTGGACTAAAGCCTTTCAATGATTTTTTTCTGTCTCTACTCTCTACCCACTCCTGTCTATCCACTGCTGCCACACTAATCTTCTTTATGCACAGAACGAGTAATATCACTCCTCTGCTCAAAAATTGTCAGAAGTTCTTTATTGCCTACTAAAATTTCTTTGCCTTGAATTTTATACTCTCCAAAATTTGTTACCATCCTAGCTTTCTAACTTTATTTCAATTACTTTTCTCCATATGTCCTATATTAAACTATATTACTCTACTCCTTAAACAAAGTAACTCCCAACTCTCACTGCCTCTCACTCTGATACCATTCCCTATATCTGCTGCTAGTAACATTCTCTCACCCTATGCCAGGTTTCATGTAGTACTTTGTTCAATAACTCTCTAATGTATTCATGTGATACATTATACAGTTATCTCCATTTGTGTTTTATCCCCCTACTTGTCTATAAGGTCCATAAAGGCAGGGATCACGTCTATTTGTTTTTTTTTTAAATCTTCCCTAATGCCTAGCAGTGTTCTGTACACAACAGGAATGTGATAAATATTTATTGAATAGATAATATACACTCAAATGCTTGTGGATTAAGAAGATTATAACATTAAAATGTAAACAATATAAATTAATACATAACCAAGTGCCAAATGAGAGAAAATCACTAACACAAACACGTAAGACCAGAAGGTCATTTCCCAATATGTAACTGATTAAAGGATTTGAACAAACAGTTCTCAAAAGAATTTCAAATTATTACTAACCATATGAATGTTCTAAATCACTAATAATAAGAGAAATGAATGCAAATTTTATTTTAAAAACAGGTTTAATTTTAAACCATCAAATTGGAAAAGGAGACAAAAGATGAAGTAGTCAATGTTAGAGAGATAATGGAAAGACAGACATGCTAATGAACTTTTAAGAGAGGTGTGAAATGGTCTGACAATTCTGAAAAGTAATTTGGAATTATACTATCAAAGTGGCTAAAATGTCCATAATCTTTGACCCCATAAATCCCACTACTAGTCATATAACCCAAAGGACATAATGACGAAAAGGAAAGTCCGACATATATCAAAATATTTATAGCAACACCTTTTATAGTAGCAAAGAAGGCATGGGAAGATTCACATGAACTGATGTAAAATGAAGTAAACAGAACCAAAAAATATATATATATATATAAACTGACAACAATGTAAATTGAAACAATAACAAAACCAAATAAAGTGAATACTTTATCATTATAATGAGCAAGCTTGGATCCAAAGAAGAAATATGAGTGCGCCTCCCTTCCTCTCTTCTGGGCAAAGGCAGGGGACTATGAATATGGAACAATACATACATCAGACTAGGTTCAAATGCTGGTTAGTTTTGCTGAACTGTTTTTCCCCCATTTAAAATTTTTGTTATGAGGGAAAGATTAGGAAGGGAGGGAGAGGAATACTGAAAAATATAAGTGACATACAAACAAATGGTATTAACAAAAATAGAATTTCCTTTTAAAGGGGATTTCTGTATTGGGCAGAAGGTTGGATTAGATCTAGTAGGACATTTTGTGGAAGGAACACAGTGCAAAACAAAGAGTGCTGCGTTTGGAGTCACAGGCACGAGCTCAACTACCAGTTTTGCCACTTGCTATCTGTTGGAACTTGAGAGTTTACCCTTTCCAGATCTCAGTCTCCTCATCCGTAAAATGAGAGGAATGGACTAAATGTCCTCTAGTCATTGTGGTGTTTGTTGTATATATTAACAATTTTGAAGAGTCAGAGAAATATGTTTGGTTACAAGGCAAAACGTAGCCTCAGTTTAAACAGACCCTTCCACAAGAATTATGGTTACTGTTACTGTATCTTTAAGAGGGAATTTAAGGGATTTAGAGTTTGTCAACCTGGGAGAAATTTAAGGAGACTGACAGATTAAATGTTCACTTTGGAAAGACTGTTAACTGATGGTTAAAGAGAGATTGCCTGAGAATAGAGAAAGGACTAAGAGAAATTCTTTCCTGAAAGAGTGATTTAACTGTCAAGGAGAAAGAGTATAAAGAGACATTCCCTGAGAGAAATGAGTTTGGTACTTTGCAATGAATCATTACAAAGAGATTTCTTGAGAAGAGAATTTAAAGGGCATTCTGAAAGAGGTGAATTATTGGATTTTGGTCTGTGATCTCTCACTTCAATTTGTCATTGAGATATTTAAATGTTTTTGTATTGTTTGTTACACTAGGAATAAACTCTATATCTAGTAACACTGTTTAAGTTTATAATACAAGGGGGGTTTTATTGAAAGAAATGAGCAAAAGCATAGGAGGGAAGAGGTTTCTCTGGTTTAGTACTACATAAATATTTAGTAAACTTAAGTGTGGCTAACAATTGATTAACATGTTGCACTTTTAGTAATTATAGAGTAAATATCACAGCAGGTCACGTGATAGCCTTAGAGCCCCCCCCCCCACCCCCCCAGAATAAAAACAAAGAAAATGAGCCAATAGCAGTTAATGAGAGGAATGTGGATTCTAAAGCCTGCTACATGTCTAAAAGTAGTTCCGGATGTTTGACTCCACAATGTCATAATTCTCTGAGTGATCCAAAAAATTAGGAGTTCATGGTCTTATAAAAGCCATGAATAAAATTCTAAACCATCTGGGTTCTCATCTCTGCTCTGCCTCTTACTGGCCATGTGATACTGTACAAAGAGTTTAAGTTCTCTAAGCCTTCATCTGTAAAATGAGGAAAATATCTGAGCCCCTTATTTCACAGGGTTGTGGCCAGGGACAAATGAGTGAATACACTGAAAGGCACTTCTGAGATCTAGATAGAAATATACAAGTATAAGTTAGTATTACCATTAGAGGCCTGGTGGATGATAAATATCTGGATCTGGGTCATGGAAGGTAGGACATGGGGAATGAATTGAGCAAGTAGGATTCGGATAGACAGAGAAGACATCTTGAACTACATGTAGATGACTACTTCAAATTAACATATTTATTAAGTAGCTATATGAAAGACACTATGTACACAAAAATTAAAATTTATAGTCCCTGACCTCAAAGAGCTTACAGACTAATTGGAGGCATATTGGGTGGCAAGTAGGACATGAATACAAATAAGTGTGATACAAGGCAAAATATAATAAGGACAAAGAAAATCAGGCAAAATGTAATGAGAGAGTCCAATTTCACTATAAAGGTAGAACAAGGCTCAGGGAAGGCTTTACAGGCTAAGTGGCATGTAAGATGGCCACTGAGAAGAGGAGTAACTTCATCAGATAAAGACTGGGGTGAAAAAGCAGTCTATTTTAGGTATGAAAGAATGTCATGAACAAAAGCACAAAAACAGGAACAGACAAAACAAGAATGGGGAAATCTAGTAGTTCAGTAGACTAGAAAAGGGAATATATGAAAGAAAATAATACTAACAATGAAAAGGTACGTTGTTCATCAGTTGTGATGCCAACATTGATTCAATAAGTCACTGGGAGCCACTGAAGTTGTTGTTGTGTTTGGTGGGAAAGTGGCATGATCACAGTGGCAGTATATTAGGATTAATTTGGCACCAGTGTGAAGGATAAATTGGGCAGAAGATAGACTGGAGAATGGAAAACCAGCTAGGAGTTTATTATAATAGTATAGGTGAGAAGAAATGAAAGTCTTTATTAAAGGGGTTGTAATGGGGGTACAAAGTAGAAAACAGATACATTGTTAAGGTAGAAACAAGATGGTGTGGCTATTTGATTAAATGTGTAGGGTGAAGGAAAGCACAGCATCAAAGTTGATTTTAAGGTTACAAGGTGATTCCAAAATTAACAGAGACAAACAAGTTAGGAAAAAGGGTAAGTTCAAAGGAGATAGAGAGTTCAGTTTGGGCTAAATAGCTTAAGGCATGAGGGAGCCATTAACAAGCATTGACATGTAGCCCGGCTTTGTGTCAGGCAGGCACACACACACTTGTGCGTATGTGTATGTACATGTATGTATGTATATGTGTATGTATATGTATACACATATGTGTGTGTATGTGTGTGTACATATATAATACACAATATAAGTATATAATTTCAGGAGGAAGACACTGCTATAGCTGGGGGAAATCAGAAAAACTTTAAAGTAGAAGATGGCACTTGAGCTGAGCCTTGAAGGAAGCAAGAGATTCCAAGAGGTAGAGCTGAGGAGGAAGTGAATTCCAGGCATGGAGGATAGCCAGTACAAACATGGAGAAAGAAAATAGAATGCCACATGTGAGGAACAATTTCAAAAGCCAGTTTGGCTAAGCCAGGGTGTTCATGTAAAGAAGTGACATGTTGTTAAACCTATAAAGGTAGAATGCAGCCTGATTTTGAAGGGATTTAAATTTTAGAGCTTATATTTGATACTTCAGAGAACAGAGGGCCATTGGAGTTTGAATTAGAAGATTAACTTGATCAGATATGCACTTCAGAAAATTATTTTGGCATCCTCCAATTGCTGAGAATTTGAGCAGATACTCAAGTCAGGGAGACCAGTTAGGAGGCAATTACAATAGTCTAGATGAGAGGTACAGAGGGCTTGAACTAAGGTCATGACCACATAAAGGGTGAGGTGGCAGGGATGCTGTGGTGGCAGAAGTGACAAGATTTAGCAGCTAATTGGATATGAAAATGAGGAGTCAAGGATGACAATGAGGTTGGGAACCTGGGCAACTGGAAAGGATGGTGGTGCCCTCAACAGAAATAGAGACATTCAAAAGAGGATTAGGGGTAGAGGAAAAGGTAATAAGTTATCTTCTGGATATGCTGAGTTTGAGACTCCCATAGTGCATCCATTTTGAATCCAACAAGCAGTTAAGAATACATTACTGGGGAGAGAATTCTGGGAAGAAGATGGAGTAGGTGGGAAAATTCCAAGTTTGCAAGATTTTCCCCCCAAAAAAGAGATAAAATAGTGCCTCAGGACAAACATAGAGAAGCAAAAACAAATAAGAATAAGGACAGAACAAGGGTTCTTCTGGGACAATCGCAGAAGATCTGAAAAAAATCCCAGGATGAGGTTTGGTCCCTGGGAACAGTAAACAGCTAAGGCTAGGTTTGCTTAAACCACAAATGGCAAGTCCTGGGGTTAGCTGGGTTGGCCCCCCACAGGAATATTTATCCTCAGGACAATGAGGGGAGTTGGGTGTATGAACTGGGGAAGATCAAGGGAACCTCTGCTGACAAGAAATGCCAGAGCCAGCTGTGCTACAGAAATGCAGCCAGGGATAAGAAGGAATGAGCACATACCAGTGAGTGCAGAAGCAGTAGAGAGGAGATGCTGTCAGCTGTGGGCACTCACAGGAGGCTGGAGATCTTGGTTTCAGTTCCAGGCCAGAGGGGAGAACTGAAGGAGGAGCTGAGGCCAGAGGCACCATCCCCCATACCCCAGGACTAGAGGTGATTACAAAAACTAAGTTATTAGAAATAAAAAAAAAATTGCACAGGCAAAGGTGAAAGAATCCAACTATAGAGTTACTATGGGAATAGAGAAGACCAGGCTTCATCTTCAGAGGAGGAAATTGAAGCAAAGAAACCCTATTCTACCCCAAAGGGTAATGTCAAATGTTCACATGCCCAAAAAGAACTCATTGAAGAACTTTTAAAAGAGTTTTAAAATCAAATGAGAAAGACTGAGGAAAAACTAAAAAAAATAAGAACAATTCAAGGAAAATGATCCAAGAAGATTATGAAAAGAGAATCAACCAATCAGAAAAGGAGATCCGAATCTTCAGGAAGAAAACAACTCCTTGAAAATCAGAATTGGGTGAGGGGAAGCCATTGAAGTTATAAGAGATCAAGAAATAATAAAACAAAATATAAAGAATGAAAAAAACAGAAGAGAAGGTAAAATAACTCATAAGAAAAACAACTGATCTGCAAAACTGATCAAGAAGAGAAAACAAAATAATAATTGAATTACCTGAAAGCTATGATCAAAAAAAGAATCTTGATAAAATAATACATGAAATAATTAAAGAAAATTATCCTGAAGCATTAGAACAAGAGGGGAAAGTAGAAATAGAAAAAAAAAATACACTGATCACCACATGGAAGAGTGAAAAGTAAAAGGAAAACCTACAGGAATAATTGTCAGTCAAATTCTGAAACCCTCAGCTCAAAGATAAAATATTATGAACAGCAAGAAAAAAAAATTTTAAACATGGTGGTACCACAATTAGAATCACACAAGACCTAGCAGCAGTGACACTAAAAGACTGTAGGTCTTGGAACACTATTTCAAAGAGCAAAAGAACTAGGATTCCCCAAAAATATCATACCCAGCAAAGCTAAGCATAATCCTGAATGAAAAAAAATGGATATTTAATGATTTTTAGGACTTTGTTTAAAAAAACCTGAATAGAAGATTTGACATACAAGAGCCAAGAGAAACATATAGTAAATACCAAAGACTAACTAGAAGAGACTCGATAAGGGCAGACTGTTTAACTGCTACACATGTAAAGTGTAAAACATACACCTAAGACTGTTATTAATAACTGGGTAGTTAGTAAGAAAGACTGGGGTATACATGAGTATGATATGACCATTTAGGAATAGTTAAAAAGAGTAATTATCTTATACAAATGAGGTGCAAAAGGAAGAACCAACATAGAGGAATTAGATAGGGGAGGAAAGCTGTTAGTTCTGGAAACCTACTTTCATCAGGAAATAGTTCAAGAGGGAACAATACATATAAATCTAGAAGAGTATAAAAGTCTTCCAAATTCAGAAAGAAATAAAAGGGGATAAAGAGTAGGGAGAGGATAAAGGGGGGATCTCTATAAGGGAGGGTGAGGGAAAAGGTTAAAGGGAGTATAGAAGGATATTTAGATTAACAGGAATGGGAGACTAAGGGAGGGATCCTTTGGAGAATAAGGGAGAAATCTTTAGAGGGAAAAGGTCAAAGTGGGGCTGGGGGGGGCAGGGCGAAGGGTGTTTAGATTTATGAGAATGGATTTATGGGAAAGGGAGGATAAGGGAGGGATCCTGGGGGGGAGGGGGGAGGTTAAGTAATAGAAGGGCAAGGTAGCAGGTGGAAGTAAAGTACAGAAGTCAAGAGGGATAGGAAATAAGAGATATGCAATAAACATAAAAACAAAGATCAGGAATATAATTTGTTAGGGAAAGTGTATGTTTAAGTATATATGTATATTTATATACGTTTATGTGTACATCCATATCTATACATAAATACATCCATGCTTACTTGTAGCCTTCTGGGGAGGGAGGGGAGGAAGGGGGGGAAGAACAAAGTAAAAAGTGCACAGCAGAAAACAAAAGAAAACTGACAAGGAAGCAAAGATGGGCAGCTCTCAACACAATGCATAGTATTTATTACATAGGCTTTCTTGAAATGGAAATTGCATATATATTTTGAATCCCCTCTTATGTTCTGCTGTACACATGACATGTTTTTTCTTTTCTTATTTTGCATTTAATATTGAAGTTTGTTTCTTTTTCTTTTTTATTGTGCATTTAAGCTTTAATATTTAATCTAAAATTTAAAAAGATTAAAAAAATTAAAAAGAAAATATATTACTAAAGTTCAGGAGAAAGACTGAGGCAAGCAAGTCATCCATTCAAGTAGAGTTTTCAGCAGGCAACTGGAGATAATGCATGTAAAGTGCCTTTTAAACCTTAAAGTATTATGTAAATATTAGTTATTGTCATTGTTAAAAGGGAATTAAACAGGGAAATTTAGGTGGTGTTAAAAAGTGATCAGTAAAAGTCTATTTTTACAAAGTAAAATTTCCCCAAAAAAGTTTTGTTTTGGTTTGGTTTGTTTTCAAAGGGGAGAGAGAAGAATGGAAGAGATTGTAGATAAATACCGATTTTGAAGTCATCTGCATAGAAGTGATAACTGTCATCAGAAACTGGTTAAGATCACCAAGAGAGAGTATACAGGGGGAAAAAATACATCCATATTTAAGGAGCAGAAGGAAGATGAGTTGCAGCTAGATGGTAGAATGGATAGAGTACTGGGTCCAGAAGAACTGAATTCATATACAGCCTCAGACACTCTACCTATGACCTTGAGCAAGTCACTTAACCTCTATTTACCTCAGTTTTCTCATCAGTAAAATGAAGCACCTACCTCCCAGGGTGGTTGTGAGGATAAAGTAAGACAATAATTGTAAAGTGCTTAGCAGAGTGCTATATATATACATGTTAAGCTATGATCATTGTTGTTGTTTTTAACTAGCAAAGGAGATAAGAGGATTCATCACAGAAATTGAACCAGGAAAGTATACTGTCATGCAGGCAGCAGGGAGAAAAAGAAAATGCTGCAGAGAGGTCAAGGAAGATGGAAACTGAAATGAAAGTCATTTGACCAAGAAATAAGGTTATAAGTAACTTTGGAAAACAGTGTCGCAGGAGACGACTGGAATCCTGAACTTGTCATCAGAAATGAGTCTGAATCCTGCCTTAGACATTTACAAGTCACTTAATCTCTCAAAAGTGTGTTTTCTCATTTGTAAAATGAGGATAATTCTTGTACTACTTCAGATGGTTGTTCTAAGTGAAGTGCTCTGACGATGTTAAGAGTACTGTAACAATATGAATTATTACTGAAGTACATACAAAGCATGAAACAGACTGTGGATTGCTTTGCAAAACAAGCAGACTAATGGTACACCTGAATTCAAAGGTACTATTGGACCCACAACCTAATATTCTATCAAAATACAAAGCCAGAAACTACATGAGTTCTGTTCCTTAACGTATTATCCAATAATAGATTGACTCACAAAGTTGTAGAGATCATATCCTGAGTGCCAGTAAATCTTTATGAAGCTATCAAATCATGGAACCAATCCCAGGCTCAATTATTTCAATACTTCAATGGATCTGTAGTCTTATCCATATGGGTACTTTCTCCAACTGTGCATAATATAACCCATTCATGCATATCCATAATTTTGTCCAAGTCCTCCTCCAAATCCTCCACAGGAGGGGTAAACTCAAAGTGCTGGGGCCTTCCTAAAGAATTATTGACAATGGATGGATTCTAATGGAGCATAAGAGCTATATCCAGTGTCTCTTACTCTCACATGACTGACCCATCTTTTCCATTCACACAGTATTCTGAAGCTATCCTTTGCATTCTCTTGCACAGTTCTTTGGTAACATGATGCATTATACTCATGCCCTGTAGTGGCCTTCAATTGCCCTTGGGGTGATCTTGGGATTGTTCTATTTCATGCTTGCAGCCACACAACATTAAAAGTTAGAAAAGATGGACCTTTGTGTTAGGGAGAGGCTTGGGATAAAGCACTAAATTGTTTCCCAAGACAATCCAGGCCACTTTTCCCCTCCTAGTGAATTCTGGGCCCAAATCACATGGACCAATTGCAGTGTCTGTACAATATGTATGAATTCATGAACCATCTCTAAATGTTATCCTTCTAAATACAATAGGCATTCTTCATTCATTTGATATTTCTGATGCGATTGTTACAATATGATGATACAATAAATGTTTTTTAAAATCTACTATGTGCCAAGCACTCTGCTGAGTGCTAAGGATAATTTTTTTTAAAGTCTCTAACCTCAAGGAACTGAACAAGAAGCAGAAGGGGGTGAGGGTGGGTGGGGAGGGAAAAGGGTATTATAATGATGAATTCGAAACCAAGCAGAGAAGCTAATGGTGGCAAATAAAGAAATAGCTGGGATTTTGATCCCTCTATAAAGGGAGGCTTTGGGAAGAGAGTTTTGCTCTACCTTCCAGCCCTCCAATCAGAGGGGCAATAGCAAGCAAATACTGATGAAGTGTGAGTACCAAAACTGAAGCAATCTTCATGATGATGAGTTTCCTGATGACAAGCTTTTACGTGTTAATAAGCCAAACTTTAAAAGCTCTGCACTGCTCTTGAGCTGGATACAAGCAGCACAAAGCCAACCATGAATAGCAGAATGTGGAGTAACTCACAATTTGAACTCTTATCTTCCACAAGTGTCAAATCTTCTATAAGCATAAGCCTCCCTCCTGTTTTATGCCTCTTTTTTTCCTGTTCTGAACCTGGGGTGTCATCTGTGTACAGAACTCTCAAAACAGAAATTCCACCTCTACAGATCAGTATAAAATGTCTAGTTCTAGAGATTAAGTGATTTGCCCAAAGTCACACTACTACTACAGTCATAAGCAGGACTAGAACCCAAATCTTCTTGACCTTCCAAAGTTGTCCTTCCTAGTCTCTGTGATACTTTATGCCTTAATACTAGTAATCAACAAATTCCTCTGCTACTAATACTTCAAAGGTACCTTAGGCAATTTTTACAAATGCCCAAGGAAATATTTTGTTGGAGAGCCTTTGAGACAACATTTTGTTCTACCAAATCAAAGCCTTTTTTAGTCAAACTTTCAATTAACTTAATTACTGCAGATATGGGCTACTGTAGAATCTCATTTGAAAAAAAAAAAGTGCCTGTTGCTTTCTCCCATTTTCCCCAAAGCTGGCCTTGATACATGTGTAGATTATTCTCAGAAAGATTTTTAAAACATTTTATATGGGAATGTAAGCATATGGATCAGTAGTCACTGATACTCTACCACTTATTTTTGTTAAGTTCTGTAACTGTTCACTATCCCCTTTCAGCTATGAAAAAAAAGAAAGAAAATCCTTGTAGTCCAGTTGCTCCTTCTACCTGTTTTCCTCAGGGCCACACTACTTTCCCTCATCATACCTCAGGGATTGTGATGTGGTGGTTTCCCTAACATTGAGAAAGGAGTCTGTTACTGAACTCTTGACAGACATTTTCCACTTTTCCTGTTTGGTGCTTTCCTTCCAGGTTCATTCCCATTTATGACTTGGCTTAATTGGTTTCAAGCTTTCTTTAAGTTTTTCCTAGCACTTTTTAAAGAGACAATACTGCTGATAATCTTTTTTCTCTGATTTTACAAATGTATATCTATTATAGACCAGTTACCCTTAGCTGCAATCTCTTTCTATTTGGTAAGATCAAGTACTTGTTGGTTGAACCTGTTTCTACTATCTTTGGGTCTTCACTTTGTGGAGAATAATTTATGTGAGTTAAATTTCCTCAGAAAACAATTGTATCTGATGTTTGCTTATTTATTCATTTCCCATATTTCAGCATCGAGCTTGCTGACATAGATCAGTTGAGTATGCCTTCAATTGTGAGCTGTTATGTTTCCATTTTTAATCTTTTGACTAATTTGGTATTGCCTTTTAATGTAACTCTGGTCTGGTTGCTCACAGAGAGAAAATTCACAAATGACTCTGACATCACTAACCAGTCATTTCTTTCAAAATGTAATTAATCTCATTTTTAGAGCTTATTTGGTCTAGCACCTCCCAACTCTCTTCTTAAAGAGAGTATTGATATGCAGGTTGTTGAGGTTTCTGTATGTTCTTATAAGCCTTTGACCACTTCCATTTTACTCTTGAATCATGTTTTCCAATGTATCTGTCACTATATTCCCCACAAGCACCTTTGCATTAAAATTGCCAAGTACCAAAACATGTTAATTTAAGTTGGTGACTTAGTTTTTTTAATTCTCTACATCTCTATTCTTTGCAACAATGTATAGGCTGCATTTATCTTCAAGGGGGTCTTTTTTGCAAGTGCTTATCACGAGAACTGCAACATGAGATGATCAAATGTCTCATGAAATGTTTGTTACTTCTAACATATAATAAAACCAACTCCATTAATGTACTGGCCTCTTCTAAGAGAATCTTTGAGCCATTCTTCAATTTAGCTAAAGCTTCCTTTTTGTCTTCTAGTTTCATTTACAGATATTATTCACATCCTGTATTGTATGTCTGCTCATTGGCCACAAGAGTACGTACGTACAAAGAGTTAATGTTTATAGACAGTCTAAATATTGTGATTCTTAGCACCCCAACCACTTTTTTTAACACTCGTGTCTCTATCACTACATAAGTGGAAAGGTACCACAAAATCCCATTTTGTTTGCCGTTTGTTTTTTTTTCAATTACAGGGTTGATATGGTCTGAAAATTCACTAGATGGACAGTCAAACAGTGATAAGCTTCCCTGTACTTGGGCTTGCCTTTTAAAAGAGAACACTCTATTCCCTAAGCTGTATTAATTGAAGCAATGACACTCCCTAACCTAACATACAGCTGTGAATATTAGGCCAACCACAAGTCTCTTAAACAGGGCCTCTGTAACACTATTAAGCCTACTCAAACAAAACTGAAAACAAAGAAGGAATAAAAACACAAAACTTTAAAGTTAGATAGAGTTAAATCCACCACCCTATTTCAAACATGAGAAAACAGGCCCGTGACAATGAAGTAGTTTACACAAATCTAGTAAGTGGTAGGGTTGAGCATTGAACCCATGTCCTTCTGACTCCAAATCCAGTATTTTTTTTAAGATCACCAAGTCCTGTAAAATAGTCCAACACTAAAATGATTTTAATGACATGAGACACTCTCATATCTACAAAATGGATAAGAATAAGACACTAACCAGCTGCTGTATAGTAAGGTGAAGTACAGAAATTATATACATCTGAAGAATTCACTGGAGCAATTTGTGATTTTATATTGTGACCAGTCTAGTACAGCCTTAAGGAGTAATACAAAAGAAATTAATGGAACTGCTGTAAGGAATACAGTGGTTTTTCTTGAGTAAACTTTAGGTCAAACCAGATTCTAATAAGCAACATTGTAAATGACAATAGGTATTTTGGATGTCAGCTATGAATGCTGAACAAATGACAAATTCTGATCAAAAGGAAGATTTCACAAGTGCTCCTGAAGAATGATCTTTATAGACATATTTACAGATCATTAACATTATTTCACAAAATTAAGGACAACTCTCTTCCATATGTATTACATATCTTCACACGGATTCCTTTCACTTGCCTTTAATAAGCTAACACATCAGGACCTTGGTGTTAACTAGCAATCTGAGTCTTTACTGATACCTTAAGAATGACTTTGCTTGTTCTACTTGAGAGTTGCATCTCATTTGTGAAGAGCACTCTGAAGAATGGCTTTCACTGAATCCGATACCCAATATGAGAACATCAATGGTTAAAATTTAAAACTTTCACTTAAATATCAGAGATTTTTTTAATGATTCAGTAATTAAAGATGACAAAACTGTTCTGACTCTACTAACATTCTCTATCTACTTCATTTCTAGTTGTTTTTTGTTTTTTTAAATAGAATGTGTAGTGGGTGGGGATGGGGAGGAGCCGCAATATGAGGCAATAAAAATGACCAAGAAAGGGAAGGAGTGACACTAGTAAACATTAAGAATGGCAATCAAAATCTACGATTCAAGTGATATTTTTTCGAACTTTAATTTTTGAAAAGCATTGCAAAGCATTGTGAGTCTTTGTGCTGTATTACGACTTCCTATTATTCCTGCTTTTTCTTTAAGAGGAAACCCAACCATCCTACAGAGTATACTTAGACTCTTATACCTTAAGGGATTTCAATAAATAGTTGATAATGATAATGGGGGGGGGGGGTGGGAGGGAAAGCAAACAAACACATGACTACTGCCCTCTAGAGAAGCTAATTATGAGAATGGGTATTTTTATGTTCCCCTTGATAAAAATATCTAACACCTTTCCTGCCAAAAATAAAAGGTAACAATAACATTAAAAATCTAATGTAACAATGAATAAATGCCTGATAAGGTATAATTCAATTCTCTCCCAGCAATGGTTTCTGAAATAAAATCTTTTTATTTCAGTGTAATTCAACCTCCCCCACTTTCAACCTATGTAGCTTTTCTGCCCAGTGATTCATTGTGGTTTTCTTAAGTAGAAAAAAAAAAGACTTCTGGTTCATTACCTCCAGCTCCTCACCTAACATAAAAACTACCAGACAAAAGTATATAGTAGTGATCTTTCAGCAAATCATCTATTCCACTCCAAGTAGAATAGTCAGATGTTTTTTCACCTATAAGACAAATATTTGCTTCCTACCTGAATTTTCTATTTTCTATAGCTAAAGGGGAAGAAAACCGCTATTAAAAGACAACTATAATATAGTCAAAGAAATAACCATCCACCTTTCTTAAAAGCAGTCTGATTTCAGGGAAATCCCAGAGATAGAGTGCCTTTTCAATTCAACACAATTTTGGGCTTGAACATTACAACATAGACTTTAAGTACTAAGAATATACTCTATATATTTGATGCAAGTATCTGAGTAATGGCATTTATTAAGAGCCAGTTTGCCCCATGCTAGTGACCAGAGCACCAGCATCAAAACTTACAAATCAGGAAACGAGTTCACTCAAACCTGAGCCAAGTGGTTTATGACATAATACCAGAAACTGTGGCAAGCCCCTAAAACCAAAACTTCAAAATATCTGGCACCAGTGTGGTACCAGGGCACTGGTACAGAGCTCACGAAGATAAATTTTACAAGTGCTTCATGAATTTACTGAAACTCTCTCAATGGATCCTTGGATACAACTGAGTATGGTTAGCAAGATATTCCTGATAAGTATTAATTCTTTGGATTCACTTATGGTACATACACCAATAAAAGGCCTAATTCAATTAGAACTGCATTCCAAAAAAAGAATATACACATTCCACAATCTAGCAATTTCCACAAGTACTGCACTGCAGTAAACCCTTTACACTGAAGAATTGTTTATTAAATAGTCCAGTAACTCATTATTTGTCCCATACCATCATTTTGCACATGATCCAAAATAACAAAAGACTTCTACCACTCTTAAGGCAGACACTGAAATGACTGTGCTTAAGGTGACCTTCTAAGAATAAACTTTCTAATGCTTTTCACAAGATGAAGGAACACAGTATTGATGAGGGACAATTAAGCTAGTTAACATCATACCATACTGTGAAATGGTCCCAAAATAAAATCTATCCAGTTGTCTTCATGCCACAATGAAATGCAGAGGTAGCCATTAAAACACAAAATGACAAGTTTTTTTCCAAATTGACAAATTTTTAAATATAATATATTCTAGGTGATATTTACAAAAGAACTTCACATTTAGTTAAGATATATATGTATATGTTATCCCCACAAGACAAAATGCAAAAATGAGATACCTACCACAAAATACCTGATTAGCATTTTTAAAATGATAAATCACTATATAAATCACCATATTATTTTGAACTCAGAATTCTCCTTTTCATAATCTTTCACCTTCCTTGCCTGTTGTGGTACTTTCCACAACAAATGTAATTTATCAATATTTTCCATTTAAAAATGAAATAAAACCTCGAAATCACAAAGGCACATAACCAACTATTTTTGAGATCTAAAAGGTCACTCCCTTCTCTTCATCATCAAACATTTATTCAAGTGTCTGGGTGTACATGACTGTACAAAATTAATCTGAAGATACAGTCCCGAACCCTCAAAATCATATACAAAAGCAAAGCAATTCTGCTACTCCATGGGCACAAATAACATCATCCGCTCTATTTTGGCAATTTTACTCAAACATGGACATCTTCAGTTAGCTCCATAAATTACAGATATGCAAAGTTATAGCAAATATGTGTGAGTCAGGTCATTAAGATGCTCAAAATTGCTACCCTCCCAACAGCATGAGCTGAAGGACTGGGGAATAAAACTGATGATGATGCCTCCCTTGCTTGAAAATCTTTTACTCCTTTTCCATTCCCCCTATCCTGTTTTTATGTAAATTAGTTAATATGTTGGCGGAAACAAAAAAGTTGGAAGGAATAAGGGAGAAGTTACGGGTATTACAAGAAGGAAAGGAAAAAAAGAATTTTGAGGTAAAGACGGACACTGGGAATGTTTGGATGAGGAAATGGACAAGTACTTTATGCAACATCCTTATACCGTGTACACAATGAATGGGATTAGGTCAAAGCCTTCATTAAACAGTTCTTCCTGGCTGTATTTTTTTCCATCCTAGATTTTTTTTTTTAAGATTTGAAGGAAAGGAAAGAAACTAAGTTCCCAGAAGCTGACCTCACTCATAGTATGTGTATGTTCGTTGCCTTCATCTGATTCACACTTTGCAGTCTTGTAAACAGCTAATGCTTTATATAGCAATAAAGTTTCAATGACTTAGAATTAAGGGTCTTGAATATATTAGGTAACACTTATTGTCATGTCCAGACACTTTCACAGTCTCAATGTTCAGGGAGCAAAGAAGTCTGTTTAGTATATTTAATGGAATTTACTGCCATCAAATCTGATAGTAGAAGAGCTCATCTACCATAGTCAAGCTTCCTAAAAAGACATTTTCTACATCTCCAAATATGGTAAGGAAGCTAACCAGGCCTACATCCAATGGCTATAACAGCTGCAAGGAAATTTCTTCTCCCATCTCCACAATCTTAAATTATGGTGAAGCTACAGGATTCTTCACTTAATATATCTCTAACCTCTGTAAAACTCAGAGGAAAATACATACTCATTTTAGGATTAATATAAACAATAATATAATTCTAAAGAATTCAAATTTACTTCTTAACAAAATCAAATTAGTTCAACCAAAAATCAACTCTCTATGAAGAGAGAAGCTAAAAAGTGAAAGTTAGTCATTTGTTTTTTCATCAAAGATTTTGTTCTTCATATAAAAGATAAAGCAATGACTCAATAAAAACAGTTTGCTATGTATTAACAGAGTATGTAAAAGATCCCAAAACAAGTATCCTTCTATAAGACAATATTAGCAATGCTTTCCTAGGTTTCTCTTCATGTTACATTGTATAATAAATCTGCTTTTCCAAATTACTCTCTTTCATCTTACTTGGAGTAGAAGATACATCAAATAACTGGAATCTTAAGTGAAACCTTTATGCTTCTAAAGTAACCAAGAAGTTGGGCACATATGGTAATCAGTACCAAGTCTAAAATCAGGAACAAAGTTTTTAGTAACTTTCTATTTGTAATAACTCTTTTCTCCTACAATTAAAAGGCACATAAAAACATACACTTCACACATAAATGTTTCTGGGACAAATTTGTAGGTCTCTCCTCAGACCTTATCTGGGTTCAAAAACAGAATTAAAGAGAATCTTAAACTTTGAGAAGTAGTAGCATAAGCCAGAAATATGAAGAATTCATCTCTAATTACGTCTCTTGAATTTCTTAGCCTTTCTTAATTTGCTAGATTGCTGCTGCTTCCCTACAACTCATCTTTGTTATGATGTACTATGCTAGAACTTGTAAAAAAACATATTTTGCCTTTTCTGGTCCTAAAGGCAAATCCTGTTCCAGTATTATTTGCTTATTTTCTATGTGACCCAAATAAGCAAGTTTTGAACCTCTTTCTTGTCCTCCTCCTGCCTGCTCTACATCTTTAGAATAGCTCTGTAGCAGATCAGTTGAGGCAAGACTGTGAGAAAAGGTTATTAGAGAAAGGAAATTCCAAAAATCAAGCTACCCCTTAAGACTAGGCTCTTTCCCAAAAAACATATAGCAAGTAGTAAAAGAATAAAGAAAAAGGCAGATTACAGCTGAGGGAAAAGCAGTATCAAGGAAGTTCCTCAAAGTTTCAGGGAATCCTCATATATTACTGCCACTGTTTCACTGACTAAAAATTAGGAACTTGAAAGTATTTTGGAGTACATTTAGTGAGTAGGAATGTATGAGGTACCGTCAAAAACTAAACATACAGTTTCAATAATATTCAACCGGCTAAATTAACTTAGACATGTAATACTAGCTCTAAATTTGAGTCCCTAAAAAGATGTGCATTTGTTAATCATACCTACAAGATGTTTTCTGCATGTAGATTTGTTTTTATATTTAAAAAAATTATTACTTCAAGAGTTTAAAAACAAAGCTAACAGAAGGATATAGTTTAAATACAGCTGCCCATAGTAACTGAATAAAGTGGATAATAAGCATTTATGGTTCAACCAATGCACCTTTGTTGAAGCACATTTAGCTGAAGTGACTTCGAGTCTGGTTTATTTCCATCACATACAGTACATTTGTCCAAACAAAGAATGTACATTCAATATAGAACATTTCCAGCAATAGTTACAGTCTTTCTAGTTTCCTTTCACAGTATATTTTAGTGCAAAGCACTAGGAAGGCTAAATGTTTTTCTATCTATAGAAGCATTTTATTCTTATGACCTTGTGATCTTCAACATTTTTAGATTTTATACAAAAAGGAAATGGAAACAGGGTCCCTCCTAATTACAGGTATGAACCTATTATAAAAACATGGTATATTTTCTTTTGAACCTTTTGAAATTAGGATAATTTGACACAAATTTCTAAAAAACAAAATGGTTTTTCCTAAAAAGTATAAAATGTTGGTACACAGAAACCTACCAAGAAATCTGTAATGATAGGGTTTTTTTCCCCAAAATCTTGATTTATTATAAATTGGAGAAGAATTCATTGGAAAAGAATTCATTATTTTGCAAATCCTATGGCAAAAATCAAATGTTATCTAAAGTGGTTACTTGAAATTTTCTTGAGAGAAAAAAGTTTTCTTGGTTTCTCTTTTCTTCCTCCCTGTGTAGCAATATTTAAAGAAATAAAACTAACATTGTAAGAAGTGGTTGTGCATGGATTGTCTGTAAATATAAAATATCAGTAAGATATTACTACCTTCATATTAACATTAGTAAATGTGTTGCCCATTTAAAAAAATAAAAACTGAAAAATTAAGTTGCATCTATCATTAAAGTGCTTGTGTATAAAATTTAAAGAAAAAATAGGGGAATGTTCGATTTTCATAAAAACCTCAGATGTTTAGAAATTAAAGGTGTTACTATGAACCATGCATGAAAATGAACTGGAACTTTCTCTATATTATTTTTAGTACAATGAAACTTTCATTACACTAGAAAATCAGATGGAGATGAACTGATGTGAGGACAAGTACTAATATTCAGCAGACTTAAGTTCCTCTGTTTTAATACACGACTGTTCTCAGCATACATTCACTGGAGAAAATTTCAAAATCATGCACACAACCTGGATGAAAATCTTGCCAAATAAAATGAAACAATGATAGAACTTCTTTGTCAAATAACACCACCAGTAGAGATATTCCCTCAGGTTGTTGACTGCCTAAAGCTTCTGGTCTTTAAGGGAAAACAAATTTTGCATTTTTTGTTTTGTTTGGTTTTTAAATACAGTAGGATGAGCCTGTAGACCAATGCACAAGGTAAGACAAATTATGATGTAGGCTGAATAAGGTTAACTTCATAGCTACTTGAAAGTGTTGGAAGAGGCAATGACCTTAGAAACATGTAGTCAGATGGTTACTAATTTAGTTAGAAAACAGCAGTAACAGTTGAATATTTATGAAAATATTTTTCTTTTTTTCTTTATAGTACCATTTGAAGACGTTAGTGGTTCTAACACCAATTTAAAGTCTTTCCACACAAATGAACTCCAAACCTTTCCGTACATCACTTGAAGTTATCTGAGGAGAAATGGGAATAAATTAACACCTTTGAGTTTGCCAATAAAACCTTAAAGTTATACAATAGCTAAAATGAATAATAAATGATCATTTCATTTAAAGTTTTTCATATAAACAGAAGGAAAGGTTTGTGACTTTAAGCTTGTAATACAGTTTAAGCTACTCAATAATCAAATTAAGTTATCCATTTCAGAAGCTGAATCCAAAGATTAATTTAATGTTCATCAGAGGCCTCAATTCAGGGGGTACTCAAGAATTAATGATAAATTTTTTAAAATGCATGTACTTGCAAAAAGAAGTAGAGGAGAGGTAATTTATTTTGTAATGTATACTGCATTTTAAAACTTGTGTTTATTCCAAAACTTTCTTAAAATGTAATATTTAAAACTTCTCTTTTCTTCCCTTTTAGGGATGTTAACCTACCTCCTGTTATACATATAAAAACAAAGTGAAACAAAAAATAATCCTTGAGGTAAAATTATTAATTAGGTTGAAATAATCACCAAAAAGTTTATTTGAACAAAAGGGGAAAAACTAAAACATTTTGGGACTAAGTTATCATTTTTTCCACAGAACAAAACTAAAAAACAGTAACCAAAAAAACCTTACAAAAAAATAAAATTCAAATTTTTGTTTACTAAGCTTTCCCCTTGCCTTGAAACTCTATGTTAAAAGTAATTAATAATTGCTTCATTACTGCTAATTATTCTAAATTAATTTAGAGATTTTTCTGTGTAGCACTTTATTTAGCCATCACAAATCAATTTTACAATAATTACAGTGCCTTAAAAGATTTTTCCTATAATTATAGCCTTCACAAATCTTCATTCTATTATCTCTGTAACTTTCCTGCATAAAGTTCATTAGTAGACTAAGTTGCTGAATCAAATTTGTGCAAAGTTAGTAAAACAGAGGTCTTCTACTATAAACATAAGCCAATATAAATGCACATATTTTACAATATTAAAAGAATAGCACTGGCTCCATGCTACCTATAGCTATGTTGCATTGTCCTGTAGAAGATAAGCTCTGAAGTTAACTTTTGTTCCCAAGTCAGTGGAATAAAGGTCACTGAAGTGAATGCAATATGTACATTTCTCCTCAGTTCCCACTGCCATCAGATAGGTGGCATATTAGCTGTTAAAATGGAACCTGCTATAAATTATGGCCAAATGATATTTTTTTAGTTTGAAAAGGGGTAAGGGGGAAGCAAAACTCTGTAACTGTTCCTCACCAGACAAGAGCCTTAGATCTTGTACTTCGACCTTTGGTTTTATTTCCTTCAGGTGAATTAGAAGCATTTGCCTTATGAGTTTTCTTATGATGTTCAAGGTAAGTCTTTTTTGCAAATGCCTTTCCACACTTATTGCATCTGTGAAGAGAAAAGTTTTTTGTGACTTTTACTTCAATGCCAACATCAGCTACTTCATACTTTTTGTTAGGAGAATTAGAAGTTCCATCATGTTTTGAATCGTTTTGCTTCGCTTCATCCCTTGGAGGGCCCCTTTTTGCCACTTTATTTAGAACAAAATCAATGGGCTTTTTTATAGCTCTGATCTCTAAACTGGCTGTGATTTTTCCAAGATAACGTGATGATTTTTTGTGAACCACAGTTATGTGCCTTATCACATCACGTTTCCGACGTGTTTCATAAGTGCAAAGTGGACACTTATAAAATTTAACATAAATGTTATTTCCATCTGTGTGCAACTCAATGTGTTTAGTCAAGTTCTGTTTGGAAGTAAATTGGCGTTTACAAAGTTTACAGTAAAGCTGCTTGAAGTCAAAGCCAGCTGAAAGTTTTGGTTTCCTGGTTTTTTGCTGGCCACCTGCAGCAGAAGGACTCATTGATTTAGGGCTGTCCGAGTCTTGCTTAACTTTATTTTTCTGTGCTGCCGGTGTGATCTTTTTCTCATTTGAATGATTTGTTCCCTTTAATTCATTCTGTGGAGAATGGGTAATAGAAGGGGGTGAAGATTCTACAGAGTCTGATGGTTCAACTTTTACTTTTATTTCTGTGCTGTTGGCAGTATTATTAGGGCCTTTCTCTCTTTTAGAGTTTGTTCCAGAAAGAGTTATCTTGTGGACAATTTGCATATGTCTTTTAAGCATTATTTGTGAACTATATTTCCTCTTGCAAAGAAGGCATTTGCATGCAGTTAAATTGTATTCAGCCTTCGAAGAAGACTTTTGTTTCCGAGTCTTAAAAGATTTTTTAGGAGAAACAGTATCCAGGAACAAAGGCTGCCCAGGCTTTGTAGCTATATCAGGAGTAATTGAATCCCTCCTCAGTCCTCTATGAACTTCATCAAAATGCCTCCTTACGTTCGCTTTTGTAGCAAATGATTTATAACATACTGGACAACTCCTACTCAATGTTACTAGAACATTCTTATTACGTCCCTTAGTAGAGGACTGGTTCGGATTCTTTCGTGTTTCAATATACTTCTTTAGTTCTTCCATCTTTTTTTTGTGTACTTTTCTGATATGCCGACGAACACCGCGTCTGGAGTTGAATTCTTTTCTACAGAGACAACAAATCAACTGGTGGCCAAAATCAGAATTATCAGAAGTTTCCAAGTCAGTGTGTGATTCCTGAGGCTGTTCATCAGAAGTTGGTACTGCTTCATTGGCAACTGTTTCTGCAGGAGGGGGCTCTACAATTTCTACTTCTGTATCTGGAACTGGAGTTGTTTTGGACTGTTCAATGTTAGGTTCTTGCATCTGAACTTGAGTTTGATCAGGAGAATTACTTGACTCAGTGACCTCAGCTGGATTATTAGTCCTCGAAATATACTGAAACACTGCATTCTGATTAGTTTCTATGGGTTCTAGCCTAATAATATATTCTCGCTTGTCCACGCTTGGATAAATGGCTTCTAGGAGATCATTTATGGCTTGGCTTTGTTTATCATTTACATCAGGAAGGTCTGTTAAAACAAAAACACCATTTTAGGTTTGTTCTAGTTCATATTTTAAAAGACAATATGAACATCTGCAAAAATGTTTATTAAATCACTTGGTCCTTTTTATTTTTTATAAGACTCCCCAGTATTTCACAAAAGTACAACCAGTAAATTTAATTCACTTTTGCTTTCATTTAAATTGTCAATTTAACACAAACAAGCAACTTTCCAGTAATAGATGCAGCTTTATATAATACTTATTTCCACTTCTAAGGGTATAATTAGACTACTATAAGTTTATGTTAATCTGTGGAAGGAGAGGAACATGAAGCTAAATGACTTGGTCAGGAAGACAGAGTTAGTAAGTGGTAGAGGCACGATCTGAACCCAGGTCCTCCTGACCCAACACCATATGTACTATGACATTTTGCTTCCATCAATTTAAATTAACATAAGCAAAAAAGATCTCTCTGAACAATATAAAATAAGTCAAATTTTATACTCTGTTAGCAATCAGTCAACAAGCATGTCAGTACTTACTAAATGACAGGTACTATATTAATATGGAATATTTAAAAAGTATTTCTAGAACAGCAAAGATAAATTAACATAATATGGCATGGATGAATTACTATAGAGAATTTAAAAAGAAATGTTTTAAATGTATAAACTGAAATGGAAAGAGCATCCATTAAGCTAATTTAAGACAAACAAATCCATTTTAATTATGTGAGACCAATTACGCAGCATACTATACAAAATGAAAGAAATTTTAAAATTGAGAGAAAAATAGGAAAATACACAAACATGTATGTTATGAATCACAACCATTTATTAGAATCAGTCCTAATCAGTCTAATGAACATAATACATTTCTATTGAACATATTATTAACACATAGCTACTGATGATTATTCTAGAAATTTCGCTTGTTTTGTTTAATTGATGCATGAATTCCACCCTAAGCAGTGATAAAATATACTTGTACAAGAATTGTCTGTGGGCTATTCATAATGAGACATTGATATAGACTGTTTATAAAAACTAGTCATTCTTAAGCCTAGTTATGACTATTAAATCAAAAATAAAGGCTAACCCATAGCACTTACAATGGACCAAGCACTGTGGTAAATGCTTTACAATGATCTCATTTGATTCCCATAATAATCCTGCCTGGGAGGCAGGCAATATAATTATCCCCATTTTATAGACTAGGAAACTAAGGCAAACAGTTAAGTGACTTGCCTAAGGTCACATAGCCAGTACATGTATAGAGCTTGGATTTGAACTTACATCTTCAGGATTCCAGGCCCAGTGCTCTGTCCACTGCGCTTAACTGCCCCAAAATAAAGCTTGGAAAACCAAATTTTTATTCTTATAGCTATTACTTCCTTCTCTAACATATGCCGTGTATAATGGGTAATGTAATTAATTGTAAATAAGATAACATTCCTTCTTTTGGAATGAATACTGCAGAATAAAAGTACATACTTAATTGGGTAGATTCCTAATTAATTATATTTTCTAGTCTGGCCTAAAGATATATTCATTATCTCATCATGAACAAAAATAACTTTAAAAAATCCAAGTACTAACTGCCTTTTAATTTAAAAGGAAATTTACTTTGGCCAAATTTAAAACCATATCTTAAGAATTAAAAAAAAAATAAGTAGACAGCCTAAACAACAGCAGGAGAGGTTTCCAGTCTAAGAAACTCCCCTTCACATACTCTACTCTCCAGCTGACCTAGGCTACTCAGTATATTCCTAATTTGTCTCACTCTGTATTGCTTTCTTCCTTTGTTCCCACCATCCTCCTTGTCTGAAAGGGATTCCATCCTCCCCAACATTCAGTTGTTGAAATCCTGCCCAATCTGAGAAGGTCCAACTTGGCTACCACTTCTTCCATGACACCTTTCCTGACCTTCCCAGCTAAAAGTAGTATTTTCCTCTTTAGTCGTATTATTAAACTTTATATTCTATTTCTTATATTCTAACTTGCATTATGATTACTTGTTTGTCTTTATATCCCTAAACAGAATGTAAATTCACTGATATTAGGGATGAAAAGTTGTCTTCATCTCTGTATATGGCCTTGAACTTATTGTTCACTGAAGTTGTTTTTCTCTACAATCTATAAGTGCACTTTAAACCAGGATGAAATGAATCAATTAACATTTATTGAGCACTTATTACATGTAAGCCACTATACTAAGCACTGAGAAAGACAAAAATAGTCCTTTCCATCAAGTAGTTGACATCCTAATGTAGAATTAATTATTAATTTGAATAATTATGTAAATTATTATGTAATTATGTATATTATTATGTAAATACATGATATAGTGGAACCCCATGACAATGGAACCAATCTACTGGAGAAGACAAGAAGGGATGAGATCAAGGATACATGTGGAAAGATTAGTCTTGGCAAGAAGAATGGCCTCTTCATCAGAGACTAACGGAAACAGTAGGGAATTATGGTGACAAATGATGAAATTAGAAGAAGGGGAAAAGAGAGAGTTCTTGACAAATTACCTCACTTTTTTCAGTGAAATATGAGGTAAGGTCCTTAGCTAAGAGAGCGAAGTGAGGGATACCATTAAATGCCTGAGGAGAAACAAGAAGACTTGGAACAACCACTGCGGTGAGTGGGGGAAAAAACCAATTAAATAGGAGTACGGTCTTGCTGCAGTCAATGTCCAGTAGAAATCAGATAACATAACTTGTGATTAATACTTCCTCCAGCTCTGTTAAAAAGTACATGAATAGGAATGAAGGAGGCAGATGGTGGAAATAATCCAGGGTTGGATTTTGGCAAGGTATGATTAGTGACAGGACAAAGGGACAAGTGATTTAAGAGAAGACGTTAGTATGAGTTGACTTGGTTTATCAGAGGGTTACTAATTAGAAAAGGAGGAGGGTATACAGCCAGTGCAGGAGTGATGGACTGAGAAACTATTTAGAACTAAAAGGACTGGCGGCTCACTGAGGATAAAGAAAGATATATAGAAAGACTAACGAAATATTATGATCAGATAAAGTAATTTTGGAGCTCATGACTATGGAAGTAGAATATTTTAAGTGATGGCAAAATCCAGAGTATGACTTCCTCTGTGTATAGCTGAGGTAGACTAGAGTAGCAAGTCAGGAAAATGAGTAGAATAAGAAACTGGCAAGTTAGAGTATTTGAGGAAACATCAATGTGCATGCATTTTTTTTATTTGCTTCACTCACAAAATACAAGATTAAAAAAATAATTCAGTAAACTGATAATGAGGTAACCTTTATATCAAAAAACTTTCTCTAACTTCAATACATCAAAGATCCACAAAGTAATAAATTCCAGAATATTAAATAATAAAAATTACCTTTCAAGTTAGTTACCTAATAAAACAGTACAAAGAACTTAAATTAATTCTTTAAAGCACAAACTAATACCACTACAGATGCTAACTCAATCCTGATAAATTCATAGATTTAGTCAATTAAAAAGTCAATAACTTAAAAACTGATTGTTCTCTAAATTCTCTACTTGTAAATTAATCCATAGTAATCTGATTTTTGCTATTATACTACCCATCATTTGGCAAGTGCAACTACAAGCAAAAATAGTGAATTCTGTACACAGACCAAAATCTTTAAACAAAGATTTATAAAAAATTAGTTGCTTCAAAATTAAGATACATATCTCTTACCATCCCCATTAAATGAAATAAAAATAAAACAAACATAAGAGGAAGCAAAACCAAAATCTAAAGAAAGAATACATTTTAAGTTTTGGCAAGTTCTCTCCTAGAGCCACTAACTCCTTTTTCCTTTCCTTGACTCAATTCCCATTCATCACTTAGTTCATATTATTTTAACCTTCCTCTTCTAAAGGGATTCTAGGTGAATCATCCAATATAGAAGATGAGTGAAAAGAAAAGAACAGAGCAAAAAAAAGTCACCTTTAAAGTAGCATTAAAAAAGAAAAACAAATCTTGAAACCAAACTCCAGAGTTCATTTAGGTATGATTCATACACACATACTCACACACATACTCTATCACATATAAAATCTTAATGCAAATATATTTGAGTGGTAGCATATACAAGAAGCAGAGAGTCAGAATTAGAATCTAGAAGACCTATGCTGGAGTCTTACCTCTGACATATACTAGCTAAGCCAAAATAAACAAATCATTTAACCCTGCAAGTGCCTCAGGCAACTCTGAAAAGACTAAATTACAGATAAGCTGATCTGCACCAGTAGAAAATATTTCCACACAGTGTTATTTAGAAAAAAGGAAGTGGAGACTACTAAATCGAAAAGTACTGACCTGATAATTGGGGAAAAATAAATTAAGAGAACAACTTTATTTTATTCTTCATGGTTGCTGAAATTATTTTTAACTTCAAGCTAATAATATTTTAATGTACAAAACTACAGAGTATGAACAACTCTAAAATGCATAAATGAAGACTTTAGAGAAAGAAACTTACTGTCATCCATCTGGAGACTTGGAGGGCAGTAGAATTTTTTATGAGTAATTAAATTTGGTAATCCTCTGAAGAGACTGCGACATAATTTACACTCAAAAATTGTGTCCACATCTCTTAATAAAATGTGTTTTAGCTGTTTAGTTCCTGAGGGAAGAAAGAAAATGAAATTTAAACACACACCTCAAAACTAGGTAAGAAATGATGATAAGTAAAATACTACATGAAACCAAAAACAAACACTGGTACAGTATCATGAGGGTCACATTATCAAAGACCTAAGCTTTTCATTCAGTTATATGAATGGTTTCTAAAATTTAATTCTAAATTAAAGCTCCTTTCCTGGTTCTGGTTTACTCGTCAGTAGGTGCCAAGAGGCTCTGAAGATATTAGAGAATCCATTATGCAAATACTGTATCAAAAGGTAGAACCAAACAGTCATACATCTCAGGTGCTTATTATTTTCTTTTCATAAGAGTAAATTAGAGTAGCAAAGATGAGCCCTCCCCTTCATCCCCCTGATGATTTGGTTCCATGGTTCTTGGAACAGACAAGTTGATAGATAACTCTGATCTGAAACCCTGAACTAATTTGTGAACTCAGCTCCCTCAACATAAAAACACAAATAATACTGACCTACTTTATACAGATGCTATAGGAGAAAACTACAATTGTCCTAATGTACTACATCTAGGGTCCAAGTGTTAAAATATTTCAAATTCTAGGCAAGTAAGTATTTATTTCTATGGTGCATTAAAAGCATTTTCAAAGATATCAATGGAATATACCTTTGCTATATTTCACATAGAACTTATATTTCTTATGGAACAAATCACAGGGGTTATTATGAATGCTTGTGATTGCATTAAAAATACTCCAGCACTAACATTATAATCAAAATGCTTTAAAATCACTAGCCATTCCTTAAAATGTCACTATAAATGGATGAACAGTAACATCTCTATTATTAGTAGCACTATCTAACGTTAAAAGACCCAATATAGTAAAATAAATGTGTTTGCACTGGAAACATGTCATTAACAATCATCTAATCCATGAGTTCTTAACCTTTTTTGTGTCACAGACCATTTTTGAATCTGGTGAAGACTATCAATCCCTTCTCAGAATAATGTTCTTAAATGAATAAAATAAAATATATAGGATTACAAAAGAAATCAATCCTATTGAAATTATTCATCAAAACATTTTTTCCTCAAATTAAGATCTACTGCTTTTAATTCCTTTTTATACAGATGAAGAAAGTAAGGCCCAGGAAAGTTAAGGTCAAACAACTAGATAGTGACATAGTAGGTTGTATAATTCTGATTCCCAGTCTGATTTGTTTCCTAGAAATCAAGAGATTTTGGTTTACATCCTAATTCCAGATAAATTAGTAGAATGTAAAGAAAACAAAACACACATCTCCACCTTGTATATAACTCAAAGGGACTCTAGAGGTATAAATAAGAATACAGAGAAGTGTTTTGAGTTCTTTAGATAAAGACATTACATAATAATATAAAACTAAGGCCCAAGAAAGGTAAGAGGATGAATAAACCAGAAAAGATATCCCTAACTACAAATTCCTTGCTTGCTCCTTTGTTAAACTATCTCTCTATGAATTCTGAAGCATAAATTTAGAAAGAAGATTCCAAACTCCTAATTTGTGGCTAAACCAGACCACATGTATTCTTTACCCTGATATATAACTGCCCAACAACTCATGTGATGAAGACACAGTGTTGGAGACCATAAATATCACTCTGGTAAACTACTCTGCTGAACACCTTCAGTTTCCCTCTCTGACTGACTCATCCTAACAATAGTCAAAAATGCTCTCTCAGGTTATGCAGGTGAGCACCAGGAAGATTCCACCAGAAAGAAAGGAATCATATCACATTCCTATTCAAAACTGAAACAAGACTAGGCTTATAGAACAAATCAAAAAGTTCAATCTGATTTTTTTGTTAGCAAGGAGATTTTAAAAGTATACAAATTTTTAAAATTATATAATTACAAAAATATAAACCAGAATCAGGTTCAACAGAGTAAAAAATGGCAAATAACGTAAACTGGAAAACATTAAGAATGATTTAGTATATCTACAATATATAAAGAGATACTAGAGGAATATTAATTTATGAAAAGAAATTACTTATATCCCTAAGTGGAAAGTTTCCCTCTTCTCTCACTTCACCATGGAATGATATTAAGTCCAGCAAAGAAGAATTAAAATTCAAGCTTTTATTTGACTCTTTAACTGTAGAGCTAATACTTTAACTGTAGAGCTAATAATGAAATGCATTTCATACCTAGAAACAAACATCTGTATTTTCTAATGTTTTTATTATATTCATTATTAGAGAGTTAGTAAACTAATAGGATGTTCCCTGATCTTATTAATTGTTACATTAACTGGTAAACTGGAGTTTTAAAGACAACTTTTGGAAATTATTTATGCCAAATTTTGGTATGGTCTGTTTGAAGTATTGTGTAAACTTCAATGTACTAAAGAAATGTTATTATTTTTCAACTAAAGAGACAGTTGCTATTATCTACTTCGTCATAAAAATTGAAAAAATATATATACACAGAAGGGGAGTGACTATAAATATATACATATTTATAAATGTATATTAATTATATATGTTATATATGTGTGTGTATGTATACATATTTCTATTTATTCTCTTAGTTGGTGGCAGTCATCTGAGTCAATTGTCTTTCAGGATATAACATTCTGTATAACCTGAGCTAAATGTATTCTGACTGCTACAAAGAATTATTATTTTAACATAAGACAGTTCACCCACAGTTAGGGCTCTACTACATAAGATCCCAGAATCTCATCCTTGGTTATTCTGTATCATTACATGATGATAAATACACACACATATACATACATATATATGTACATGTATGTATGTGTCTCTATGTGTCTGTGTGTATAGGTAATGGGTGACAACAATCAAAAGATCTTTCCGAGAAAAAATCCAGGAATTAGTTTTAAATTATCAGGCTCATAATCTGACACAACATTAATACCCAGCTGTTTTCTGCTAAACAAACTAGCTTTGTTTCTTTATACTTACCTGACATTATGTTGCTGAGACAAACAGTAGAACTCATTTGACAGCTTTCAGTTATTGTGGCTTCACCAATAACATTTTTTTAATTGGTGTGCTAGTTTAACTGCTGTACTCTGATACATGACCTCCATCTTCTTTAGGAGGCCTGTTAAGCCACAGAATGATATAATGACATCGCTAAGGAATGCATAATCCTTTTTTCATGCCCTTGCGAACTTCTGCTTTCAAGGCACAGTATAAAAGTTATTTTTAAAGTGATAATCCTTAGACCTTAAGTAGATACTCCAAGAGGTATAGAGTAGAATAAAAGTATAACAAATTATTAAGAATGTGTCCCACAACCAGCATATAGATGTATTTTTCAAAACCATTAACTTGACAAACTATCTTTTACTCAATAAACTTTTCTTAAAAATGACTGTCCTCTTGGAAAAATCATCCTCAGATAAAGTACACTCTGAGAATCACTTTTTGAACACAAAAAGGTTTCTTTTGCATTAAATGTAATGCCAAATTAAAATTTATACACCTAATATTTTCAACTTACAGCGTATCAAAGTAGGACACAACGTTTCAGGACAGAAGGTATGCAAAGTGGAAGACCAACAGAAGCAAGATACACATATTTTGTTCACCAGGCAATAAAAGCTTACTCTATATTACAAGTGTCTGAATCCACTAGGAAATATTTAAAAGTTAAAAAAAAAAAAACATAAGGTGTAGTTGAAAGATCAATGGACTAAGAAATCAGCACATGCCATCTTTGTGCTTACCTTGAGAAATTTACTTTACCTCTCAGAGCCTCAGTTTCCTCTTCTATAAAATAGGAATAATACCTGGCCTGCCTACTCCAGTGTGTTGGGGGAATCAAAAAAGACAACACATAGTAGGTACTTAAGGAATGTTTGAATGAAATTAAATAAATGTATATCAAAGTGGTGTTAAGGTACTGTGAAGCCTTGTGATAAAGATCAGTCTTAAAAATGCCTTATCAACTTGAATTTTGAACAATTTTTATAGATTCCACATTGCATATGGAAATAAGGATTCACTGGCCCCATTACAGCAATGACATCCTCCTCTCCTCTACAAGTAACCCAGAATGACTCAGATAAGATGCCAGGAAACAGCTCTACTCAACTGGACTATCAGCTTCTTGAGGCTGAGGACTTTTTGCCTTTCTCTTCCTAGTACACGGTGCCTGGAACATAGTGGGCACTTAATAAATGCTTGCTGACTACTGGGAGAACAAAATTATTTTGAAGTGAGGCCTTCATTTAAATTTTTGTTCAAAACACTGGTAAAATTTATCTTAAATGGCTTGTTCCTGTGGGGATGCTAGCTCTTTTATAAATCAGTCTTAAGGGACTCTAGCTAAAGCAGTCTGTAGCCAAATTTAACAAAATTTTATTACTTACTATGCGCAAAGCACTGTGCTAGGCTCTGGGAGAGATACAAAATTTAAAGGAATTTGACTGGTCTCTGTCTCATGTGTATTACAAATGAATATAGACACAGAGAGAGAGAAATAAAAATTAACTATAAAATAACATACCAGGAACATATAAACATAACTATAAATAATATACAAAAGAAATATAGTGAAAGGGTGAAAATATTATTACAGAATGGGTGGCATCTGTGCAAAGAGGAGCTTATGAAAGATCTCATGACTATTGTGAAAGTAAATATTAATGACATGTCACCATATGTAAATTTCGAGCAGCACCTACGCACCTCTACAGTCGGCAGTTAAATTTCCTCAGATTTCAAACCAGGAAGGAAAAAAGTTTCCATCTCTGCAGAGAAGAAAACCACTTCCTTCTTACTGAAGAAAAGATAGGTGCATCTTTGTTTAGAGTTTTTTTCTGTGCCTGTTTCAGAGGAAGGGGGGGATATAATAAAAGGAGAGTACTGAAAATGGCAAGACAAAGTAAAGTCTTTTTCTGATTAAACGAACAGTAGGAAAAGTTAGAGAAGACCATTCATTAGCAGAGATTCCTAATCTTTTTTATGTCATGGAACTTTCTGGCAGTCAAGTAAACCCTGTGGATCCTTTTGATTTTAAAGGCATAAAATAAAACATATAGGAATACAAAAGAAACCAACCATACTGAAATATACAATTTTATTTTATCCATCCAAGTTCACAGATCCCCTTTAAATATAAATATACATCTGTACTTTAAATATACAATTACAATACATTTAATAAGTTTTTGTTATGAATTTTAAAAATTCTATTTTTGCCTTTAAGTAAAGAAAAAGCAGTTTTTATCGCTATCTCAAGCAAAACACACCTACAGAGTAAGTCTACTGATTCAGACCACATAGTCATGACTACCTTATGACAGCTTACCCTAATAGCAGATTCTGTTCTTTAAAGTGGTGAAAATCTCTTGAAAGTTGAATCTGCGAACCTAAACTTAAAGTAATGACAATGGCAAACATCACAGTTATTCTCTTCATTCTTCTCTACCATACTACTTTAGAGAAAATAAAAAGCTACTTGTTGTTTACTGAGCTTAATCTTCTCATGGACTCATAAAACAAGGATTCTTTTATCCATGACACCTTGAAAACAAGTTATAATGCCTCAAATTGTCCATTTTCACCTGTTCCTAAGAGAGCAAGATGACCTGTTTAAAGGTCATCTTTATTAGAAGGCTTTGCACCAGACCTAGAAACCAACCCTAAAATACAAAAATATGTTTTTGGATTGATTCCTGAATTGTTTTTTGGAGTTAGATTTTTTTTTCCCTTTAAAAGGTGAAAAATTCAACAAAAAGGAAGTAGAAAAGTCAGCACATATTACTATAAAGAAATTATTCTCAACCTCAAGTCAAAAGTTAAATTAGAGTTATAAGATCCTCTGAAAATACTCAAAGTAAGAGCTAGGCATATTCTGACCACAACTGCCTCTAAGGCCCTTTGACTCCTTTCCACTACCCCTCAAGTACATGCTGGGTGCAGAGCCCAAAACTGAGCTGCAGCTACTGTGGTAGCAGCTTTTAAAAAAAGTCCCAACAGATGTCCTAACTCAGTGGTGTTATCTGACATTTTAGACTTCTTTTCAAGTTATAACAGAAAATCACAAACATAACTGTGTGAAATGACCTGCATATAGAAAAGCAGGACTATAGGATTTTATATCTGGAAGCTGTAAACCTTACAGCTTAGAGATCATCTAGTAATCCAAGACCCTCATTTTACAGATTTTGAAACCAAGACCCACAGTAGTTATGACTTGTCCAAGGATACATAACGCAGCAGCGGCCATGAATAAGCCTAGGTCCTTTTAAATCCAAATGTAATGCTCTTCCCTCCATAACACACTGCCTCTACTATAGTCTAAAATGAAACGCTAATCACCAGTCATTTAGCATCCAGAATCCATTTAACCTTTTCAACTTGCTAAGACTTGTCAGAGCCCTTGAGAACCTAGTCACCTCCAAATCACAATGGGCCATAGGAATAGGACTTTAGTGAGGGGAAGACTTTACATAATTTTCAAAAATTAAAAGGAATGATAACAATTTCATATGCTATTCAATTCCTGGTCATTTCAGGGACTGGGAAAAACAATATGGTTTGGTAGAAAAAACAGTGAGAAGAACTGAAAGGTTGGTACCTGAAATTTAAAAACAAAAATAAAACCCTAACAGGCTTATTGACTACAAAGCAGTTAATAAGTATATAACATCCAATTCCAGAGACCACAATGTGTCAAGAGCTGGAGGACTTACATACAAAAAACTTCTTTCCTAGATCTGGGGATACTCTCCTAATAAAATCAAAAGGCATCACAGGAAACTAAACAAAGATCTTTAAATATCATGATTTCAGGATTTGAATATTATATGCCTATTTTCAAGGAAAGTCTCTTAGATGTTTTAACTTTTAGATATCTAGAGCTGTTTGAGGGAAGCAAGGTTATTTTAAGTACTATAATCATGCATATGTCATGTCTGCACCAAAAATTAAACACAACCACAGGCGAAGTCAAAGGGTCCCTTAATTAAATATCTAAATAATAAATCAATGTCAATACTTTAGGCAATACCTAAAGATTTTACATGCTAAACATAAGCCAACTTTTTCTTCAAAAACTCAACTGAATTCAACCAACATGTAACCAGCACCTACTATGTACAGGGGGCACTATAATAACCCTAGTGCAATCTTTTCTTGCAAGGACCTCACAACCTATTAAAGGAAAGACATGCATAAATAAATACCACAGAAGGACAAATATCTTAAGTACAAAGTACAAGTCTACTTATCTCACATAACTCTATAGATGTCTCAAACTCAGCATGCCTAAAACAGAACTCATTATCTTTTCCCTAAATCCACCATTCTTCTGAATTTCCCAACTTCTATCTCAACTTCAGTCTACCAGGTTCACCACTTTAGTGTTATCCTTGCCTTCTCACTCTCCCCCATTTCACATTATCTATGCAGATATCAAATCTTGTGATTTCTAATTCCTCAATATGTCTCACATGCAACGTCCTCGCCATTCACATAGCCACAATCTAGACCAGTGGTTCTCAACCTCCCTAATGCCGCAACCCTTTAATATAGTTCCTCATGTTGTGGTGACCCCCAATCATAAAATTATTTTCATTGCTACTTCATAACTGTAATTTTGCTACTGTTATGAATCATAATGTAAATATCTGATATGCAGGATGTATCTTCATTGTTACAAATTGAACATAACCCACAGGCGGAGAACTGCTAATCTAGACAATCTGAGACACAATCTATGTCTCATCACCATCATTTGGACTATTACAACAGTCTCTTAACTACTTACCCTACAAGTCTCTCCCCCTACAAAGTCCATCTTCCAAACAGTTACAGAAGTGGTTTTCCCAAACAGCAAATCTAACCACATCACTCCCCTACTAAATAAACTCCAATTGTTCCCTATTGCCTTTAGAATCAAATATAAATTCCTCTATCACTTAGTCTTTCACAACCTTCACATTATTCTCCTTGCTGAATTCTATGGTGTAGCCAAATTGGCCTTGCTAAGCTCTTCATACACAATACAATTTTTTTGCCTGGAATGCACTCCCTCTTCACGTCAGTTGCCTCTTGGTATCCCTGTTCGTTCAAGCCTCAGATCAAATACCACCTTCAGCATGAAGCCTCTGCTGATTCCCTTTCCCCCCAGAAACTAATACTCTTCCCCCTAAATTAACATATTTTGTATCTATTCCAAATATATTGATGAATACATTATCTCTCCCAATAAAATGTAAGCTCTTTATGGGAGTCAGGGACTATTTCATTTTTTCATGATGTCAGCATCCAACACAACAATACCTGATATAAGAGGTATTTAGTAAATCTTTATTTTTTTTACTGATTGATTAACAAAGTGCTAGTACAAATTTCAGGAGCAAAAGAATATTTTCATTTAGGGGGAGGAATACAGGAGCCAATGAAGGTGTCATGGAGGAGGTAGCACCTAAATTGAGGCTGTGAATGAAGAGATTTCAAAAGATAAGGGAGTTGGTCCATTTTAAGCATAATGGACAGCATAAGCAAAAGAAGGGAACTATAGAAGGTGGGATAAAGATGAGGGAAGAGAGAATGGTTGAGGATGAAAAAAAGTTCGATTTTGCTAGAACCATATCTGTATGAGGAGGAGGAGTATGAGATAAGAATGAAAAAATTAGTTCAAATCAAATTGTAGACAGCCTTGAACTGACAAAAGGAGACACTAGTCTACTTTTCTAAAAGTACAATGTGGTGTATAAAGAAGATTTGATATCAGAATGCCTGGATTTCAGTCAATCAATATTTATTAAGGGCCTACACTGGGGAGAAAAAAAAAGAGACAAAAGACAGCCCCTGCTCTCAAGGAGCTTACAATCTAATGGGGGACAACATGAAAACCAAAACAAGAAATAAACAGGATAAATAAAAAATAATTAATAAGGGAAGGCAATGGATTTAAGAGGGGTTACAGAAGGCTTCCTGAGAAAAGAGAGATTTTAGTTGGAACTCAAAAGAACCCAAGAAGGTCAGTAATTGGAGCAGAGGAGCTAGAGTATTTCACAGATGAGGGACAGATAGAGAAAATGCCTGAAACCAAGATATGAAGTATCTTGTTTGTAAAACAGCCAGGGTGCCAGTGTCACTATAATGAAGAGGTTGTGACAAAGAATAAGGCATAAGAAGACTAGGGAACTGGGTTATGGAGGGCTCTGAACATATTCTGTATTTGTTCCTAGAGGCAATAGGAAGACATTGGAATTTTCTGAGCAGGGGGGTGACAAGACGAGACCTGTACTTTAGGAAACTCACTTTAGTAGGTAAATGGAGAATGAACTGGAGTGGGGAGAGACTTGAGGGCAGGCAAACCTACCAGCAGGCTATTACAATAATCTAGGCTTGAGGTGATCAGGGTCTGCACCAGAGGTGATCAGGGTCTGCACCACTGGTGAAATTTACAGGCCTTGGCAATAGACTAGATATGGTAAGAGAGAGTGAAGAATCCAGAATGACTACTAGGTTGCAAGCCTGAGGGATAAGGAGGATGGTGTTGTCCTCTACAATAACAAGGAAGGTAGGAGAGGGAGAGAATTTAGAGGTAAGATAATGAGTTCTGTTTTGGACATACTGAGTTTAAAATGTCTACTGGACATCTAGTTTAAGATGTCGGAAAGTCATCTGGAGATGCAGGATTGGAGGTCAACAGGGAGACTGGGGAAAGACGGGTAGATTTTAAAATCATTAGTATAGAGATTAAATCCATGGAAGTCAATGAGATCACTAAGGGAAGCAGAATAAAGGGAGAAGAGAAGAAGGCCTAGGACAGAACCCTGAGGGACAACTAAAGTTAGGGGATGTGATCTAGAGGGGGATCCAGTAAAGGAGACAGATTAGAAAGAGGAGCATCAGCAGAGAATGGTGTCCTGAAAACCTAAAAAGAAGAGAATATGAAGGAGGAGTGATGAACAGTGTTAAATTGAAATCCAAGAGAATGAGGATTGAGGAAAGGTCATTGGATATGGCAAGTAAGAGAGCATAAGTAACAGTGGAATAAGAAAGTCAGAAGTCAGATTGTAAGGGGTTCAGAGAATGAGAACAAAGAAAGTGGGGGAAACTGTTGCTGATGGTCTTTTCAAGGAGTTTAGCTATAAAGGATATAAGGGATACAGAACAATAGTTAGTGGGGGGGTAGAAGGGTCAAGTGAGAGTTTTTCAGGATAGGGAAGACATGGGCATGTTTGTAGGCATTAGGAAGAGAGTAAGTAGACAGGAAGAGATTGAAAATAAGTCAAAGAGTAGGGATGGGATAACAGAGTAGACAATCTGTTCGAGAAGGGATGGAAAAGGATCACTTGAACAAGTAGAGGGGTGTGTAGCCTTGAAGAAATAAGACCACCTCATCAAGTGAGACAGGGGTTAAAGAGAAGAGAGAGTGTCAGAAGGCACATGAGTTCGACAGGAGAAGAGAGAGTTCAGAGTAAATGGCCTCAATATTTTCTGTAAAATAAGAGACAAGGTTCTCAGTTGAGAGACTTGGTGGAGGGGGAATAATGGGAGGCTTGAGGAGGGATGAAAAGTTTTGGAAGAACCTCTGCGGAAAGTGAGAGAGTGAGTTGTTGAGAAAGGTTATACACAGGTTTATTAAGTAGCAATGAGGGTCCAGTTGACATTTATGTAACACAAATTTGTAGTAGACTCAATCAGAATACTGATTTTCTCCACTTCTATTCAAGAACACAAAGGATTGGAGTACTACAAGTCTAAGATATGATAAGGGAGCAAAAGATTGAAGAGAGGAAGACTACATAGAAAAGAACTGGTTTACTAATGAGTCAAGATGGGGAAAGAGGAGAGAGTGATTAGTGTAGAGACGACCTGGGAGAGAACTGATCAAGAGTCTGAAAATTATTCCTAACATGATCCTGGACAAATCACAACCATTATGCCTTAGTTTCTTTATTTATATAATAAAGATAAAAATAATAGTACTACCTACTTCACAAGGTTGTTGTGAAAAAAAGTAAACTACAAAGTTTGTAAACTACAGTTTCCTTTTTCTTATTATTTCTAATTTATAGGTCATTTATTGCTTCTTAGCAAATTCACCAGATGTTAAGCAGCGGGCAAGTCAAATTCAGTTCAAACAATTCTGATTAAAACTTTAGTACAAGACTGGGGAGCGGGGAGGAAGTAATTATGCTTAAAATATTTATAAAGTATGTTTTAAAGAAAGTTTAAAATAGAAAAATATTTCTTAAAAGGAGATTCTACCTAAATATTCAATAACAGGGAAATGATTAAATTTGTGGTAAATTAAAGTCATGGAATACCATGACAATTAATATAAAAAATTATGAACAATATATAGAAATTAAGAAAGGCATTAATGAAACAATGCAAAGCAAAAAAAAAAGCAGAACCATATGAATATTTTAAGAATTAGCTATAACCAAAATATTTTTAATGAAAGACAATAGACATATAAACACAAACAAAAATTAAAAGGAGTCACTGAAAAATAGTTATGATACTATATTTGTTGAAATTATCTAAAATGTAAATAATTACTAGGCAATATAAACTGGTTTTGTTGATGTCCAATGTTAAAATTATAATTTTTTAAAAATTTTAAAGGCAGTTATGAGAATAGGCATGGGATTGTGCTAGGGCTATGGAATTTCAGATACGGACCTGGAAAACTAGACCAGAAAATCCAAAATATGGCTAGAAACAAAGTACAGGAGCAAGAGAAAGGAATGTCCCTAACTCAAAAAATACATGAGACAGATAAAATAATGAACCAGTTGTCAGGCACCAATACTCAGGTATTATAGAGTAGGCAGGAGCCAGTACTCGAGAGAGAACAGTGAGTCAAAAGCCAGTCAGGCAATAAGAAGTCTGAAAGTACCTAAATAATGGAGGTCAAGAAAGAGTGAAATATTAAAAGCAAGAAAAAGCAAAAGCTGAGGTAAAACTGTAAGTCAGTCAAAACCAGGCAAGAAGTTAAAATAGCAAAAACAAAACTCAAGAGACTGGGAAATCTTGAAATTAAGTCAACTCCACCTCAAATAAGAAGAGGTACCAATGCCGGAACATTCCTAGCCTAGCCAGCATGTATGAGTGCAAAGAAATGAGATTCAAGATAAAAGATATCAACCTGACTGGAATAGAAAGTATGATGTCCAAATGAAAAGGGGTGTAAAAGGGTTGGGAAGACAGGGGTTCCAGGGTCATGAGTATAAGAATTCTTAATCTGGGAAATTCCTTTTAAATATTTTGATAAATATATTTCAATATAACTGATTTCTTTTGTAATCCTATGCATTTTATTTTATTCATTTAAAAACATTATTCTGGAGGATGTCATTAAGCTTCTCCAGACTATCAAAGGAATCCACGACACAAAAAAAGGTTAAGAACCCCTGAGCTAGAACAAAGAGTCATCTTCCACTGTGTTCAAGGAACACAACACCACTAAGTCATTCCTTAAGAGTAGGTTGGGGTGGTCCAAATGTAGAGAGCAGAGCCCAATAAGAGAAAGACACCTGAAGCAGGGACCTGCATCTGGGAAGGGATGTAGGAAAGGAGGTGAACACAGTACTTCAATAATAAACATTAGGCCACCAAGACAAGGAACAGGGTGAAAGAGAGCCAAGAAAAAACAACAAAGAGGAAACAAAGTCCTCCAAGGCAAAAGAAAAAAAAATGAGTGGTAGCATCTGGGAAAAGGTACTGAAGATAAAGGAAAGGGAACTGCCAGTTATGGAGATTAAAAAGAATGTTCAGTAATTTTCACTTTGGACCCCCAAATTTCTAGCTATGCCCTTGGGAATACTCATAAACTTAAACCATATTTGTTCTCCATGCTCCTGTATAAATACAGATACATAACTATGTAAAACCATGTGAAAAATATCAGGAAGCATAAAGTCTCTTAAAATTAAGATATATAAAAACCTATTTTTAAATTTCTCTACTTCACAGACATAATGACAAAAAATGTTTACATTAAAAAATATGCAAACTAAACCTCAGTTAAAGGACAAATCTCCAAAGACTATTCAACTACTTAAAAAAACCCAAAAGCAAAAAAAGTGCTAACAACACATTGTACCTTACGGCTCTAGAAAATTTCAGTCCTCAGCTCACAACCACCTTTGTGAGAAATATGACATACTATTAAAAAAGTGTTAACTTGGGAGTTGAGAGTCTTGGATTTGAAATCACCTCAAGACATTTACAATCAGTGTGACAATAGGCCAGTCACTTAACTTCTCAGAGGATCAGTAACAATTCTTATACTACCTGTCTCACAGAATTCTAGCAAAAAAAAAGCACTTTACAAAAATTAAAACACTATATAAGTGTGAGCAATTACTCTTATTTGTGAATAAATCTATAAATCAACTGATAGATTCTTCCAAAGCCAAATTCAATTTTCTGTACCACACGGCCTAATTCTGAATCATCTAATGTCAACTCATATATGCTGAGGGAATACAAATTACAGTATGCAGCATTTTCAATATTGGTCTAACAAAACAAAACAAAAAATTAACAATAATGATAATAATAAGTCAGAAGCCTACAGGGTGGGAATGACAGGGAATGGTAGTTAACTCATGAATTCCAAAGGTAAGTAAAGGACTCATGTAGATTTTCAACTCTGCAGTTTGTCATCTTTAGATAGCCCCTGGGTGGCCCTACGGACAAAAGATGGATGTTGTGTATATAAACATAAAAGATATACACACATATACAGAGTATACCAAGAAGACAGCAGTTTTCTCATATTGAAATTACTGTTTCAAGAAAAAAAGTACTTTTACTAAAGGTTCTTAGTAAAAGTATCTATAACAGGATTTCAAGTATGAATTAACTTTAAAATCGATTCTACACCATTTGAACAAATGACACAAAAAATAAAATCAGTATAAAATGACCTTACTTGCTCATTTAGAATTGAGAAGAAAAAGTTAAAAAAACTATAGATGAAGACAATGGTTAAGAAAATTACATATGAAGAAGTCTCATTATCCCTTGCCTTATTTCCATGGCCCAACTAACAAGTTAAAGAATAGATTACATGTTTCATATTTCAGGTAGCTGAAAGAAAATCCTATTATGAAATCTGGTCACCTTCTGTTACACTAGAAATTTATTTTGTATTATTCTAAATAAATGGACCAGAATTCAAAGACTTACTATTTAGAGACTTTCATCTTCACATTATGTGTTTAACCAGATTTGACCCATACATCATTAACACAGAACATAATCCCTATTAAAATAGAAAATGTAATATAGGTTGTATCTGTAAGGTAATAGAAATCTAGTAGATACTAAATACTTGACTGTATTTGACTCCTAAATGCTAAGGTTTAAGAACTGCCCATCTTCCTGTGAAAGCATAAGGTTTTTTCCTGATCCCCAAGCTCCTCATACCTGCTCCCACAAAATTACCTGTTATTTCTTTTGTAAAGACTTAGATTTGTACAAGTTATCTCCCCCAACAGAAATGTAAAATACTTGACATAGGAGGTTTCATTTTCATCTTTATATCTTCAAAGCCTGGTGCATAGTAGGCACTCAACAAATACTTGCTGAATGATCTAGAAACTCAAGATCAAGATTCTAAGGAATAAAATCTATAAATGAGCATGCACCAAAGAGGATCACCAATGCAAAATGAATAGCTTCAAGTAAACTGCCTTTTTCTTTGTAACTTTTATAAAATTTTAAAAACAGAAGTTCCTTAAGATTGAAAATTCTTTCCAATGATGACAAGATTTTTCAATTATGTAGTCCCAATGAATACTAAGTGACAATCCAGTTTTTCAGGTATATACATTCACATTTTTCAGCAACATATTACCCACCCTGAAAAGCTAGAATATACCAGCTAAGATACCAATCATCTTCAACTGAAAGATTTTCTATTATACCATTCTAAATATAGGCAGAACTGAAGAAAAAGCTAGTTTCTAGAAACAAATCACTTTAAATTTTATCAACCTACAAAAAGCATTACATGAAAATGAAAAGGTACCCTTTAAAGAAAAACATACAAATTTTGACTTTTAAGAAAGTCATCTGTTTCTAAGTTTTTCTAGACTTGTTTCTGCCTCCTCTTACATAAATGTTAAGAAGTACATCTTGAAACAAAGCAAATACTCATACCTGATCGAAAGCATTCAATAATCTGTTGAATGCCAGATTTGGAAGTCTGCAGCGGTTGCTGTAGCAAAGGAGGATCTCCAGGTTCCAGAATATACACTGTATAAAAGATATCAATACCCACCCCATCCCCATAAAGAAATTAATATCAATTATACATTACACCTGAAATATAACAATACTTCAGGTTTAAACAAATATGTATACATAATTATAATAAAAATTATTATAATGCCTATTGCTCACAATATGCTCTCTATAAGACAAAAACCAACATAGAATGACTAAGTATTCTTCTCAATGGAAATGATATTTAGAATAGGAATTAAGTTCAAAAACAAAAATCTACTTTTGACTTTTAGGTCTTATGACTCTTAATAAAAATTCCCTACATTTCTCTTGAAAAAGAATGAATGTTAATAACTACATTTAATTTAAATCACACCATACCTCATGAACCTAAAATCACTGACTCTCAATGCAAACCACAATTCTAAAAGCTCCAGACAGACATAGAGATGTTGCTTGTACTTCTAAAACCACTTAACAAAGCACACAATAGAAAATGAACTGTAGTTGACAAAAACTCTTGAGTACCAGTCCCATTTTTTAATTTCCCTTCATGCCCCTCCCTGCAACTGCCACCACAAGATACTACCAATAAGTGTGCAAAGCTAACCAGGGGAGGGCCGTCAGTAAAGAGGTGCACCCACTGTCAGAGAACCTGAGCTTACAAAGTTTTAAGCTTTCCAACTAAGAGAACTGATTCCATTTCTGAGTGCCTGGTAAATTACAAGTTCTGAAATTAATGTGAACAAACAGGATCCTCGGTAATCAAAGGAAAGATAAACCAGAAAAGGGAACCTAGAATCAATTCAATTCTCCTAAGGAAGTAAAAATGTCCCAGTTTTAATAAACATTTCTAAAATAAATAAAAATAGAGAAATAATACAAGTTCTCTAAATTCTTGACATTAATTCATCTTTGCTACTGTATGTGACTAGTACCAAAGGTCAGAAATCTTTCTCATATATTAGGAATTGACCCTAAAGGTCAAATATCAAAGTTCTTTTCCAATTTTTCAAAGGTTTAAAAACTTTAAAGATCTTTTTTGCCATATTCATAAGAGGTAGTTGATAGTTGGACTCACTGAAAAAAGCATTAAAAAAAAAAAAAGAAAAATTCCACATAATTCTAAAGAACTAGGAATGTTCCAAGGGAATATCTCTAGGTGAAAACAGTTCTAGAAAAGAATCTAAGGATATAAGAACAATTCTAGTAAAGAACAAAAGATAAGGGCAGGAAAAGAGAAATTTCCACACTTTGGTATCCCTTTCTGAAAACACACAACTCCATTGAGGAGGCATATTCCAGAAATCTTTAGTAATTCCTTCGGAATTAACAAATTTTACGTACACAGCATAGAAAGAGATCCAAACCCAGAAACATGCTCTTCCTGAAGTGCTTCTCACCTCAGGAATTTTCTGTATTTCTAAAGCAATTTGAAAGTTTGGCACATACACACACTTACGCTAAGATATAATTTGGCCAAAGATTCTTAGAGTTAATTCTTCCATAAATGGACACCATCCAAGCAGGACAGTCTATGGAGTCATCACTACAGAAGAAAAAAGTTTCTCCCTCACCTGAAAGCATACTCACATTCATGAAAATATTTACTGCCACTTCCAAACCTAGAAGAGCTTATCTACTTGATATTACTTATCTAGCTCCTCTCTCATACACCTTTGTATCATTTCCATGACAAGCAACAGACATACTCAAATTATGTGTTCATCTTGGTCAAAGTCACAGCCACTTTCTCCCAACAAAAAACCTACTCTCATAATGAAATAATCTTCACTTACAGCCCTGTGGAGCATCCTTCCATGTAGAGAAGCACACTAGAACAAGTTTCAAATGCAAGGCTATTTTCTTCCCTATCCCTATCAAGGACCCCTAAGATCTTTATCCTTCAAAAATACAATCATACTTTACATTATACATACATACATTACTTAAATACTTCACAAAAGCCATGATTTAATCTATATAGATAATCTAGCCATGAATGAAGATTGCAACCCCTTTGCACACAAAAGATGTTTTCATGAGTTGCTGCAGGCAACAAAAGTAATCATATGGTGGCCAACCTACTAATGATCTCTCAACTCAGAAAGATATTCAAATACTATGCCTATATTGAAAGCCTTTTGAGGCTTGACCTGTCAAAGATTGGGGGAAAGTCTTCAGGAATCTAGCGACAACCCCATGCCACAATAAAGTTTTATCTATCTCAAGCAGCCTAAAACAATCCCCTTTACTCTTAAGACATTTATTCCCACCTCTAACCTAGCCCAAACAAGTGCCTAAGAATACAGTCCTCATCTGTAGGATAGCTTCATTGATGGCCTATAAATTAAAATAGGGCACTCTCTAACCCCTAGAGAACAACCTTTTGGGATAATCCAATCAGAATGGTTCAACCATCAATTCTCCCAAGACCTCTTCTGAAAATTACCACCAAAATACATTCTTCTCAACTTTGGAAAACTTTTAGGATCATTCTTACAGAAAACACCTTCCCCTGAAATAATAAACAATAGATTATAATTAATCAACACCTACCCAGTCTTCTGCTTAGCTAAAATAAATTAACTTCCTCACATAAAAAAAAATCTCAGAACCGTAGCAAAAACAAAGCAATAGGAACAATACCTAGCCTGAACAGCAATGAAAGATAGTATCATAGAAGATTTGTTAGTATTTTTTTTAATTTACTGCAATTCCTCTAATGATTTCTTGAATTATCAAAGATAATCAAAGGTTTGGGTTCATGCGAAAATATTAAAAAGTAATTTTATTATACTGTCATAAAAATCCTCAAGTCCATGAAAAACTTTAATTATTAGAACACTGCAATTAAGGTAACCTTGAAAAATATATTTTCTATTTTTAAAACTGCTTCAATTTAGAGAATGACTTGAAACACAAACTGGAATATAGGTTCAACATGACTCAAATGTGTTGGTACTATCTACTTCAAAAACTGACAAATTTTATTCTGATATTTTTCACACAGTAAATTTTTCTTCTCCAAGGTACTGAAACAACTGGCAGGTATGATCACTGAAATACTAACATATCATAGAGGACAAGAAAAGAGCCCATAGGATGAGATAAGGGGAAATGCTATCCTAACTTTCAAAAAAGGAAAAAGAATGGAGTCTGCAAACTAAAGGCAGTGACCTTAACTTGGAGTCCTAACAAAATTCTAACCTATATTACAAATGAGATGACACATGAACATTAACAAAAGGAAGCAGTGATCACAAAAAGTTTCCCCAAGAAAAGGTCATGTCAGACTAATGAAAATTCCTTTCTATAACAGTTAACATTCAATAGAATGCTGTAGATTGAGTTCATCTGAATTTTAGCAAAACATTTGGCAAAATCTCTCATTATACTCTTATGATTAAGATAAAGATGTGCACTAGTACAATTACAAGAGTTCTAAGCTGGCTGACTAGACTCAAGTTGATGTCAACTTGGCAGTAGGTCTCTAATGGAGGATCCCAGGGATCTGTGCTAGGCTTTGTACTATTTATTTAACATTTTTATCAATGACTTGGCTAAAGGCATAGCTTTCCAAAATTTTTAATGAAACAAAGCTGAGGATAGTTAACACAATGTACGACCATCAGATTCAAAAATATCTTGACAAGCTAGAACAATGGGCCGAATCTAATAAAACTTAAAAGCAATTAAATGTAAAGTATTACAACAGGACTCAAATAATCGACAAAACAGCACAAGATGGGAAAAGTTAAATAGCAGTTCATCTGAAAAAAGTCTGGAGGTTTTTTAATGGACTATAACCTCAATATGAGTCAACAGTGTATTACAGAAGTCAACAATCTTATTGACTGCATTATAAGAAGCACAATATCCATGGCTACATTAGTCCTACTACACACATACTGGACTACCCATGTTCAGGTCCCAGGCACCACATTTCAGAAAGAATACTGGTAAATTGAAGAGTATTATAAAAGACCTCAAGACAACATTGTAGGAAGATTGGTTGAAAGAACTAGGTACGTTTAGCCTTGAGAAATGAAGACTTAGATAGACCATGATAGCTATTTTCAATTATTTAAAGGACTGTCATTTGCAATAGGGATTAGACTCGTACTGCTTGGTCCCACAGAACATAACTAGAAACTATGTATGAAAGTTGCAGAAGAGGCAAATTTAAGAGATAAATTTTCATGTAAGGAAAAAAATTCCTGAAGATCAGAGCTATGAAAAAGTGAGATGGACTGCCTTGAGAGAAAGTGGCTTCTCTCTGACTAAAGATATTCCAGAAAAGGCTGGATGACCATTTGTCAGTATGTTGGAGAGGAAACTTATTCTGGTACAAGTTGAACTAGATAAGACTCTGAACTCCCAACTCTAAGACTCTACAATTTCTAATTCACAGAATACACAATATGAATACAACTTGAGGATGTTTTAGGGGTCTTGAATATGTATTACAATGTTTTAACTTTATTAGACAATAAAGCTATTAAATCATGAATATAGAAAACTGGTTTTCCATTTTGAAAGCAGCTATTTTATGGCAAAAGACTAAACAGTGGTAGTAGTAAAGTGACAAAAACAAAAAGGAAACCCAATTATCATGCTCAAGAGTAGAAGCTGACTACAGAGCTCCCCAAAAACTGAAAATCTTTCGTATGACCATTTATTCCATTAAGCAAAAAAATCATTCCACTTAAGTGAATAGTATTGTAATGAAACCTGGTGCATTCAGGTAGTTAAAATATTACCACCACCTCCCAAATGCTCCAAATCTAAAGTCCTAAAGTAGTCCAGCAAACTCTTCATAGAGAATAGTATAAAGTACTGTGTACACTTAATTACTGAACAACTGAATGAATTTGTTAACATTTTTATCTTAATAATTAAGGGGAAAATAGCTATAGTCAAAGAGTATGTACATTTTTGGGCATTCATGCACAATTACCCATAATGAGGGGGGGGAAAGCCTTTATTTTGGAAAAAGTAAAAATGTTTATTCTGTGATTCTATTTTAAGCTGCACATATAAATGTCTATAAATAAATTAAACTTCACATCATTGTTCTAATGTAAGTAGAAACATCTGCCAAACGAATGTAGGTATCACCTTTTTAAAGTGAAAATGTAGCTAAAGGGCATCACTAGGTTGTTAAAAGCACTGAATCTCCCAGTTCATAAGTTAAATCAAAAAGCCAACTTTTGTCAGATGAACGTACACTAAGAATACTTAGGCATCCTAAATGTATACAAAAAAATAGATTTTTAAAAACATATAACAGAAAAGGATTTTTTAAAATAATTGTATTTAACAGAACCTGGGATTAGCCTAATCAGTCCAGAGTTCCATTTCTTAAAAGCATAATTTATAGGAAACTAGGACTATATCCTATTCTCCTTTCACATAAACTTATCACATTCTTTTGATTTTTAAGAAGCCTAAAAGTAGCAATCTGCAAAAAGATAAACGAAGTTTCTTCCTTTCCTTTCAGTTTAACATTCACAAGGGTATGAGGAATTGCTCAAGCTGTCTTTGAAATAAAGGAAAAAGGATTGAGTGACTGATCTTGTGGAAATGATTTAATGTGGCACTTGGAGGATATTTTTTTTAAGGAACCAAGTATGGGAAACCTCAGGCTTCTGCGCAAGTCTTAAAGCACTAAAGCTATTTTGCACCAGGCAAATTATAACTGTTTCGAGCCAACTTCTCGGACGGAAGGGAAGGAAAGAAGCAAAGTAGGGACAGAGAAGGTACGCTAAAAGGTTCAAGGAAGCCTTATGGGAAGAAAGGATGGCCTATACCTGGTTCACAGCATCCATGATGATGGTGGTCAGTCTGACAGCACTTGTCCCTTAGAGGCATTTTCAATGGGTGCGACCTACTTTCCTTCTACAGTTCGAAGCTCCTCATTGCGGCTCTTCTGAAAAAAGCACAAGCCCAGTCACTCACCCTCAGTCTCCCGGGGAGCTGCAGCTGCGTTTTCCAGACGTGTCCACTTCCCGGTGCCTCTACCTCCCGCTCCCCCCACCGTCCCCTTCAGACAAGCTCCATCCATCCTTACAAAGATGACGAGCCCCCTCCCCTCCCCGGCGCCGCGGGGCAGCACAGAAGGGGCCTCCCTTCTGTGCCAGGGAGCGAGGGAGGAAGGGAGGGACGGAAGCCCGGGGTGGGGAAGCAGGCGTGGAGCCTCGGCCAGGACGAGAAGGTGTCTCCTCTCTGCCCGCAACCCCCGCTTCAGGCGCATGGCTCCGGGCATCCGGGGGAGGAGGGGATGGAGTCGACGACAGACGACAAGTCACGATGAAAATAAGATTAGCAATTTTAAAACCCAACCCAACTAGCTCCAACTTACTCAACTCCCGAGGCTGGCGGGCGGAAAGCAGGCAGGCAGGCCGGGAGGGCGGCCGGGGCCAGCCTAGCGTGGGAGGCCACGGCCAGCACCAGGCACAGCCCCCCGCCGACCCCCGGCGGCGGGAGGCGGGAGGGAGCCGGGGCCTCGCTCACTCGCCCGCCTGCCCGCCCGCCCCCATCCCCCGCTCGCCCGCCCGGGCCGCGCCGCAACGCGCTGCGCTCCCAAAGAATCCCCGCCGCCGACGCGGAAGCGGCCGGCGCAGCTTACTCGGTGTGTCGACGGGCCGGGGCCGCGGCGGCAGCGGCAGCGGCAGCAGCAGCAGGGACAGCGGCGACGGCTCACGACGTCCCTCCGCGCAGTGGGGCCGGCCGGCGGGCGGGGGCGCGGGGGCCGGCAGTTGACAGGGGAACCGCCCCGACCGCCGCCCCTCCGGAGGCCCGGCCTGGAGTCGGAGGGAGCCGGGGAGCCACCCCGCGGCGACAGCAGCGGCGGGAGCCGGGCGCCCCTTCACCTGCAGGGCTCGCCTCTCTCCTCTGGGAAAGGGGAGGGGCTGGGCTGGGGACGGGGGTTTTCCCCTCTCTCTTTGGGCCTTCTCTTTTTTCCTTTTTTTTGAGGGGGCTGTTTGAAGGAACTTTATTGAGTCAGCCTGTCGCTGTCCCTCAGAGCGCTCTCTCCCTTCACGAAGACAGGAGCAGCCGCCGCCGCCGCGGTGCGGATAGCCCGGGGGGATGTGAGGGAAGGGGGAGGAAAGCCGAGGCTCCGAACCCGACGACAGGGAGCTCGGAGGCAGACTGCTGACCCCGGACGGAGATGGGAAGAGGGCAGGAAGTGACAAACGCACGGAGGAGGGAGTAGGAGGGTGGCCGGCACTCCCGGGGCAGCACGGCGTAGAGCGCATGCGTGGGACCCACGTTAAGTTGGGCTCCTGGCGAGCTGGCGGCTGTGAGCTGGGCTAGCGAGGAGGGAGGGAGGTGTAGCGCGGCTAGTTTGGCGTTACTTCGGCTGCCGCAGTAGTCGGAGCAGTCCAGGGCTGGACTTGATGGTGAAAGGGGAGGGAGTGATGCAGCTTCTCAGCGCCCCACTGATGCTGTCTAGACTACCCACCTGTTTCTCCCTCCTCCCGCCCCCCATACACAGTAAAATTGGGTTGTGAGAAAGGACAAGGAATACGTGTTTGTTAAATGAATGAATCTGGGCGGCCCTATGTCCAAGAAAAACCAAAGAAGAAAATGCAGAAAGGGTCTGAGGTAGAAAACAAAACTGTCTCAGTAAGAAGCGTGTGACCTGGAATTTCGTAATTTCGGAGTGGCGGTTGGTGAATTTTTCTGAAGATTTGGCCAACTTCTAAACTTCAGAAGTTATGCAGCAGCATTAAAACCGACTCACAGGAGCCAGAAATCTTTGGGGTTTGAGGGGAAAAGATATCTTCTCCCTTGACTACTATGACATTGTTAGTGAAACGTTTTATTAAGTATCTACCGTATGCCAGACCCCGAACATAAGTTCTTAAGAGAAAACCCGCAAATGACAGTCCAGCCCACTAATTCATCTGTCTTAGCTTCCTTATTCTCCTATCTTTTAAAGGAGTTTTTACACTCAAGATTATGACTCGACTTCCACTCTTACCACTTATCACCTCTATACAGATGACTCAAAGTTATCTCTAATCCCAACGTCTCCCTAGAGTTCCAGTTCCATATTAATTTCCAGTTGACTGATATCTCTATCTGAATGTTCCGCCAGGCACTTCAAACTCAAAATGTTTGTTAACTGAACTTAAGCTCTCTCCAAATTTGCCCTTTCCTGTGATTTCTTACTTTTTATAGTGGTGCCACCATCCTCCCAGTCACCCAGGCTTATAAATTGAGTTATCTTTGAGTTTAAGTCATCCCCTCCCTCAATCCATCCATCCAATCAGTTGCTTTGTTCTCTATTTCCTGATGAGAAGCAGGATAACGTGCTAAATTTACAGTAAGACTTGGATTCAAATCCCACCTCAGATATTCAGTAGCTATATCGCCCTGGGACTCTCTTCCAATCTGAGCCTTAGTTTCCCCATCTGTAAAATGAAGATAGTAGCACCTACCTTACAGGCTTGGTGTGAAGATCAAAGAGAATAATTATGTAAAGTGCTATATAAGTTCGTTAATATTCAGTGCTTCTTAAATGACCCTCACCTCTACTCTCACTACAAAAAAACTAATTTAGGCTCCCATGACTTCTCACCTAGGCTATTGGTAATAACCTCTCATATCTCCTCTTCAACCCATCTTAGACAATGCTACCCAAGTTTGATCTAACCATACCACTATGACGGTGTCATTCATGTACTCAATAACCATCCATGATTCTGCACTGCATTTTTTTTGTAATTTTTATTTTACACTTAAATACAAAGTGAGAAAAGAAAACAAAACATTTGCCATGTACACAGCAGACCATAAGAGAGGAGGGTATTTTAAAACAATAAATTTCCATTTCAAGAAATATATAGTACATATAGTAACTGCTACACATTGTTTTGAAAATTACCCATCTTTGCTTCCTTCTTGGTTTTCTTTTGATCTCTGCTGTGCACTTTTTACTTTTATTTTTCCCCACCCTAAAGAAGGCTGTAATTAAGCATAGATATAGATAGATATATGCATAAACATAGATATCCATAAATGTACACATATAAACATATTTACTCATACACATATACGTAAGATGATACTATGTTATTTACTCTCATCTATTTCTCTTGAGGTGGATAGCATTTCCTTTAATAAGTCCAAATTTTTCTGGGTTTTTCTAAATCAACCCCACTTATCATCTATACCACAGCAATATTCCTTTCTGAATTCAAACAGCATCTTCCTTCATAGGATCTTTTAGATTAACTTGGGTATGTGTAATAGGCAGGATGACTTGGTTGCTCAAAGTGATTCTCAGAATGATACTGCTGTTACTGTATAGAATGTTCTCTTGGTTCTGCTCATTTCGCTCTTCATTATTTTGTGGAGATCTCTCCATGCTTTTCTAAAATCATTGAACTCATTTCTTATAGCAGAATAATATCCCGTCATGAATATATACCACACTTCATTTAGCCATTCCACAATTGATGGGCACCTCTGCAATTTCCAGTTCTTTGCCACTACAAAGAAAGCTGCTATAAATACTTTAGAACATATGGGGTCTTTTTCATTTTCCCTAATCCTCTTGGGAAACAGACCTAAGAGTGGTATTGCTGGTTCAAAAGGTATAGGCAGTTTAATAACTCTTTGGGCATAATTCCAAATCTCTCTCCAAAATGTATGGATCAACTCACAGATCCACCAACAATGAATTAAGGTCCCAATTTTTTCATATCCCCTCCAACATTTGTCTCTTCCCCCTTCCCTCATTTAGCCAATCTGATAAGTGTGAAATATGTCAAGATTGTTTTAATTTGCATTTCTCTAATCAGTAATGATTTAGAGCATTTTTTCATATGACTACAAATTGTTTTGATTTAGTCATCAGAAAACTGCTTGTTCATATCCTTTGAAGATTTATCAATTGGGGAATGACTCACCTTCTTTATAGATTTGACAAAGTTCCTTATGTATGTGAGATATGAGACTTTTATCTGAGAAACTGTATAATTTTCCCCCAATTTTCTGCTTTCTTTCCAATTCTGGCTACATTTGTTTTCGTTGTACAAAACCTTTTTAATTCATACAAATTATCCATTTCAGCAGGCAGACTTCAGAAAAACCTAGAAAGACTTATATGAACTGATGCTTTGTGAAATGAGCAGAACCAGAAGAACATTGTACACAGTAACAGACAAATTTTTCGATGACTGACTTTGATAGACTTAACTCTTCTCAGCAATGCAAGGATCTAAGACAAGTCCAAAAGACTCACAATGGAAAATGCTATCCACATTCAGAGAAAGAACTTAGAAGTCTAAATGCAGATGGAAACATACTATTTGCTCTCCTTTTCTTTTGTTGTTTTGTTCTTTCTCATGATTCCTCTCATTCGTTCTAATTCTTCTTTATATCATAATTAATGTGAAAATATGTTTAATATGAAAGTATAAGTAGAGTCTATATCAGATTGCATGCTGTCTTGAAGAGGAGGAAGGAGAGAAAGGGGGGATATTTTTAAGCTCAAAATCTTATGGAAGTGAGTGTTGAAAACTAAAAAATAATTAATTATTAAAAAGAACAAAAAGAATTCATTTTGACATCTCACCATACTCTCTATCTCTTGTTTGTTCATAAATTCTTCACCTATCCAAAAGTCTGATAGGTAATATGTTTCATGTTCTTCAAATTTTCTTGTACTATCTCTGTTTATATCTTGGTCATGTATCCATTTTGACCTTATCTTGGTAAATGGTGTGAGATATTGGTCTATGCCCAATTTCTGCCATATTGCTTTCCAGCTTTCCTAACAATTTTTACCAAATAATGAATTCTTGTTCCAAAGATTTAAGTCTTTACACTTGTTAAACACTGGGTAACTATATTCATTTGCTGCTCTAGATTGTATGTCTACTCTGTTCCACTGATCTACCTTTATATTTCTTAGCCAGTACGAGATAGTTTTGATAATTACTGCTTTATAATATAGTTTAAGATCTGGTATTGCTAAACATCCTTCCTTTACATTTTTTTCTATTAGTTCCTTTGACATTCTTGACCTTTTCTTTTTCCAAATGAATTTTATTATTTTCTTCCAGCTCTGCAAACTACTTTTTTGGTAATTTTATTGGGATGTCATTGAATATATAGATTAATTTTGGTAAAATTGTCATTTTTGTTATATTGCCCTGCCTACCCATGAACAATTAATATTTCTCCATTTATTCAAATGTAATTTTATTTGTGTACAAAGTTTTTATGGTTTTGTTCACATAGGTTTGTTTTGATAGGTGTACTCTCAAGTATTTTATATTGCGTAGAGTTATTTTAAATGGTGTATCTCTAGCTAGCTCTTCCTGCAGGATCCAGTTTATAATAGGAATGTGGATTATGTGGGTTTGCTTTATATCCTACTACTTTGCTGAAATTATTAATTATTTCAATTAACTTTTTAGTTGAGTCTGTAGAATTTTCTAAATATATCACCATATCATCTGCAATAAAAAAGAGATAGTTTTATTACCTCATTCCCTATTCTGATTCCTTCTTTTCTTTTTCTTTTCTTCTTGCTATTGCTAGGATTTCACTATTATTGAATAGTATTAGTGATGGTGAACATCCTTGTTTCGTATCTGATCTTACTGGGAAAGCTTCCAGCTTATCCCCATTACAAATAATACTTGCTAATGGTTTTGAGTAAATGCTTCTTATCAATTTAAGGAAAAGCCCATTTATGCCTATACTTTCAAATGTTTTTAATAGAAATGAGTATTGTATTTTTTCAGATGCTTTTTCTGCATTTATTGATATTATCATGATTTTGTTTTATTATTGATATAGTAAATTATGTTAATAGTTTTCCCTCTGTTAAACCATCCCTGCATTCTTGGTACAAATCTTGCTTGGTCATAATGTATAATCTTTGAAATTTATTGTTATAATCTTTTAGCTAGTATTTTATTTGGGATTTTTGCATCTATATTCATTAATGAAATTGGTCTATAATTTTCCTTCTCTGTTTTTACTTTTATTGGTTTAGGTATCAATATCATATTTGTTTTATAAAAGCAATTTGGTAGGACCTCTTCTTTGCCTATTCCAAATAATTTATTTAATATTGGAATTGGTTGCTCTTTAAATATTTTATAAAATCCACTTGTAAATCTATCTGGTCCCCCCATTGCCTACTGAATAACTTATAAACTTCTAAGCTTGACATTCAAGGCTCTTCACAATCTGGTTCAACCCTAACTGACCATGCTTATCTCATAATACTTCCTTTCATGTATTCTATTTCAACCAAACTTGGTTACTTTGTATTCCCCATTCTTGTCCTGCCCTTTCCCATCTCCATGCTTTTATTCTGCTACCCACCATTGTCTGGAATGGTCTTTCTCCTCTACTGTATCCTACCAACATCTCCATCTGTTGATGACCTACCTTACAAGTTTTCCCTGACTGGATTCCCCTAGGTGAAAATGATTTCCTTCCTTACTTTGGTCATAGCACTTTATCAGCATCTTTTGTATTTATTTCCATCTTCCTTGTATCATGCATGGTCTTTGTGTGTCCTTGTTCTGGTGTTCCCATTAGGGTATGAACTTTTTCATATCAACAGTTAAAAAAAAAGAGTTGAATTGAATTTGGCGAAAACTTTAAAAGTTTACTTGAGTTGCCCAACCTGTGAAAACTTGCCCTACTTCTTGATAAACCCCTTTCTAAGAAAGTCCTTCCCACTTAGAATACTCTGGAGAACTCTACAAATGGCACTTCAAGCTAAGTAAATCCCTTTCTTTAGGGAGATTTAAAAGACAAACAAAAATTATTTACTCTACTCTTCCCTACCTTTCACTAAATAGTCTGACCATCCTTTACCTTATGCAGCCAAACTGGAGAATCCAAAGAAGGGAATGGAAAGAATGGATAAGATCTACATGTTTGGGAGAAGAAAAAGAAATTGAGTTCCATTTTTAAAAATCAGAAATGGGGTTGAGGTAGACTTGTGTAAATTGATGAAGGCAGGAAGTATTTGGGTAGGTCTCAGGGCTTATGGTTCCAAAATTATGGAGCTAATAAAAGAAGTAGTAAAAGGTCCTAGAGAATCAAGTAAAAAACTACTTGAGATAATAAATAAATTTGGCAAAGTTGCAGGATATAAAATAAACCCACATAAATCCTTGGCATGCCTATATATTTCTAACGAAATCCAACAGCAAGAGATAGAAAGAGAAATCCCATTTAAAGTTACTGTAGACATTTTAAAATATTTGGGAGTCTACCTGCCAAAACAAACCCAGGACCTGTATGAATACAACTATGAAACATTTTTCACATAAATAAGGTCAGATCTAACTAACTGGAAAAACATCAGTTGCTCATGGCTAGGTCGAGCTAATATAATAAAAATGACAATTTTATCTAAATTAAATTCTGTATTTAGTGCCATACCAATCAATCTACCAAAAAAATTACTTTATAGAGCTAGAAAAAATAGTAACAATTCATTTGGAAGAACAAAAGGTCCACACTATCCAGGGAATTAATGAAAAGAAATGCTAGGGAAGATAGCTTAGCCATACTAGACTTTAATCTGTATCATAAAACAGCAGTCATCATAGTCAGCATAGAGTAGTGGATGAATGGAATAGACTGGGTACATGAGACTCAGCAGTCAATGACTATAGTAATCTACTGTTTGATAAACCCAAAGACCCCGGTTTTGGGGATAGGAATTCACTATTTGACAAAAACTTCTGGGAAACTGGAATATAGTATGGCAGAAACTGGGCATAGACCAATATCTAACACCAAAGACCAAAATCAAGTCTAACTGGGTGTACGATCTAGGTATAAAGGCTGATACTGTAAGTAATCTGGGAAAGCAAGGAATAGTTTACCTGTCAGATTTATGGAGAAGGGAAGGCTTTAACAAGAGTTAGAGAGCATTATAAAATGCAAAATGGATAATTTTGGGTACATTAAATTGAAAAGGGTCTGTACAAACAAAGCCAATGTAACCAAGATTAAGAGGGAAGTGGAAAATTGGGAAAGAATTTTTACAACCAGTATCTCTGATAAAGGCCTCAATTCTAAAATATACAGAGAATTGAGCCAAATCTATAAGAATACAAGTCATTCCCCAGGTGATAAATGGTCAAAGGATATGAACTGGCAGTGTTCAGAGGTAGAAATTAAAAATATCTATAAGCATACGAAAAAATGCTCTAAATCACTATTGATTCGAGAAATGCAAATCAAAACAACTTTGAGGTACCACAGCTACCCAGTCAGATTGGCTAAGATGACAAAACAGGAAAATGACAAATTCTGGAGAGGATGTGGAAAAAATGGAAGACTAATGCATTGTTGGTAGAGTTGTGAACTGGTTCAACCATTCTGGAGAGCAATCTGGAACTATGCCCAAAGGGCTATAAATAAGTGCATATCCTTTGACTCAGCAATAACCACTTCTGGGGTTGTATCCCAAAGAGGTCATAGAAGTGGGAAGAGGCCCCATATGGACGAAAATATTCATAGTGGCTCTTTTTGTGATAGCAAAGAACTGGAAATCAAGGGGATGGCCATCAATTGGGGAAACAAGTTGTGGTATATGAATGTAATGGAATACTATTGTACTCTAAGAAATGAGAAGCAGATGGACTTCATAATAACCTGGAGAGACTGTAATGCCATGCACCAGCAGATTCCCAAAAGAATGCTACTGTGAACAGCTTTTAGAGTTCAGATTACAAAATATAGTGAACACTCTGTTTATTCCATTACAAATCAAGACAAACATTCAAAACATTATAATATTCACAACATTACATCTTATCACAGAAAATGGCCACACAGTTTTCACTACAGTGGCCACAATATT
>CM053581.1:488944505-488960873 GCA_028627135.1 Pseudochirops cupreus
TGGGACTCAGTTTTCTGGTATTTAAATGAATGCACTATCTATATTTCTTATGTAGAGAGCCTGTTCCATTTTGTGATTAATAACTATATCAGCATATTTATAGTTACTGTAGGCATTGTGAATACTGCATTGCTGATACAGTTTCATCTTCCCCCATTAGATTATAAACTGCTTGAGGGAAGGGATTATTTTTTCTTTTTTTTTTTTTAACCCCAGCATTTATCACAGGCTCTGGCACTTAGTAGGTACTTAGCAAATGTTTGTTATTTTAATTATTAAATTGAATGTCATTCTTGAAGCCATAAAATGTTTATAACATTTATAACATAAATACATAACAGATTTTTAAAACAGCAACCACTGTTAGACAAAAATTTCTACATGCCACAAACTTTAAGAAAACCATCAGGTTTGTTTTTTTGGTTTTTTTTAAGCTTCATCTGAACTTTTGAGGAATAGAAAATTCCAGGTATCTTCTGATTAGTATTCTAATATAAGAGGTAACTGTTACTGGAGGGAACAGGAAAAGTGCATCTAATGAGTTTACTGTGGGTTATTTATTATCTTTAATCAGACTACTTTACTGTAAATCATATATTGTGATGCTCTAAGCAATTTCTTTTGCAAGGGTGAGCATGGGGGAAATAATGAGCTGTCTTCTCTATGTGAATGCTATACCATCAGAAAGGCATGTTTTAATTTATTTTTTCTAGTAATGATTCTGGGTTTCTACTTATTTATCCATATTCTTACCTCGTCTACCTGTTTGATGTTAGGGTACACTATGTAGCTGCTGAAAAGACTGAAATTGACTATCCTAGAAAAGACTAAGCTTGAAACTTTAGGGTGGCCAATAGAGTCATTAGTAGGGTCATCCATAAACTACTTACCTATAAATATTCCCTGACAAAACTGACAATTTTGCTTATTGTAAAAATAAGGACAAATTTTATTAGCAAAGTAGCGGAATAGATATCTATCCTGGTCTTACCAAAAACTAATGCAAACCCCAAAATTCTCCATTGTGTACATATACATATACATATATATGGAGACAAGATCTGATTTATATGTATATATATCTACACATTATATGTTGTTAACATATATATAACATCAATGTTGTTAGATATGTATGTGCTTATTTAATTTCCAGGAAGATCACATGAAGCATACAAGAAGGAGAAAGATTTCATGTCAATATTGAAGCCATACCTAGTCACTAGATATCCTATAAGTGAAATGTACCAAAGGCATCTCAAAGTATGCTGTAGTCAGTGGATGGGTGGATGGGGTGCTGTATCACCAAGACAATATTCACAGCACCAACAGCAACTATGAATGTGCTGGCGTAGTTCTGAATCACAAAATATAACATACTCTCCATATAGAAGACAGAAGCAAAACATTTATTCAGACACCAGAAAGCCAAATTCCAACACGAGAAAACAGAATCCATCATAGCAACAAAGAAGTTAATATACAGTATCACTGCAGGGAGCAACACCATCCCAAAGCCTTCTCCTTGCTTGGGCCTTCCCACAAACAAATGCTCACAATCTTAGCTGTCTGCTTGCCTGTGTCCTCTCTCTCCCTCTGCTCTAACTGCTCTGACTCATTTCCTGCTCCACCCCTTCCTGCTCTACCTGTTCAGCAAACTCCTCCCACCACAGGCTCCATGTGATTACATTCAGCCTATTAAGGTGCAGGGAAGATCTTCAAATTACCATTATAGGTGCTCAGGAGGACTAACACCTCTGGTATGAGGGCTTGTTGGGCCCTTTTCAGGGCTTCTCATCCACCTTCAGTGTCCACCTGTCACCCAACTCTCATCTGTGGCTGCAAGAAGCTGTAGTATGCCCAGCAGCCATACCCTGGTAAAACTGTCTTAGCACACAAGCTAACCTAGGTTGAGGGTAACTCACAGGCCTTAAACCAAGGGACATCTACCCAAAATATATGAAGACTTCCCTCATCAAAATGGACAGATGAGAACAATTTGCTCCAATGGCCAAGAAGGTGACTGAAGCAAGCACTGTGGAGCACTTGGCGCTTGCTTAGACATGGAAGATGTCAAGGTCATCCACTGCATACTGGACCATCAATGGTCATCTTGACTTTTGTCTTGCCATTGGACTTTGATGACTCAGGAAGAAAGAATGAGGCTAAAGACTTTGTACAACTCTGTCTCACTTAAATCCAATTCACATGCAAGTCAAGACATCACCCCATAATGTCATTGGTCCTCTTCAAAAACAAAGGACAAACAATAAGTGAGTAAATAGAGAGTTTGTTCTGGAACCAAAAACCTATGTTCAAGTTCCACCTCTAACACGTATCAGCTGTCTGATCCTGGTCAATTCACTTCAGCTCGCAATGCCCTAGGCACCACTCTCAGACTGCAAGTGGCAGAGAAAGCACTAAAACTTCTCTTGATAGAGTTGCCTTATCTAGGTGTTCTCCATATCAGTGAAATCACATGTACCTTTCCTTATCAATTTAGAAATATGTATCAGATCTGTCTCCATTGTAGAAAACTTGCCCCAATACTTAGGAATAAATATACAGTAATCATGGTACATTTAAATAATATTAAGCAAATTTGTTACATGAAAGTATAAGAAACTTACTCTGATAATCAGCATTCTGATTATAAAGATTCTCCCAAGAACCTTCTGATTATAAATCTCCTAACTTAAACAATTTTTCTTCTACATCAAAACAAAAGGATCACAAATCTTTTGAAAAAGGAAAAGGATAGAATAAGTACAGGTAAACAGCGATTTTTTTTTAAAAGTCAAATCTACCAGCATTTATTAAGCTACTACTAAGTGTCAGGAAGCTAAGCTGGCACATTGGATAGAGTTCCAAGCTTGGAATCAGAAGACCTGAGTTCAAATATGGCCTCAGACACTAACTGTGTGACCCTAGGCAAGCCATTTAACCTTTTTTGCCACAGTTTCCCCATCTGTAAGATGATCTGGAGAAGGATATGGCAGAGCACTCCAGTATTTTTGCCAAGAAAACCCAAACAGGGTCACAGTCTGGCACAACTGAACAAAACAACAAAATATGTCAGGCATTGTGCCCTGGGAAAGTAAAGAAACAAAAAAAAAAAGGCAATCCCTGCTTTCTAGGAGCCCACAGACAACATGCAAACAACTACTTACAAACAAGCGATATATAAGATAAATGTAAGAGAATCAATAGAGGGAAGGCACTAGAATTAAGAGAGATTAGGAAAGACTTCCAACAGAAGGTGAGATTTTAGATGAGATTTGAAAGAATCCAAAAAAATTTCCAACAGTACTCTCTCTAAAAACCATATGTGTTAAGGAGAGGAGGAGAGAGATCTGTCTACATAACTTCAAAGCAGACTGGTTAAAAAGGTTTTTGCAGGGAGGAAAAAAACATATCTTTGCAAAACTTCTAAATTCCAAAAGTGGAAAAATTGCCCAAATGAGATCATGAACACCTTCAAAAGTATAGAATGTTTTAGGTAACTAGACATTAAGGGAACCAAAAAGTCTTTGAGGAGAAAAAGTCCATCTGGCACAAGAAAAAAAGTCAGCTAGAGAATAATGAATGATGGGGTGGGGGAGGGATTGGGCATGGAAGGGTAATAAGGAAGAAGTAGAGATGAGGAGACGTCCAAAAAACTGAAGAAATCATTTGCCTGAATCTTTTCTGAGATTATCATGGAGATTCCCACTTCCATATCCCCTGAAATGAGTAGGTTGGAGAGACTAGGCTAAACATAGTCAGAACTTCAGGATGCTCTAAGACAAATTACTAAAATAAATAGAGAAAATGTGTCAGTAATAGATGTCACCCAACCAAGAATTTTGAAGGAATTCAAAGATAAAATTAGGGAACTGTTGGCCAAAACCTGCAACCTGTCATAAAAAGCAAAGGTGAAGTTGAACTGGTAGTTTTGAAAATGAGACCCTTGTTCAAAAGAAAGGCTTCTAAGGGGACCTGGGGATTTTACAGACTAGTGACTCACATTTCTATAACAAATACACTATTGAAGTTTATGATGAAGGATGAGATCATAAAACAAAATAAAAAGAGTCTGTTAGGGGAAAGGTAATAGAGTCTACACAGGAAAATCATTCCTGTTATTCTTAGGAATTATTTGAGAAGGTGAGAGAAGTAGTACTATATAGTGAATAGAGTGCTGGGGTTATAATCAGGAAGACCTGTTTTTAAATTTCACCTCTGACACAAACTGTATGACAATAGCTAAATCACTTAGATTTGCTGTGGGATCAGAGAAATTGTTTTGTTACAAGTAGGAAAGGATTTGGCATAGGGAACAGGGGGTAGGGAAAAATTGGCCACTCCTTCTCTAAATGAAGGAATGTAAATAGAAAGGTTCTAGTCTTAAAACAGGCCTTATTTAGCATGGGAAAGGAAAGGGGAATAGGCATTACATAATATCCATTGTGTACCAGGACCTGTGCTAACAGCCTTACAAATGTTGTCTCCTTTGATCCTCACAAGAACCCTGGGAGGTAGATGCTGTTATTATGTCCATTTAAGGTGAGGAAACTGAGGTAAATAGAGGTTGACTTGCCCAAAATCACATAGCTATAAAGTGTCTGAAATAAAATTTTAACTCAGGTCTTTCTGATTCCAGGCTCAGCACACACCCACTGGGTCACCAGCTGCCACACAAAATTTTATACATGGAAATCATCTCATTTGACCTCTTCAGGAAAAGTTGGCAGATTTAGGGTAGTTAAATGATTTGCACAAGGTCACAATCTAGTTAGTAATTGAGCATAGATTCGAATTTAGGTTTCTTGATTCCCAATTTGTGGTCTTCTTACCACAAAGAACTTCGGGAATGATTGAGAAGATGATGGAGTATTTAGTGAAATTTCCTAAGTTTGTCCCATGTGACAGGGAGGGCAAATTAATGGACTGGATGGACTGGAGGAAAAATCATGAAAAAGCCAAATGGTTTTTAATGTGAACACATACAAGGTAATACACTTGTGTATAAATTATCTACATTAAAATTAAATGAATGAATCTCAGCTATTGGATAAAACCCAGAAGAGGCAAGATAGTATTGTCATTTTAGAGAGCTCCTGCAGATATAGTTCCAATATATTATGTAGTCAAAAAAGTCAACAAAATGTTGGGCATCATCATCAAACAAGGATATCCCCTTATGATTCAACTATATCTGGAATACTTGGTGCAGTTTTGGTTAGCACAGCTCTAGATACATGTAAGGAAACTTGAGAAAGTTCAAAAAGCAACTAAAATTACCCAAGTAATGAGAGGGCTATTATATGAGACAAACTAAAAAGAATGTACTCTTTGGTCTGTAAAGCAATATCTGCGCAAGATGTGATCAACATCCTTGAAATTTTGTGAATGGCATGGATGGAGTGAACACAGTCACCTGAACCAGATCCTAACATAATAGGATTGGGAGTAAAACATGGGGTAGGAATTGGGACTCTTAAAACTTGAACAAGACAAGTTTACAGAATCACTGAATCCCCATACCTGAACAGGAATCCCCTCTACAGCACACTGATAAGGCTCATATAACCTTACTGTCAAGGTATCTAGTAAGACAGAGCCTGCTACCTCATGAAACAACTCATCGCACTTTGGGACTGCTCTAATTGTTAGGAAGCTCTTCCTTATATCAACCTAAAATCTTCTCTCTGTAACTGCTTTTTCTGCACTCCAGAGACATGTAGAACAAGTCTAATTACTCTACCATATGAAAGCCCTTCATATGGTGGAAGACAAGTCCCCTCTATGTCTTTTTCTTTATCAGACTAAATAATCCATTTATTTGACCAATCTCCATATGATCTCAAGACCTTTCAACATCCCTTCCTAAAATGTGATAGCCATAATCTGAACATAGTTTATACAGATGTGATCAGAGTAGGGCAGTGTATAGTGACAGTATCAGTTCCCTAATCCCGGACACTATGTATCTAAATGCAGCTTTGGATCAGATTAGCTTTTGGCTGTCATATCACACTGTATTCAACTCAATTGGGGTTTGCAGCCCACTAAAATCCCCAGATCTTTTTCAGACTTCAGCCATCCCTCCACCATCTTGTACTTGTGAAGTTGACTTTTTTAACCAAAGTGTAAGATCTTATACTCACTTATCTTTGCATTGTTTAGGACAAATAAAAGGAAGAATGACTTCATATAGTGAGCATCTAGGTGGTACAGTAGATAGAGATCAGACCTGGAGGCAGGAAGACTCATCTTTGTGAGTTCAAATCAGGCCTCAAACACTTACTAGCTGTGTGACCCTGGGCAAGTCACTTAACACTCTTTGCCTCAGTTTCCTCATCTCTAAAATGAGCTGGAGAAGGAAATGTATCTTTGCCAAGAAAACTCCAAATGAGGTCATGAAGAGCCAGATACAACTGAAAAATGCCTGAACACACATACTTCGTATAGTGAATGAAATTCATATAGTGAAATTTATAGAACACCTTGCCACCAACAAGTGATACTGAGTAATGTTTAAAATTCTATACGTAAGTGAATATGTGATACTCCTTCCAACCTTGTAGATTCCAACCACAGACATGCTGGTAAATGTTTAACAAACAGCTTTCTTGGAGGGGTGGAGGGGAGAGAAGTATTCATGACACACTTTTAAGTTTAATCTGCCTTATTAAGATTTTCTCCATAACTTTCTTAAGCCTAAGCAATTAACAAAACAATAAATCAAGCCTGATTCGTAGCATTTGCCAGTTTCTGAGATGTAAATGCTCACTCTAAAAATTTAATAATCATTTCTTACAAGCTGGTACAAGCTGGTTCCAGCACACCCTTGACTTCAAACTATCTATTTCTTCTATTGGGTGACTTTTGTCCATGTCCTCCCATAAATATCTCACAAGAGGTCCAACAAATGTGCTGGAAGCTTTCTTTTGCATGTTATTTCCCCCACTTAAATATGATCTCCTTTAAGGCAAGAGCCTTTTTGTACCACCAGTACCTTAGCACCATGCTTCACTCACACTAAGTGCTGAAATATTTGTTGACTGACTGGCTCTTTTGGCATTGCATGGACACTAGCTGAACCCCCTCCCTCTCACTACATGACTAACGCACCTCTTTTGCCCAATCATACATCCCTCTTATGATACTCTTTGTGCCACTTCTCTTGTGCAGTTCTCTACTGGTAATGTGTCTCGGTCTACTGAGGCTCACCATGTACCTCTCCATTGCCCCTTGGATGAACCACAACTTTAATTCTTTAGAGTAAGTGGTATTACATGACTTGGACATACACAGCATCACCCCACAAATATAGAAAAAGAAGAGGCTTTGTTTCAGGAAGAAGCTTGGTGTCATTAAAAGCTCTATACAATTTCCCAAAATTCAGTTCATTTTCCTCCTATTCAGTTCAGGGCCAAGTTCATGGTATCTGACAAGATATATACACTGATGAACCAGTAACAGGAGCTAACTGCATATCTAGGTAATAAGCATCCTTTTTTTTTGTTTGAAAGTAGTTAAGCTTAAAAAATGAAAAGAAAAAAGAAAGTAGTTAAGCTTTTGAACCATCTCATTTTGGAGGTTCTCTTGGGTTCCAGGGCTGAAAGCAATCAGCATAATGTTACCTGCAAACTTTGCTATCTATAGGAAATCCCTTAATGCTCTCATTTGAGTTCTGCCCTAAACAACCTCTCCCTGTTTTAGGCTCGCTTGAAGTTATTCATCAGAAGGTCACTGAAAAAAATTATCTCAGTTATGTGATTTTAACATATATAAGACACACCATCTTGAAGCTTTCCTTGCATGTTCTATTCCCCTTGAAGGAAAGTCATCTTGAAGGAGAGCTGTTAAGGTGACATTATGCTTTGCCAAATTAAATATTTTTTATAGTCAATAAATCAATAAATACAGCAGGATCCCACATTTGCCACACCATTTAGTCAATTGTGTTATTGTAGAGGTGTGACCTGCTCTTTTGTGAAAGGCTGCCTATTTGGTTTTCATACCTTTTTCAAGGATGTCCTTGATGCATGAGTAGATTATCTTTGTTTCAACATATGAAACAAAAACAAAAATTATTTCAAAAAATAGGTTTGGACAAATATACAACTGACAAAGACATAAATAGCTACTCTGAAAATCTGAAACTTACCTAGCCTTATGTAAGGTTGACACTACAAAAAACAATCTTACCCTTCCATCTCACCTTTCTGCCATTGGGGAAAAAATAGTAGTCTAAATGGATTGTCAGTCTAGTAAACACTGTTCCTATGTCCTACTTCTTAGATTTTTTTTTTTTTGATAGAGGATTCAAAGTAGTATACAGTATGGTATTAGCAGATTAAATTACATCAGGATTTATCTGAAAACAACATTACATATGAGGATAAAACTTTTTTATTAAGATAACTGGAATCTGAATTTATGATACTATCTTGAGATTTCTCACAGTCTGAAGCATCTCTCATATCGGTCAACTGGTTGGCCAAACCTCTAATTTCAATAGGTTAATTTCTATTATATTCTTAGTTCCTAATTTTATCAGTGAAAGGAAATTATATATCTTGTATCCAGGGTATCTTAAAATTCTGAAATAGGGAAATGTTGTACTTAAGACCATGAGATTTGCTGGGTTCATTTCTTTTCAAGCCAAAATGTATTGATAGGATCAAATGCTGTAAGCCAAAGATGTCAAACATGCTACCTGAAACACTCCCTAATGTGACCTAAATTAGATTAAAATGTAATTGGTAAATATTTAATGAAATAAATAAAAATACAATAAAACATAGATAATATGTGATTTTCTAAGTCAATATGTGGCTTGTAGAGATCCTTGTACATAATTTGGTTTCCCTGTTTCTATTTGAATTTGACACCACTGCTGTAAACTATTCAAATAACCTAGCAAAGCAATTTCTGTGTTCTTATATACATGAAACTCCATGGATTATAGAGTAAGGAAGGAGTTAATGTAATTAGAATTTTGAAAAGGAACATCAGGGAATTACTCTTTCCACTCAGGCAGAGTAGCTTCTAGTTAGGAGAAAGCCCCACAGGATCCATGGTTTCAGTGTTCTTAGTGAGCCCAGAGTTGCTAGGCAATATTAAATCATGCATTGACACCTGGATGCTGGAGTTAATAGCACTGCTTTCAGAGAAAGAGAAGTCTAACATGGTATTCCTATCCTTGGTACCATGGGAAAAAAATAAAAAGTTCAGCCTAGTGCCATTTCTAGTGTTAAAAAGAATGCAATTCAATTTTTTTTAATGAGTCAGAGTGTGGTACGCATCTATTCGTATTAGGGCTAAAAAGATATTACAATGGCCACACTATCACAAGTGTCATTTCCATTAATGGGTTTCTCCAAAAGCCTACTAGAACCAGCTTTGTCAAAAGAGAGCAGAATTTATATTCTTTAAAGAGCAAGAGAAAAAAGCATTGTTATGTAACACTCAAATTTTCCATCCATGTTCAGTTCTCATATTTTGATCTTCTTACCTAACATTTAGAAGGTTCTTGTGAGAGTTTCTGGAAGGAATCTCACCACTGGGTTTAAATAAGAATTCATAAGAGGACAAGAAGGAAAAGCGGTGGAACCTTCATTTTTTTTATTCTTTCTTTAAAAATTAAATCAACACAATGAATCTTTGAATTGTTAGACATAGAAGAAATGGGATTACACCAACTTTTTCAAAACATAAATCTAGACTTATAGTTTAGTTAAACTCCCCTCAGGACTTCACTTAAAGAAACAGGAAGATCATAACATCTGGGAATTAATTGAAAATACACAAAAGAAATTTTCACACTGTTTTTCACTGTGCAATATATTTGACAAAAAGAGAAAGTAAGAAAGAATTTGAGGAGCAGGGAGGTGGACAGAAAGGAAAGCAAAAATCTTAAACTGCTGAAAAAATTCATTGATTTGCTCAATTTCCCCCCTCCATATATTTCCTGATTGGGATCCTTTTCCACACATACTCCCAGTACTGGAGTTTATTAAATTATCCAGGAGAACCTATCACTGCCCTCAAGTTAGCCTCTTACATTCAGCTGCCCGATCTGACACTTAGATGCTGCTCAGAGGGTGACCCCAACATCAAACTGTAACAGGTGAACAGGGAATGTTACTATACTTCTGGAGAGTACTCACAGCCATTTTCATATCCAACAATCTACCAGACCTCAGCAACTAATTAAAAGATGGGCCTTTCCCCTCCTTGCCTGTCCTCAGTTACCTGAAAGGATGAAATGACTGTGGGTTTTTAGAGTCAGGAAGGACCTTATGGATGATTTAGTCTAGAAATTCTTAACCTTTTTTGTGCCATAGACCCTTTTGGCAATATGGTAAAGACCACAGGCTCCTCAGAATCATGTTTGTAAATGCACAAGAATTGCAAAAGAAATCAATTATATTGAAATATAGTTATCAAAATAATTTTTAGAACCCTAGATTAAGAACTCTTTATCTGGTCCAGTGCTCTCATTTTATAGCTGAAGAAACTGAGGCTGTATGATGGATGAGTGATTTACTTAGGATCACATAGCAAGAGAGAGACTCAAGTTTCTGATTGCAAATCTGGTGTTCATTGTGGCTACACTGAAAACCAGACCTTTCTGACTCTGAACTCTCTTTGTCGTGGTGTTAAAGATACAGTCATTGTAACTGCTATGCAATTAGAATCTGTTTTTTTTTCATTGTTTACACCATCTGACTGATGTTGGAATTTGGCCTACAATCAACCATTTCCCAGTTAATCTCACTAATTAAAAACAAACCTTAAACATTCAACAATCTGACCTCTGACCACTGCACTGGAACTAAGCACATCAGTTTATCCTCCCTATTGACTAGGCACTTAGACTCTACCCTTCATCTATTCATCAACTGGTAAATTGTGTATATTTTAGAATTGGGCTTTCTGTTGATTCTCATGCATTCTGTCTCATTAGTTTATCCTCCTAGTATTTTTTAATAAATAGCTCTTTAAAAAATGAAAACCATTTTTACTTCTATTAAACATTTAGCAGAGGAATCCTGATTAGTGGCTTACAAGTGTTCAATTTGCACAATTTGATTCAAAATATGTATTTCTACATAAACATTTATGTTTTCACTTATAAAATTATTATAAATATATAAGATTTAAGAATGGTTTTATTATGAGTATGTTATGCCAATAAAATTTATTTTCATAATATAATACCTATTCAGAAAAGAAGAATAAAAATATCTGGATAACATAAACAGTTCTTAGTTAAAATTAAATGCAACACTCTAACCTATGTTACATAAATGTCTAACTTTTTGCAACTTTCACCGGGGTAGTGCAATATACATCAACATTTGGATAATCTTTGAGGTATAGAGAACTCTCCCTATAGACCTCAGTTTTTGTAATTCAATTGTGTTACTCAAACAAACAAAAATGAGGCCCTGAATTTGCAATTTAATTGGAATTTCACAGTAGAGTTAGGACCATGAAAGAAGTCCAAGAAGATTTGGCTGTCCCCATTCTACAAGTCCCAACTGGGTGCTGGTCAGTTGGGAAAGCGAATGGTCTTATAATTTCTTTGACACAGGGAACTCACTCCACTGATGCTATTTAAAAGAGTGACATTAATACAGTTTACAAATTTACTACTGTAGATATTAGTTTAGGCACAAGGTATATGTAGTTTGGTATGTAAAATTCCTTAATACTATTCAAACCTTACTTGTTGATTAATGTCGAGAGAAAAATTGTTCAATTGTACTCAAGGTCTCTGTGGATAGCTAAATCAAACTCAGTTGAGTATTAGGTTGATATTAGGAACCTTTCAGTATGAACTAGAGAACATCAGGTTCCACATGCAAAAGCAAATCTCTCCCTGACTTCAGTGGCATCTACAAACAGGGTTATATGACACAAATTCATAGAAGTCAGCTCTTGAACTTGGTTAGGAGAATTAGACCCCACTTAAGCTTTGTTTCAACCCTTTACTTACTGGAATACATTTTAACAAATTCAATCTTCTACAATCGCTACCTAAATCCATTGGGATTATAGAAAGATAATTACATTACAAATTGTCTATTAAAAGACATAATATCATAGATCCAGTCCTCATAAGGCAAAATTATTTTAATCAATCAGCAGAGACAATAGCATATTTAGTACTTTTAAAGAACGTGTAGAGCAGGATTAAGATAGAAAAGAAGAGGTAGCTAAATCATGAAATCTTCTTAATTGGGGAATATTCATTCATTTATTTTCTCAAGAAACATTTTTTGAAAGCATACTCTGTATAGAACATCAGGCCAGGCACAAAGGAGGGTATGAAATTTAGGCAATCTATAGTCCCTTGCTCTCATGGAACTTACAATCTAGTAAAGAAGAAAGACACAAATATAGATAACTACAACAGACAATGTTACGTGATAAACTCATTAGAGAGGTGCAAAACAATATGCTATGTGAAGAATTGGGGGGAGGAAGGGATAAGTCCTTATTGGATAAGACTACCAGAAAAGGCACCATGGACGATGTGGCATTTGAATTGGGTTTTAAAGGATAATTAGGTGAAGGAGGAAAGAGGAAGGTATTTCAGGAATTGGGAACAGTAGAAGCAAAAGTAAGAAGATAGAAAGGCAGAGTGTGTGCTCAAGGGGCAGATTTTACTCATTTTGGTTGCAGAGGAGTAATATGAGATAAGGCAAGAAAGTTAGTGATACCAGATTGTAAATGGCCTATAATACCAGACAAAGGGCAGAACTTTACTCAAGAGACAGCAAGGAGTCATTGAAGATTTTTATGCAAATGGACCAGTCTATGTGTACGAAAGGTTATTCAAGAAAAGAATAAATAAACATGTATATGATAGTTTAAAAATAAGAACATATACTGAATAACATCTTTTAACCCCTTACACTTTGAGAATTTTATTATTCAGGAATAATCTTAAGTAAAATAGAAGAGAGATTTTGTACCAGTTTTCATTTGACTACTTTATCCAAAATTTTTTATTCACCTGGGGCACCCTTGTAATATATGCTTTCTTTTTTCCCCTTTTTCCTCACTTGTTTTTTTCCTTTTCAGTTGTATCTGACTCTTGGTAACCCCATTTGGGGTTTTCTTGACAGAGATATTAGAGAGGTTTGCCATTTCTTTCTCCAGCTCATTTTACAGATGAGGAAACAAGGAGAACAAGTTAAGTGACTTGCCCAGGGTCATACAGCTAGTAAGTGTCCGAGGCCAGATCTGAACCCATGAAGATGAGTCTTCCTGACTCCAGGCTGAGCTATCTATTGTGCTACCTAGCTGCCCCTTTCCTCACTTAGATAAATCAATTCTTAAGAAACTGAAGGAGATTCTTTATATGAAATTTGATTTTACATATTATTATTGATTCATCAATCTCTTCTGCTTATCTTTTTACTTAAAATCATGTCTTTGCTTACAAAATTATATCCCTGAAAGAAGGATTATGTCAGTTTCACTAGTGGTCTAGCACTCAAGTCATGTTTCAATTTCTACCGATTTTTTTTAAAGTTAGGAGTAAAATAATTACACTCTTTTTACTCATCTAGAAGATAATTGCCGTAAGATTTAGGTCTGTTGTAAGATCTATCCATTAGGTCCTTTGAGATGTTCCAATGAAAAGACCACATTGCCAGTGTGGTCTGGTCTCCTCCTCTTTAATGTGGGTCTTGAATGTTATACCCAGGTTCATGACATTCTTTGGGTAATATATTTAAAACCACAGCTCACAAAGCACCCGTCTGATACTTTTATTTTACTGCCATGTAAATAACAAGGAAAAATCCCCTGACTCCAAACACACAGGATCACAGTCTCTCACAGTTTCTAACACCGCTAGTGAGGAAAGGAACATGTATATCGCAGACAATTCACATTCTTAGAGTTTCATTAGAGCTAGAATTCTTTGCCTCCTGGTAGTCATGAGTTTGCTGATGATGAAATCACATGAGACAGAAGTTAGGAGGCCCAACATTTCTTTGCTATGATACTGCACTCTGACACCCCCAATATACAACCATTGGGATATTGCTTTGTCAGATGATGCGTGCTTCCAAAGAAAGAGAAATGTGGTCATTCCATTTTATTGTTACAAATCACATGACACTTAAATTATTAGATATTTACATTAGTTTGCTGCAAATGAGGTGACTGATGCTGTCATATTTTTGTTAGTATGAACAGTAAAATCAAAATCAATTTTACTCCAACAGGAGACTGACAAAACACTAGAGGCTAGCTAATTTTGCTCTGGGATAGAGGCCAGAGACATACTTGCCCTACATCAGCAAAACAGGTAGGACTTGGCCATGTTCAGCTATGTGAAGAAATTGTAAAGGCAAAACACAAATTAGAATGGAAAATGTACTAAGGGGGAACAACCTTTTACATTGTTATGTCCAACAATGGCTTAAGGTTTAGCTTCTATTTTAACAATCTATATCATTGTTTCCCTCTATTTTGTATAAAAAGGCAGGAAGGAACAATGAAACAACTTGCCAGAATAAAAGTTAAGTAAAAGTCACAGTCTTCATCAATACCCTTCATCAATACCAGGATGAACAGTCAGCTACCAGCATTTTTGACCTAGATTCTTCATTTAACACTTTAAAATATTAAGTTTATCAGGTTTAATATAAAACACCAAAGACCATATAGATCTCAAAAATGTGGATAATAGCAGAAATCTAGGAATGTCTGTAACAATTATTGTAAAAAGATTTCAGAAAAAGGAAAGGAAGAAAAAGACCATTCTGGTATGGCTCCATAAACACAGAGGATCTGAACATAGGACTCTTTTTGTTTTATTTTTTTCCATATTTTTCATCATCTACCATTAAAGTCTTCCCTTGGGGCCTTGTCTCAATGTGGATGTGACCCAGCATCTTGAAGAAAATACCTGTGCGGAGCCAAGATGGCAAAATAAAAGCGGGAACTTGACTGAGCTCCAGCCCCAACCACCTCCAATACCTGTAAAATATGACTCTAAACAAATTTTAGAGCTACAGAGCCCACAAAGTGACAGAGAGAAACAAATATCACACTGAAGGCCACCTGATAGGCCGACAGGAAGGGTCTATTGCACCAAGCTGGGAGCCAAATAGTCTTACATGAGCCACATGGTCCCAGATCCAGGGCAGCCCTGACTAGTGGCCCAGATAGGCCAGAGCAGACTTCAGGAGAGTGAATCACCAGCAGCTGTAGTGGTTTCCAGACTTCTCAACCCATAAACTCCAAAGAGTAAAGGTTAGGGGAACTCTGTTGGAATCTGATGATGGAAGAGAGTGGTCTGGCCTCTGCTCCCAAGGCAAGAGGTGGAAGACCTGAAGCATTATAGTCAGTTTTGCTGGGCAGGTGATTCTTGGTTTTAATCCTAGCTCCTTTAACCTCCAGAATGTCATATTCCATGCCCTTTGATCTCTTGATGTAGAAGCTGCTAGATCTTGTGTAGTCCTGATTATGTTTCTACAATACTCAAATTGTTTCTTCCTGACATCTTGGAATATTTTCTCCTTGACCTGGGAATTCTGGAATTTGGCTATGATATTCCTAGGAGTTTTCTTTTTGGGATCTTTTTCAAGAGGCAATCCATGAATTCTTTCACTTTCTATTTTGCCCTCTGGTTCTAGAATATTAGGGCAGTTTTCCTTGAGAATTTCTTGAAGGATGATTTCTAGATTCTTATTTGATCATGGCTTTTAGATAGTCTAATAATTTTTAAATTATCTCTCCTGGATCTATTTTCCAGGTCAGTGGTTTTTCCAATGAGCTATTTCACATTGCCTTCTATTTTTTTCATTTGTTTGGATCTGTTTTATAGTATTTTGATTTCTCATAAAGTCATTAACTTCCATTTGCTCCAATTTAATTTTGAAGGAATTTTTCTCTTCAGTGAGTTTTTGGAATTTCTTTTCCATCTGGACAATTTTATTTTGTAAGACATTCTTCTCCTCATTGGCTTTTTGGGTCTCTTTTGCCATTTGAGTTAGTCTATTTTTTAAAGTGTTATTTTCTTCAGTATTTTGGGGGGATCTCCTTTAGCAAGCTGTTGACTCACTTTTCATGATTTTCTCACATCATTCTCATTTCTCTTCCCAATTTTTCCTCCACTTCTCTTATTTGATTTTCAAAATCCTTCTTGAGCTCCTCCATGGCCTGTAAACAGTTCATATTTTTCTTGGAAGCTTTTGATGCAGGAGTTTTGACTTTGTTGTCTTCTTCTGGATCCATGTTTTGATCTTTTTGTTCCCCAAAAAAGATTCTATGGTCTGATTGCACTTCTTCTGCTTGCTTATCTTGCCAGCCAATTACTTGACTTTTGAGCTCTTTGCCACAGTAGAA
>CM053581.1:488960973-488971838 GCA_028627135.1 Pseudochirops cupreus
ATTTTCACAAAGGTTCTCACAGCTATGAGGAGGGCACCCTCTCTATAGCCAACACAAGCTCTGGCACACTGGCCACACACCCCAGAACCACCACCCAAGACCGCAACCCAGACCCAATCAAGTCAAAGCAGGAGCAATTACCCTCTGAATGGTCACTTGGTCTGCCTACAATCTGCAGGCCAGGAGCTCCAGAGGCAGCCATGCAGCAGCAACTGCAGCCACTGCACCTCCACCACCTCTCACCCCTGGGACAGGGGCCAGACCACACTCTTCCATCACCAGATTCCAATGGAGTTCCCCTTTACTCTTTGGAGTTTATGGGTTGAGAAGTCTGGAAAAGACCACAGTTGCTGGTGATTCACTCTCCTGAAGTCTGCTCTGGCCTGTCTGGGCCACTAGTCAGGGCCACCCTGGTTCTGGGACCATACAGCTCACGTAGGACTACTTGGCTCCCAGCTTGGTGCAATAGACCCTTCCTGTCAGCCTGCCAGGCTGCCTTCAGTGTGAGATTTGTTTCTCTCTGTCACTTTGTGGTTTCTGTAGCTCTAAAATGTGCTTAGAGTCATATTTTACAGGTATTGGATGTGGTTGGAGCAGGAGCTCAGCCAAGTTCCTGCTTTTACTCTGCTATCTTGGCTCTGGCCCCCATACTCACTCATCCTTTATTTAAATCCACTAAGATTATGCTTTTTCATTTTTCTCAATTTGATCTTAAATTTGAGAAGAGTATTATCTTTAACTCTGGAGTTTTCATTTTTTAAATGCTTTTCATTTAACTTCCTTTTAGGTAATTCTTATAGCTTTGTGAACTTTTATTTTTACTGTCATAGGAGTCTTCTGAAATCAATGGAGCATGTTGGTTTTCAGTTAAATACACAAGTGACAATAGAGTTTTATGTTAATATTTTACAGAATTCTTTTAAACTAATCTTTTATGGCACTGAATATAGTTTTTCCCTAATGTCATAAGGCACTGGCCTCTGAGAGTCCACTATTAGGATTGGGCACATAGGACCCACCAGGATGCTTGGGGAAGCTGCTTCCCTGAAATCTGCGATGGCGTGGAATGGAGGCACGTGGCTCCCCCTTCAGAACATTTACAGGTATTCTGTAACTCTTCCCTCTTTGCTTACTGTGTTGCAAAGAAAAATCTTTTGATTGGCTATTGAGCCAGAACTAATCACACATGCAAAAGGCTCTAACTGATCAATTGTTCTCTTTCCCTGGCCACAATGGAATGAGGGGGACAAAATGCCATAAGTCTTCATGTGGAAAGAGTGAACTTGGGCCTTGGTTTTTGTTGTTCCCCATATGCATTACTGTCTTCCTTATCTTCTCGGGCATAGAGCATATCCTGAGGATAGCAACTATACTGGGCGACAAACAAGATCCAAAAAGATACTGATAGGCAAGAACATTGGGTCAAAAATATTAGGAAAAACATTTATATAGTGCCTACTATGTGCTAGACACTGTGCTAAGTCCTTTATAAATATTATCTTATTTGATTTTTCCAACAGTCCTATGAGGTAGGTATATTATCCCCATTTTACAGTTGAGAAAATTGAGACAAACAGAGGTTAAGTGACTTGCCCAGGGTCACACAGCAAGTTTCTGAAGCCAATTATGAATTCAGATCTTCCTGACTCCAGACTCAGGGTTCTATCCCCTATACTGCCTAGCTACCTCTATTAAGATGAAATTTGATAAGGCTAAAAGTTAAATTATACATTTGAGTTAAAAAATTGAATTCATATGTACAAGATGAGGGAGGCGTGGTCAGATAGTAATTTGTCTGAAAAATATCTAAAGACATTATTGGACTGTAAGCTAAATTTGAACTAACAACGTGCAATGACAGAAAAAGATCTAATGCAATCTTGGGCTCCAGTAAGAGAGGCATAGTTTCCAGGAATAAGGAAGTGGTCATCCTGCTGTACTCTGCCCTAATCAGATGACTTCTAGAGCCTTGTGTTAAATTCAGGCATCACATTTTATGTGCTTGATCACTTTGAGAGATAACATTGATCAACTAAAGAAATTATGGAAGATGGCAGCCACAATGGTAAAGAGTCTTAGGTTCATTCCATAGGAACATTTGTTGAAGGAGCTCTACTTGGGAGGGACAGCCTGAAAAAGAAAAGACTCAGAGGGCATGTGATTGTTGTCTTCAAGTATTTTAAGGAAAAAGTGGAAGAAGGATTAGACATTTTATTTTGGCAGCAGACAGCAAAGCTGGGAGCAATGAGAAATTGCAGGTTGAGGCTTGATTTAATGAAAAACATTCTAACAATTAAAGATATTTAAATGGATAGCATAAGATAATAGGTTGAACCTCATTAGATGTCTTCAAGCAAAGGTTCAATAACCACTTATTGACTTTGTTTTAGATAGGTTGGTCTAAATGACCAATGAGGGTATCCTGGAGGGTATAATATACTAAGTTACTTGTACTTTGGAGTGAATGAGTTTTTCCCAAATATTTTTTATCTTGAAGTCTCCTAGCAGCATGAGAATACTAGAGAGAGACATCATGGTATAGTGGGAAAGACATTGGATTTGGAGCCATACTACCTGGTATCAAATACCTGTTCAAACACTTACCAGCTGTATGACTAAGAAAAGTTAACCCTCTGAGCCTTAGTTTCCTCAACTGAAAAATTTGGATGATAATATTTGGACTGCTTACTTTGTGTAATTTTTATGAGGATCATGCTTTGTAAATTGTAACGTACTATAAAAATGTGAGAGATTATTCGCTGTTGAAAGGGGAAAGTCCTGTTTCTGGCATCTCCTAGACACCTCTGTCATAATCTTCCTAATCTGGGCTCTCTTCTCACTTAAAGGAATAGTCTCCTGACTCATCTTTCAATCTCTAGGTTAATAACCTCTCTTATCTAGCCTCTACATTGCTACTCAGATAATTTTCCTAAAGATCATGTCACCTTTCTACTAAAAAATACTCAATGGCTCCCCACTGCCTCCTGAAAAAATAAAATTTAAATTCCTGATTGGTATCCTAAGCCCTCCATAGTTCCAACCTACCTATACAGCCTTATCTCATACTATGCCTCATCACATATTCATTCTGGCCAAATTGGACTTCCTTCCATCCCCCATTCTTGTCCTGCTCCTTCCCATCTTTGTTCCTGTGACATTCCCCACAACTAGAATGGACCACATACATAAAACACTCCCCTACTCCTTGTGTTCTATGTCAACCTATTGAAGTTCTTCCCTTCCTTGAAGATACAATTCAGATGCTACTTTCTCTATAAAGCCTCTCCATATCACCTCCAATCATATGAATATGACTTCTACCTTATATTATGCACAATTCTTTTACTAACTCCCTCTGCATTTTTATCACTCTCCCTTGTATCATAATTATTTGCATACTTGCCCCTCTCCCATTAGATTATAAATTCTTTGAGAGCAGGACCTGTTTTTCCCCAGTACTTAGTATAGTGGCTTACACAGAGTAGACACTTAAAATTTTTTGTTAAATGGAATTGTTTTGGAAAACTGGTAAGGGTCCAGAAAATGTATCATGTACTATGGAAGACAGATTTCACAATTTGGTCAAGACAGCCCTAAACATAACTTCACAGTCTCCTTTCACTTTCCTGGCACTAGTAAATATACATACACATAGTTTTCTTTCACATACACAATTTCAATTCCCCTTTGATATACTTATACACACAGTCATAAAGCAACTCTTACAAAATTTTGCTGGAGGTGCTAGACTGAGATTTCTTTTTTCATTCTGGAAAGGGCATCAACATTGATGCTAGGCTGGAAAGGATTTGTATATGACTTAGGCATGGAGATTTTTTTGAAAGAACAAAATAAAACTGTAATACTGACCTAGAATTGCAACTCTCTTTCTAATTATAGAAGAAATTTCTCCCTCCTCCTTCACCTTGACTAATCTTGGGTTGTAAGGTCAAAAATCTTTCTTTTTCTTTATGGAAAATGCCAAACTAATGTTAGAAAGTATAAATCTTTCTTTTTCTTCTTCCATAAGGTCTTCCCAGATTCTCCAGCTAGAGGTGGAAGTGAAAAGAATGCCAGTTTTAGAGGTTCTGGCATCACAGGTTCAAATCTGGGCTTTGTAACTTGTTTACTTTTTTTTTTACTTTGAACCTCTCTGGAACTCGGTTTCCTCATCTGTGAACTGAAGTGAATTGAAGCAGGTAACCCCACCTCTAAAGTTATGACCCTTAGTAATTCCACTCTCCTCATTGTCTCATCACTTTCTGTTTGACCACTGCTATAAAACTCAGCGCATTCTGATTTGTATTATATTTCTTTATATACTTGTCTAATCCTATAAGTTCCTTGAGGAGACTGTGCACAGGTTTGTAATCTGGGCAGAACAACCAGGCTTTGTCCCAGGTGGTGCTGAATTTAGAGGGGTCTTGCTAAAATCAGGTTTGGAGGGAATAGCATAGAAGGGTAATGGTGAAAATAGGGCCCTCAACTCTGCCTCCACACACATGGCCAGGCCCTCTTCTACATCCTGTATCAACACTCTCCACTCAGCCAAAAGTGACTCGCTGCACCAGCAAGGATGGTTCTCTGATCATCAAGGTGATCCTGAATTACCACTGATCTTCCACTGGAACGTGAGAACATTAGAACACATTCTCTAAAGACTGGAAAGGGACAATGCCAGGAGCTGCTTGTGGACATGATAGCAAGGAGTAGTATGTAAGGGGCTGTCCCTATCCCTGCCATGTACAGCCTGGCAATAATGAATTCCCTTCTGTCACCCCCTTCCCACATATGGTAGAAGTGAGACCACAGGGGTATGTATACTTGCTCCCACCATCTTCACACCTCAATGGAGGATCTTGGCCCTTTTCCTACTCTTTCTCCTGGGTCTATCTACATGTGAACAAAGAATGGGGATGAAGTGGGGGGTGGGATGGGGCAGGAGATGAGTTGAATGAGAGAAAGGATATTGGATCTCTCCCATCCTGCCATCCCCAAAAAATCCTGAACAAAAAAATTACATGTAGCCTTACTTTGTACCTAATTACAAAGAATAATTCATTAAACTGGAAAGTGACCGGAATTGAGTGAACTACTTCAGCTATTTGACAGCTATTTTCTCAGCAGCAACTTTATAGTTGTGTCCTGGGGTCTCTCTCTGCCAATATAGTGGTATCTTGTCTCCTCCAAATAAGAGTGTTATTCAGGCCTCTGTTACCATCTAGATCAGTGGTTCTCAACCCTCCTAATGCCGTGACCCTCTAAATACTTGTATGTGGGCATATGTGCATGTGGGCAGACCCCCCTGGAGATGGATAGAAGAGCGATGTCTCAGTTCCTAAGACCATTGGAAATACGTGTTTTCCAATGGTCTTAGGTGACCCCTGTGATCCCTGTGAAAGGGTTGTTTGTCCTCCAAAGGGGTTGTGACCCACAAGTTGAGAACCACTGATTCAGAAGCAACTAGGTGGCACAGCAGATAGAGAATTGAGTGGGCCTGGAGTCACAAAGACCTGGGTTCAAATCCAGCCCTACTAACCTACTAGGTGTATGACCATGGGCAAGTCACTTAACCTCTGCCTCAGCTTCCTCAACTAAAATGATGATAATAATAACATCAACCTCCCTTGGCTATTGTGAGGATCAAATGAGATTAAATTTGCAAAGTGCTTGGCATATAGTAGGAGCTATATAAATGCTTATTCCTTTCCCTAATGATGGTTCTACAGCAAATGGAAGTTTAGGAATACATTGTACTTGGGCCTCTAAAGATACTTTCAAGTATGTTGGTTGTGTGCATATGTGTGTGTGTGTGTGTGTGTGTGTGTGTGTGTGTGTGTGTATTAGGACATGAGGGAACTGAGTCCAAGTAGGATTAGGAAAAGTCATTAGGGTACTTAAGAGAAGATAACAGGAGTTTCAGTCCACTAATGTGAGTCTAAAACAGGCATGAACATAACAGAGTGATCTTCCCATCAGTGCAAATGGAGGAGAGTGTACAGTTTGGTGGTCAGACCAATTCTGTTTCTTTGTTTTTGCAACTGAATAAGGATTTACTCATTTTCAGGATATCCCATTCCCCTTGATTCATTGGTTTCATTAGTTCAATCCTTCCTGGGCCTAAGATTTTGTTTTGCCCTAATTGTAATTGCTGACTATCTCCTGAAAATAACACTTCCACCCAAAATCCATCTGGATCGTGTTTTTAAGTTTGATTACACTCTCCTGGGGTATAGTCAGACCTGGAGTTCCATGGGATGAGAACTAGACTAGAAATCAGACATCCTGGCTTGGCTAAGTCTTAACTCTGAGCCTTGGATTCCTCACATTAAATGAAAGTAAAAATATCTCACCATATGTACCCCATACGTCTGTTGTATATGTGAAAATGAAATGATGTATGTGGAAGTATTTTATAAATCATGTTATTCAGTTGTTTTCAGTTCTGTCTGACTTGTGATCCCATCTGGAGTTTTCTTGGCAAAGATTCTGGAGTAGTTTGCCTTCCTTCTCCAACTCATTTTACAGATGAGGAAACTGAGGCAAACAAGAGTAAGTGACTTGTTCAGGGTCACACAGCTAGTAAATGTCTGAGGCCATATTTGAGCTCACAAACATAGTCTTCCTGACTCCTGGCCCAGTATTCTGTCCACTGTGTCACACCTAGCTGCCCCTTTATAAGTCATAAAGCATTATAAACAAAAAGCAGTGATAACAAGTCATTATTTTCATTATCACAAATTCATTTAAGAGAGAACTACAGATTAAGACATGTCTCTTTCTGATAACTGCTTACTTCACTTACGTGAAAGTATAACAATATTAATAAGACCTCAGAATTTATTGTACATTTTCAACATTATCTTTTTATATATGAAAAAATGAATGATTAGATTACTTCAGTCTAAATATGTTACAATAATTTTATTGTTTATATGCTTATTTTGTTCAGATATGTTTTAAATGTTCAGATGTTATTTAAAGTAATAAAACCATTCATAGTTTTAAGGCATTTAGAATGCATTGTTTTTACTATTTTCAAATTTAGTCAATTTAACTTGGACCTTTTTCAAACACCTACTATATGTAAGGCTCTGAAATGAGCTGACGGAGCAGTTGTCTTTAATAAGTACGAACTTCCTTACTGCAAGCTTAGTTAATAAACATTAACTAAGCACATACTCTGTGCCAGGCAGTATGCTAAGCTCCAGAGATACAAAGACAGGCAAAAGATAGTCCACGCTCTCAGAGCTTGCTGAGTGGGGAAACAGCATGCAAGCAACAATGTACAAACAGATGTGTGCAGGCTAACTGGAGATAATCAACGGAGAGAAGGCCCTAGCACTAGGGAGGACTGGCACAGGCTTCTTGTAGAATGTGGGACTTCAGCTGCTACTTGAAGGAAGTCAGAAAAGCCAGGAAGTGGAAATGAAAAAGGAAAAGAATTCTAAGCATGAGAGGCAGTCAGTGAAAATGTCCAAAGTCCAGAGAGGGAGTGTCTTGTGCAAGGAACAGCGAGGAGGCCAATGGCAACAGATCAAAGAGTATGAGGAGGGAGGATCTAATGTGTAAGAATACTAGAAAGGTATGGGGGGGGGGGGGTGCGGCAAGGTTATGAAGGCCTTTGAACACCAAAAAGAGGTTTCATGTTTGATCCTGGAGGTGTTAGGGAGCAAGTGGAGTTTATTGAAGACGGAGATGATCTGGTCAGATCTGCACTTTAAGAAAATTGATTTGACAGCTGAATAGACAATAGACTGTAGTGTAGACATCCTTGAGGCATGGAGACCAACCAGCAGGCTGTTATAATAGCCTAGATGTGAAATGATGAGGTCTTATACCAGGTTGGTGTCAATCAGAAGACAGAAGGGGATGTATATGAGAGATGTTATGAAAGTAACATTGACAGGACATGGCAATAGATTGGATATGGGAAGGAAGAGCGGAGGAGGAGGAGGAGAAAGATGAAGAAGAAGAGAGGATGACACTTGGGTCACCAGCCTGGGTGACTAGGAGGATGGTAGGGCCCTCCACAGCAATTAAAAAACTTTAGGGAGAAGGGAGGTTTTGAGGGAAAAGAAAGTGGTTTCAGTTTTGGTTGTAATGAGTTTAAGATGTCTACAGGACATACTTAAATTTCAGAGTCAGAAATTGTTAAGAAGCGGATGCTACATATACATAACTGCCTAAACTCAGTTTGACAGAAAGTACACTTGTCTAGTGGTAAGTAGAGTTTTATTCACTCTTATATAACACATCTCTTTCACATGGATTAGAATTTACCTCAAGTCTCATCATCTCCCTTAAAACAACTATATGTAGTAATAGTTTGATATAACAAAATCTATAAAGTAGGCATTCAACTTCCCAACAGTATGATTAAATAATACTGTAATAAGTTGTCAGTGAAATTTTATAATTTTAAATATATATTTCTATATGAAGTTTATATATGTATATACATAAAATTGACATTAAAATACCATGCTTTAGTGTTGATAATTAGAATTATTTTTCTGTTTTCACAACAGGACCCAATGAATCATTAGATATACTAACATTAATTTTAAGGGACTCATCATAGGTCCAAACCTTCAGGACATTGCTATATATAAGAATTGGAAAAATATTATGATGATGACAATATTAATAACATCCATAACATCAAAGAACTGATTTTTCAAATCCAGCTAAAATTTTGATGATTAAAATATGACCTAATTTAAATCCCTAATAGTCTTGGTACTTCCTTTATAGACACTATGGTTTAATTTTTTCATCTGTCAGCAGGACATAATAATATCTGCTTACTTTACAATAATGCTATGAGGATTAATGGGATTGATATGGGAAATATGCCTATCGTACACTTCAAAATTCCTGGAGATTATGTAATTTTAATGCATTTTTCCTAGTATTTTTTGTAAGTGCTTTGTAGATATTTCTTCCTTTGTAAAGAAAATGAAAACATTTATTTCAGTTTACTGAACAGAGAGATATGTGTAGAAATGAAAGCAAAAGGATGTCATGCCATCCTCTAAAGATTCCAAAATACTCTCTTAACCTCAGCTATTCAGACTTACTGAACCAGTACATTCAGATTTTGAAAAAGACAAGAGAATGAAACTTTCTTCCATTTGTAAAAACAAGAATGAAAGGATAGCCTAACAACAGCTAGTCATCATTCATTTTAGAGTTTATAGTTTTTATGGATACAACAGAGATATAGATTTCTCTTTGGTAGAGAAAAATTATTCTGTCCACCTGTCAGTTTTTGTTTGAAAGACAATTCATGATTCTAAATACTCAAAGTATAGCAAAGTCCCAAATCCAGAAAACCTTTTTTTCTTTAAAAGACAGTGGAGGAAAATACTTGCTTACCAAGGATATATGTGAAGTACAATCCAAAACAATTATATGTTAGAATATGAGTATCTCCCAAATCAATATGAATTAAATGGCAAAAGGAAAAAGAATATCCTCTAAGAAAAAGTTTTGCCCCTGGCCAGATCTCACTTTGTGAAAAGTACCAAGAGGTTCTTGGCAAAAAGAATCATTCTCAGGTGCATCATTGATTTGTGCCAACATCAAAAAAATACAAGCCTCTTCAAGTGGTGTAGGATTTGTAATACCCAGCAACATCTCCAAAAAGAAATTCTTTACAGGGATTATTGAGCTAACACAATATTTTTCTCCTATATAAACAAAATAAGGACCTTAAATGTTCAGTCCTCTTGGCATACCAACAGAATAAAGAGGTGAGTTTTTCCCCCTCCCACTTTACTCAGTCCCCTGAAAAACAGCAACGACAGTAGTGTCTGGGAATCCAGAGGAGCCAAGATGGCTGAAGATTCTGCCTAACTTTTGAGGGGAAATAAGAAGTCACACAGTTCATGCATCAGCAGCCTTGGATCTTCTTCCTAGTAATTCTATTATGGGAGTAACTATATAATTATTAAATTGACCAGCATTCAGGGTCACTAAAATATTATTTAAGATTCTGGGGATGAATCTGTGGGTTGACCTCTCTCCCCTATCTATCTTTTGCTGGGGCTGAAGGACATATTAAAAGAATTCCTATAATCCTGTACATCTATACACGTGTACACACACACACACACACACACACACACACACACACACACACACATACACACACACACACACACACATTGGTAGACTGACTATAAGGGAAGGAGCTCTGACCTGTGCAATTATTGATCAATGTTATGATTCCCATCTTTATAAAAGCCCGGGTCTTGAGTCATATGACTAAATAACAAGCTTACAAAATCTATAGTTCTGCCAATCACATAGGAACAGAGATAAAGACTATGATTTAATTGATATAGGGAACTCTCAAGTGAGGAAATTCCTTCTACTTATGCAAATTTGTCCCCTTTCTGCAACTAAAAGTCTGATAGAGTGGCCTAAAGCAGTGAGAAGTCAAGATTTGTCTAGGGTCAGCCAGCCAGTAGGTATCAGAGGCAGGATTTGAACCCAGATCTTTCTGACTCCCTGCCCACTACATGACAATTCTACCTCCCATGACAATCATATAGACACAAATAAGTTTGTTGGATTAAGAAAGTTATGAGGATCATCAGCCTCAGCATCAATAAGCAGGTACTGAACAATGCCTAGATACAAAATCATGGAGTAGCATAGAAAGGAAAGTGAGAGAATCTGTTCAGAGAAAGTGCTGTGCTGAACGCTGAGTAATCTAAGAGCTATTGGATGCAGACCCTGATTTATAGTCCCTGTATGTACATCTCTACATCTACATCTATATCTCTATGTCTATCTAAATATATAGATTGATCTATATGTATAGATAAGCGGTCTAGATGTGTGTATATATATAC
>CM053581.1:488972338-489007048 GCA_028627135.1 Pseudochirops cupreus
CTTTCCAAGTTCTTTTTTTGATCATGGCTTTCAGGTAGTCCAATAATTTTTAAATGGTCTCTCCTGGATCTATTTTCCAGGTTATTGGTTTTTTTCAAGGAGATATTTCACATTGCCTTCTATTTTTTCATTTGTTTGGATCTGTTTAATAGTATTTTGATTTCTCATAAAGTCATTTGCTTCCATTTGCTCCACTCTGATTCTGAAGGAATTATTCTGTTCAGAAAGCTTTTGAGATTCTTTTCCATCTGGCAAATTCACCTTTTTAAGGCATTCTCCTCCTCATTGACTTTTTGGGCCTCTTTTGCCATTTGAGTTAATCTATTTTTTGAGGTATTATTTTCTTCAGTCAGGTTGCTGACTCTCTTTTCATGATTTTCTTGCATCATTCTCATTTCTCTTCCCAATTTTTCCTCCACTTCTCTTATTTGGTTTTAAGGTGATCTATGGCTTGTAGGAAGTCTTCATGTTTCTTGGAAGCTTTTGGTGCAGGAGTTCTGACTGTGTTGTCTTCCTCCCATTCCATGCTTTGATCCTTTTTGTCCCCCAAGAAGGAATCTAGAGTTCAATTGCTATTCTTACTTTGCTTCCTTTGCCTGTTTGTGTTGCCAGTCAATTACTTGAATTTTTAGCTCTGTGGAACTCTGCTTCCAGAGAGGAAAGCCCTGTCCCAAATCGGTGGGGTTTTTGCAGCTGCCAGAGCTATTAGGAGGCTGCCATTTTTTTGTAGCCCCCATCAGCATTGGCTCACTGAAAACGCACCCCAGGACCACTACCCAAGACCACAATCTGGATCCAGGTTACTCAGTGCAACAGCACTTAGCCTCTGAATGATCGCTTGGTCCCCCTGCAGTCTGCAGGCCGGGAGCTCTGAAGCAGCCACGTGGAGGTGGCTGCAGGGCCAATTCTGCCACTTTCTCACCCTGGAGGCAGTTTGGCCACACTGCTTTTCTCTCCCAAATTTAGCTGAGTTCCACTGACCTTTCACTTCGTCCTTGTTTCTTATGGCTTGATAATTCTGGAAACTGCCACAGCTGCTACTGATCTGCTCTCCTGAAGGCTCCAGCTGTGGCTTGTCCTGGCTGCCCCGGGGCCAAGCCACAGTTTCAGGCTGGGCTGGTTTTGGCTCCCAGCATGCTGCCTATGAGCCCTTCCTGTCGAGCTGCCTTCAGCACGAGATGTATTTTTCTGTATTTTTGTGAGTTTTGGAGCCACAAAATTTGTTTAGAGTCATATTTTATGGGTATATGAGGTGGCTATGTGGGAGCTGCAGAACCTTGTTAGTTATATGCCGCCATCTTGGCTCTGCCCCCCCCATGTACAATTATATTAAACATATTTCCACATCAGTCATGTTGTGAAAGAAGAATCAGAACAAAAGGGAAAAACCATGAGAAAGAAAAAACTAACAAACAAAAAAAGAGAATAGCATGTATTCAGACTCCATAGTTCTTTCTCTGGGCATATATAACATTTTCCTTCATGAGTCTTTTGGAATTAGATCATTGTTTTGCTGAGAAGAGCTAAGTCTGTCAAAGTTGGTCATTGCACACTATTGCTGTTACTGTGTACAGTGTTCTCCTGGTACTTCTCACTTCACTCAGCATCAATTCATGTAAGTATTTTCAGGTTTTTCTGAAATCCACCTGCTCATCATTTTATATGGAATAATAGTATTTTATTACATTCATATACTACAACTTGTTCAGTCATTTCCCAATTGATGGACATCCCCTCAATTTCCAATTCTTTGCCACAACAAAAAGAGCTGTTATAAATATTTTTGTACAAATAGGTTCTTTTCTTTTTAAAAAAATCAGACACAGACCTAATAGTGGTATTGCTGGATCAAAGAATATGCATAATTTGGTTGCCCTTTGGGCATAGTTCCAAATTGCTCTCTGGAGCTGGCTAGATCAGTTCACAACTATGCCAACAATGCATTAATCCCAATTTTCCCATATTCCCTTCAACTTTCCCTTTCTGTCATATTAACCAAGGTAATAGGTATAATGTGGCACCTCAAAGTTGTTTTAATGTGCATTTTTTTCTAACCAATAGTGAAAATTCTATAATTGTTAATATATTTTTCAATTTTCAAATTTTTCAATTGCTTACCTCTCTCTACATTCCCTCAAGTTCAGTGGGTAAATGGGTGACTAGTTTTCGATGGGTAAATGACTAGTTAAATGTTAAAAAAATTGTTGGGGAAATTTGTCATTATGACCTAGATCTCCCACTTAAAGCCTCAAAGCCTCACCTGATGCTGTATGTCTAAAACCTTTTGGTTCCTCCATCCCCCTTTCTTTGTCATACTTCCCTCTCTCTAGCTTCCTAGGGTCTGGAGTTGAGAGGAGAGTATGGTTCACAGTGTCATGCTCTTGCTCTTGCATTCAGGGATATTGTCCTAACCTTCCCTCACTTCCCTGCTCAGGAAAGGTACTATTAAAACCATTTCCTTCCTTGAGTTCCACCTACCCCAAATCCAATGTAATCCCAAGCCTTAGGGAGACCCTTAGATAAAAAGTAGAGAGGCTACTCTGTTAGAAGAGTAGGTAAGGTACACTATGTAAAGAAGTAAGCAAACACAATGACCTAGTGACCTAGTGTTTGATAAACTGGTAATTTCCCCAGTTATTTAGGGAAGAACTCACTATTTGACAAACATTGCTAGGAAATTGAAAAGCAATTTGTCAGAAGTTGGTTATAGACCAACATCTCAAACTAAACAATAAACTCTAAATGGATAGATGACTCAGAAATAAAAGATTACACTCTGTGCAAATTACAGAAAGAAAAAAAGATTACTTTGAATATCTATGGATAGAGGAAGAGGTCATGACTAAACAGCAATATAAAAGACCATAGAGCATAGAATGTACAATTTTGGTTTTATAAAATTGAAAAGTTTTTGAACAAACAAATCTAATGAAGCTAAAATTAGAAGGGAACAAGGTAACTGGGGGAAAATCTTTGTAGTAAATTGGGTTTTTTTTGGATTAAAGCCTCATATCTAAGATATGTAAGGTATTGATTCAAATTTATAGACTAAGGACTCTTCCCCAGTAGATGACTGGTCAAAGGATATGAGCAAGCAGTTTTCAAAGGAAGAAATCCAAGCTGTCAATAACCATATAAAAAGATGTTCCAAGTCACTAATAATTAGAGAAATGTAAATTAAAATACCTATGAGGTTCTATCACATATCCACAAGATGGTAAAGATGATAAAAGAAGAAAATGGCAAGTTTTGAAGGTATAAAGGAAAATAAGCACACTGTGCATTGTTTGTTGAACAGTGGATTGATGCAGCCATTCTGGAAAGTTTTTGTAATTGTGCCTCAAAAGAGTTTGAACCACTCAGACTTCTGATTGGCTTGGAAATAAAACATGGGATTGGAGTTTGGTAAGTTGTGGTTTCAGGTGGGTGCTCCCCACAGAACCCTCAAACCTGGGGTGGCTTTTTTTGTGAGGGGATCTCTAGCTGCTACATATTATTACCTCTGTTTTTGGATAAAGAAATTGAAGATCAGAAAAGTCGTGACTAATTCAGATTCTCCATAGTCACTGTTGGAGCTGGGATTCAAACCCAGGTCTTTTGACTCCCTAGACCACAGCTTTTTCTCCACCCAGCTATCAGCTATATTGCTAGACACACACACACACACACACACACACACACACACACACACACTCACGCACACACTGTTACTTTTTTAGTAGTCCTTTTCAAAGGACTCAGAATGTAATGAGTGAGCAATGAAGTAGTTAAGCAAGGCTATCAAAATTGAGCATTATTTGAGAAAAAGTGAAACAGGAACAATGTAGTTAGTAGCATATGTCATTTGGGTTATGCAAGAGGATACAAGGAACTTTGTAAGAGGTAGTGGGAATTTTTGAGCTGAACTTTCTCTCTTTTCTTTCTTTTTTTTTTTAAATCTGAACTTAAACATGAGAGAGCAAGACAGAGAGAGACAGAGAGAGAGACAGAGAGAGAGACGGAGAGAGAGAGAGAGAGACAGAGATTTTCCATCGACACAGAATAGAAAAAAGTGGATTTTATATGAAAATGCATATTTGTATTTCATACTGCTTGCTGAGGTTTTTTTTTAAATTATACATTTTACATGTTACTTTCAAAACTGTCCTGCTTGTCTCTGTTCCCTTCTGAACTTCCTTCTGTTCTCTTCTGTGCATTAAAAAATGTTACAACACACTTTCTCTCCCTCCCTCCCCCACTCTCTCTTTTTCTCTTATCACTATTCTTATTACAGCCTTGCCTATGCTAATTCCAAATCGCAAACTGACAAGAGAAAACAAACACCCAAACTCTTGTAACAAATAAGTGTAGACAAGCAAACAAATTGATACAGTGGCCATGTCCAAAAATGCATCTCTATGTGTTTCACCTCTTTTTTAGGAGGTGAGTAACATGTGTTATCATTAGTACTTTGGAGATATGGCTAGTCATTGCACTAATTTGAGATTTTTTAAGTCTTCAGAAGTTTGTTTGTCTTTAAAATATTGCTGTCCTTGTATAAATTACTCTCCTGGTTCTGCTCATTTCACTCTGAGTCAATTTATACTAACCCAGGATATTCTGAAATTATCTTATTGCTTTTAAGGAGCAATAATATTTATTTACACTCAATATACAATTTACTCAGCCATTCATGAATTGTCTAAGAGGCAATCTAAGACACTCTCTTAGATTCTAGTTCTTTGTTTTTCTTTTCCAGTTTCTCTTTCATTCTCCCCTTCAGGTTTAGGAAGTTTATTTTGCTTGTGACTCTTCTCTCTTTGCCATTATCCTCTGTCTTAACTACTTTCTCACTATCCTGGCTTTTATCCCTCTGAATTTAATGTAAGTCTATGTTGAATTATTTCCTTGAGTCTCTTCTTTTGTTTATTCACCCTTCATTGTCCTTTTCAAGTAAAAGTGAGGTTCATTTGATTCTCATTCTCTCCACCCCTTCCTCTTATCATGTACCCCAATTATTAGAAATAGCAAGTTTCATCCCATTCTTCTTCCTTTCTAAACTAATGTATTCCTTTTAATTTCCCTACTCTTTCTCATCTTCAACGCTTGAAACAGAACCAATAAACTTCCAGTACCTCTGTTTTTCTTATTTAATTCCCCCCAAACCTTGTGAAGATATTAAAGTTCTTCTCCCTCATTAAAATATTAATGCTACCATTTAGCTCCTTCTAGTTATATAAATTTGTCTTTCTGGGTTCCTTGTATTTCAAAATTCTTGCTCAGTTCTGGTCTTTTCATTCAAAATGCTTGAAAATTCTCTTCCATTAAAGTTTTATTATTGCATTTCTGGGATTATATTAAACTTTTTAGGATAAGTTATTCTTGATTGTAAACCTATCTCTTTTTCCTTTTGGAATTTTCATTTGTGGTGGAAGTTGCTAGGTCTTGTGTGATCCTGACTCTGCTTTCTTGGTGCTTGAACTGCTTCTTTCTGTATCCTTGCAGCTTTTCTTCTTTAATGTAAGAGCTCTCAATTATGGCTATGCCATAGGATTTTTCCTTTTGGGTTTCCTTTCAGGAGGTGATTGGTGACTCTCAGTCAATGAGCATTTATTACTTACTTATTATGTACCAGACACTGTTCCAAATGCTGAGAATATATAGATAGGCAAAAAAAGACAGTTTATCTTTACTTTGCCCTTCTAATAGACTTGTTCTATTAGATCTAATAGATCTGGGCAATTTTCATTTATGATTTCTTAAAATATTGCATTTAATTTTAAAAAATATTTTCATTTTTTTGTGAAATCCATTTTTTTCCCCTTTGAGTCTTTGCTTACAATTGTTGTGATGTTGCTTACTCCTTTTTAAGGACCTTTGGATTTATAATATTTTTTTATACTGGTCAGTGTTTTCTTTGATTTACTCATCTTTTTACCTTTTGTTCCCAAATTGGAGCTCTCTGTCAGGGTTTGGCACCACCCCTTGTTGAGCTTTTAGGTGGCTTGTCTGGCCCTGCTTGGTCTTTTCTGGGTTCTTGGGCTCCTTAAGGAGGAGGCTACTGCTACCATGGGGTGGGACTTGACAGGGGAGAGAGAACCGTAACTCATAATGCTCATTAGCAACCTTTAAATTTTCTACCATTACTGTCCTGCTCCATTTTATGGCCTGTTCATCGCTATATCTTCCACCTTTGTTTCTATCTGAATTTTTTTATGTGCAAGGAAGAACACATGACTCACATGTTGGTCATGTTTAGTACTAGGTAAATGCAGTTGAAATTGTGGATGTAATATATCCAAAAATCTTATGCTTCTTGTAAGCATGATTTCTAAATCTTTTATGGTACAGGGAACTCATCATTATGAATTGGTTGAATCAGCAAAATGATGTTCTTAGTTTTCTTAAATTCTTGAAAACACTGTGCATGAGCTACTAAGTAAAATGTAGCTGCCTTATGGTCATAAACAGAAGTAGAATAATTTTTCTAGGGCAAAATTAAGGAGATATTAAGTACAAAATATAATTCTAAATTATCTACGAGTAGTTCTAACTTAACATGATGATTTGTAAAAATTATTTCCTTTACTTGTAAGGACCACAAACCAAACAATTTTGAAGGGACAAATAACATTTCTCCTTCTCCTCCTTCTTCTTCCTTCTTCTTTCTTCTCTTCCTTCTTCCTCTTCTTCTTTCCTGCTCCTCTTTCCTTCTTTTCCTTCTTCCTTCTCCTTCCTCCTCCTCCTTCCCCTTTCTTCCTTCTTCTTCTTTCTTCTCTGCCTCCCCTCCTCCTCTGTTTTTCTTCTCCCCTGTAGCAGCAACCACACTGGCATACCCAGGATGGCTGCTAGCACAGGTTCTTAGATCTGCTTTACTAAGAAAGAGAACTGTTTAAGGGGTCAACAATCTTTTTTAATCACATTCAATAGTTCAAGGAAAAAGTCAGCATCCTGAACTTCAGAGAAAATACAAACAGAGAAAATACAAGTACAGAAATAAAGACCACCAGACAGGGCTCTGACTGACTGAATCAAAGTAATATTGCTATACACTTCACATACATCCCTGGATCAAGAGAGCCTTTACATCTGAGCAGTGGGCTCTGAACATACTGCCACTCAGAATCTCAACCAGGGAATCACAAGATCCTTCTCTTAAGTGAGCCCCCAAAGCAAAATACCAACTCAGAGTATATGTACACTTCTCAGAGCCAGAAGGCGTCACAACCCTTGTGACTCAGTGCCTAATTAGAAATTAGCAAGAAGTGTGAAAGCCTTCCTACAAGCAAGCCTCCCCAAGCAAGCTTCCCTTAATGGGTTTCCCATCAGGCCTGTTAATGAATGGGGAAGATCATACATCCTATTAACATTACATCCCCCTTTTTCCTTATCTATGTTGCTCCCTTGCAGTGATATAATAACATATGATAATAACTTATATTCATAAAATACTCTTAAAATTTTTTGTTGATGTATTAAAATTTTTGTTGATGTCCTTTATTTACATATCAGTTATTTCTGGAAAGACAAAGACTTTCCTCTCCACTGCTCCTAAATTTAGCTACACCCTATCCCATACTTATTTATTACATAGGAAAGCAAAATAAAACAATGGATACAACAATCATGTCTGACATTATATGCAACAATTGACTCTTGTAGTTCTCTGCCCTCTTGGTGCATTGTGTTTTGACTAGTTGGACATTTCCCAACAAACACTCACTTCTCCCATAGTAAATCCCCTGAAAATATTTACACAGATCTGTCTAAAAAGAATGATTGCAACTGAGTTTACATAACCTTCCATTTTTGTAGGTTTTTTTAGATAGAGCACTTTTATGTTGATTAGACTCACAAGTGTGTGAGACAAGTAGGTCAGGTATCCTTTTACAATGAAGAAGCAGAGGTACTAGTGGGAGGTTATATGACTTTTCCATGGCAAAACCAGATCCCAAATCTGATATATTCCAGTATCCCTATCAGACTATATTGAGTATAATGTACTGGTGTATGTCTGAACGTATGTTACTTTGCATGTCTATTTGAGACTGACTCCTTTCTGTGAAGAATGAGAGTCTAGTATTGAAAAATAATTGATCTATTCAATAAAAAATGCTTATTGAATTGTATTCAATTGTTCAGGGAAAAATTGCTCATGAGTTCACATAACTGACCTGTTTTGTTCACTCCGGGTTATTTTGCCTTCCATGGAATAAGTAAGTTTTCCAGTGGCTTCAAGGTATGGAATTAATAACTATTGGTTAATGGAATTAATAATATTTTGGGACTTAGTTCACTTAATTTATGTAAGAATTCTGCTTTCAAAGTGCTTTATATCTTTGTTAATACTTAAAAGATCCAAGACGTTGTTGGTGTGGGTACTTCCTCCACCAGAGCTGATGACCTCTCTCAAGAGATTCATATTCAATAGCTAGATCTTTTGTAGACTACCAGGGATGACACTATTTTAGCCTTTTTGCCTCAAATGTGCCTTCAGATCTCCCAACCCAAGGTCCCCAGGGTTATGGTTATGGCTGATCATTTGGTTATGGCCAGTCAGTAGCAAGATGCCTCTTTAATTCCATCAGGTATTGCTCCTTCACACTTCATAAAGTTGTCCTAAATGTCCTCATTTAGCATACTAACACTTATTGTCTCTCTACCAGCTCCTTCTGTTCATCAAAGGGAAATAGGGAACAAACATTTATATAGAACCTACTTTGTGCTAGGCACTGAGTTAAGTGCTTTACAAAGAGTATCTCATTTTATCCTCACAGCAACTCAGTGAAGTGGATGTTGTTATGATTCCCATTTTACAACTGAGGAAACTGAGGCAGATGGAGGTTGAGTGATTTGCTCAGGATCATACTGTTAATAAGTGTTGTTTGGGATTTGAACTGAGGTCTTCCTGACTCCATGACCAGTGTTCTATCCACTTTTCTACCTACCTTCTCTACTACTATCAATTAGGCTTGGGGTGGTGGCAGTGGTGGTAGTGGTAGAATAGTGGTGGAAATCAATTGATCCGGGAGCATTCTGACTAACCTTCCCATACATATCATTATAATACCCTTCAGTCATGTAATTTCATTCTGAGGATCTTCTTTGCAGAATTTATGTTCTTAATTTAATTTCTGTTCTTTCTATTCTACGTTCTCAAGCAATTTAATTTCTACTCAGGTCCAGGGAAATGTATTTGTCTTTCTGATTCTAGACATTAGAGTTTAAGGAAGACACTGAAGGTATAATAAAAGGAGTAGCCTCTAACAAATTTGAGTTTTTTAAGAACGCACTAGGAGGTAGTAGTCTTCCTGTACCTGTAGGTCTTTAAGCAGAAAATGGATGATGATTTATTAGATATGTTATAGGTGGGAGATGGTGCTTCAAGTATAGGCTAGAGTAGATAGTTTCTGATGCCCCTTCTAATTCTGAGGTTCTATGTACTTTGGAGGTAATAGCTGTTTTTCATTTTTGGATCTAAATATTTCTGTTCAGTTATACCCCTATAAATATGCCTAAAGGCCATTCAAATCCCTTTTCATATTCTTATCTGCTAGATACCAGTGCCTCATATGTGTTTTCTTTTTTTTTAAATGGCGTGTAACTTATAGTGAAATCCAGTATAAATTGGTGGATAGACAGTTGGTTTTAGAGTCAGGAAGACCACTCCAATTGCACTTCTCTCATGCACTGTATAACTCGGGGGGGGGGGGGGGAGGGGGAAATCACTTAATCTCTCAGTGCCCTAGACAGATTTCTTAAATTATAAGGTATAGAAACAAAGATCCAATCTATTTCAAAATATTCAAAACACCACTCTTTATGGCAACACAAAAATTAGAACAAAGTGAATGCCCGTTGATTGAAGATTGGCTGAAAAAAAAAAGGGAATTTGAATGTTATTCAAGTGAATATTATACTAATATGCAATAAAATTATGAAGATGAGGAAATGTGAAAAGATGCGTATGATCTGATAAGGAACAAAACAAGCAGAAACAGGAGCACAACACAACAAACGTACAAACTACAAGAATGCAAATGAAGAGAAGCCAAAAATCTGGGCAACTGAAAAATCAGCGAAGACCCCAGAGAACAGGTAACAGAGCTTTTCCCCCTGACGGAAGAGGGATGGGAGACTCCTAGGACAGGATGTTGTATATTTTGTCAGATTCAGACACTACATCAGATATTTTCGCTTGGTTTCTTCGTTGCAAGAGAAGATTCAGTCTGGCGGGGGAGGGGAACAGGGCATTGAAATGATTGTGATATAAAAACAAAATTGGTAAAATGTGCCATGTATTTAGATCTGAAAAAAACCCCAAACCACAACCACTACATATTACAGAACTAAGAGGAGAGCAGATGGTGTCTATAATTCTGCAAGGATATTTAGGAGAGTTGGAGGTTGAGAGACATGATTTAAGGGCAGTTATCTAAGGAATGAATGAATGAAAAAGCATTTATTAAAATCTGCTAGTCAAGCACTGTGCTAGAGAGTATGGAAAGACACCTAGTCAATGCTGGATGAGTGGCTCTGATTGTGGGTTATAGTGAAATTGAGAGAATAGCGGATTTGGTTACTGAGTTAGGTGTGAGAGTGATTTCAATGAGGGAATAAATCAGTCAGATATATACTGATTTAACCGGGAAGAACTCCTACTGAGTTCTTCATAGATTTTCTTTTTTAAATTCCTAACCCTCTGCAACAAATGTTGGTGTATAAACTGCAATAACATTCATGGTTGTCTTTTTGTAAATGTTTGTCATGAGCACTACAATTGGAGATGAACCAAGTCCCATGAAATGATGTTTTTTGGTTGCCTTTGGATAGGTGGGAAAAACACAACAATTCTTCAATTTTTTAATTTGCCTCTCCAAGTGAACATGTGAGCAATCCTTCCATCTAGGTGCAATATATTTTGATTTTTAAATTTCACTTATGTTGAAAATACAAAGATTTATATAATTCAGTTATATCTACTTGTTGGTAATGGGATAAGGAGCTCAGATTAATAGAACCCACAACTAAATTAATATTTATAAATATTCTAAACAAATATTTATAAATATTCTAAAATTGTGAGATTCATAACACCCTGTGTCCTCTTCACTATCATGATCATGGCAGAAATAGAAGAGAGTCACTTGGTGGAAGGGGTTTCATGTGTTGCCAAAAACAAAGAATTTGTCACCAAGTGGCCAGGCAACTGGTGATGAGCCTCTCTGTACTTAGCTAGACTTGTCCTAGTAAAGGAGACATAGATGTTAGCCAGGATTGTACTCAGCTTTCCACTAGGATAGAACTTGCCATAGCTTGTGTTCCCTTGGTACAGCCTTTGAGAACCCAGGATCATCTTTACACTATGATAAGTCATCAGAATAGGAGTCATTGCTTTACCACTAAGGAATTTGAGGTCTAGAAAGGAAAAGTGATTTATTGAAGGTCACACAGGTAGTATGTAGTAAACCCAGAATTTGAACCCAGATCCTTTGACTCCAAATTCAGTGCTCTTTCCTCCACACCATGCTGTCTCTCTTCTGCTCAATCTCCATCTATCTTTATTGCTGTATAATTATACTCTCTACACTTATTTTTATTTAAAAATTAAGTTTTTATTGATATATTTTAGGTTTTTTTATCCCCATAGTTTCCCCCAGTATCCTTCCCTTTGCCCCGACTAGAGAGCCATCCCATATAATAAATAGTATTTTTAAGGGCAAAAGAAGTAAAAAGAAAAAGAACAAGAAAAATCAGCATAACTGATCAATATACAAAAAAAAAATTGGAAATATGTGTAATGTACAATGTGTGTGGGCCTCCCACTTCTACAAAGGGATAGGTGGCAGTGTCTCCTCATATTTCTTTCAAGATATCTACATTTATTTTATATCTCGTTTCCTCATGTTTTATAGAAACTTGCACCTCCCAGTCAATTTAATAAAGGTTTAATGAACAAATGCCTCCTGAGCCAATATTTTAACATTTTGCATGGCTCACTCTTTCCCTTTCTCATAATTACCAATTTAGTGTTTCTTTTTTCTGAGATTTTGTACACAATCATTCTTACACAGCTCCAAAGTTTATGCTATTTACTGATCTCCACAAATCCTCATGAGTTCAAAATCTAGCCTCAAACATTACTAGCTGTGTGACCCTGGGCAAGTCACTTAACCCTCTTTGCCTTAGGTTCCTCATCTGTAAAATGAGCTGGAGAAGGAAATAGTAAACCACTCCAGTATTTCTTTCAAGAAAACCCCACATGGGGTCATGAAGAGTTGAACATGACTAAAACAACTGAACAGCGACAACATTTATATAATGCTTTAGGAAGTATATACTTAGAAGTAGATACCACTGGTGCTGTTATGCCCATTTTGCAGATAAGGAAACTAAGACAAAGAAAGGTAAAGTTATTTGTTCATAGTTACACAGCTAGTAACTGCTAGAGAAAGAATGTTAACGGAAGCCTTTCTGGTGCAATTCTAAAACTCTTATCTACCGTACTGTACTAACCCTTCATAATTCTCTACTTCATGCCATCCTCCAACCCCCTTCCATTTTTTCCCCCTCTTAATATTGTCAACAATTGGGAGTGAGAAAGAGACCATCAGAAACATTAAAAACATAGGGCTTGGAGAGAGCTGGAAATAAAATGGTATGGGGCATTGGATTTATACAATGTCTTCAAAGCTGCCTTGTGATCAAATCCCTATAATCTATCCACAATGTTCAATTGCCCTCTTTACAGCAACCAGTGTTGTTAAGGGTAAAATATAGTGAAACTAACCAATTCATATTAGTTGGGGATGGTTCCACTGAGATTATAGGCTATTTACAAAGAAATGCTGCTGTACTGCATTGATAAGTATACATAATTTAGTTAGGGAAGACTTTACACATATTATTCCTTCAAGGATGATACTCTTGACCCTGTACATTTTGCAGGCTGTCTTGCATGCCTGAAATTCTCTCCCTCCTAATCTCTAGCTCCTGGATTCCTTCAGGTCTCAGCTAAAAACCCACCCTCAGCTAAAATCCCACCTTCCACAAGGAGCTTTTCTCAGTCCTCTTTAATTATTAGTGCCTTCCCTGCATTGATTATCTCCAGTTTATCCTGTATACAATTTGTTTGTACGTAGCTGTTTGCATGTTCTCTCCTCTATTAGACTATAGAGGAAAGAGTGTCTTTTTTCCTTTCTTTACATGTCTAGTGCTTAGCACAGTGTCTGGCACATGGACTAAACAGGCCCTGACAGCAGGTGAATGGCAGTGAACTTTTTCCTAGTTCTTGATTGTTGGTTCAATATTCACTGCCACGAAGCAGCTAAGGAAAAATGAATCAAAATTTGAAGAGGTTCTTAATAAATGCTTATTAACTGTGTTCATTGACATAGATCACAATTCCTCCATAATTTACTAGGAGATTTTCAGGAGTTGGTCTGGCTAAAGGACTCATGTTCTATGGCCAGTCTGGTGATAAACATCTCCAAACTTAGCAGGCTGGTCCTCAGGCAATAGACATGCAGGCTTATATTTGAAGCCCTTTCCAGGTTGGTGGGACCTGCCAGAGTTTGCTTTCCCTAAACAGATTTCAGCAATCTAAGAATACATCCTTTCAATTCAGGTCAAATCAATATTTTTATTTTTAAAAATTTATTTATTTTTAATCTTCAACATTCACTTATGTGAGATTTTGAGTTTCAGATGTTTCCCTCTCCTTCTCCTCCCCCTCTCCAAGATGGCATGCAATCTGGTATAGGTTCAACATATATTAAACATATTTCCACATCGGTCATGTTGTAAAGAAGCACCCGAATATCTTTAAAGCACCTATTATTTGTAAGGCACCATACCAAGATCTGGGCATACAAATCATAACTGACCATTCCTATCCTTAAGGAACTTATATTCAACTACTTCTTGTTACCAGAAGGAATTAGAATAACCCAGATCTTAAAATTAAAAAAATAAAATTTATGATTATATGAAGGGAAAACCCCTCAGTGTTACCTAGTTGAGATCCTTAGAAGGGCCTACATTGGGGAATAGATGAATGGCTTGTGATTAACATTAAATTTTTGACTCTAGTGTCTTTGAGCCAGTAGCTTTATGTTGTTCAAACATTCACCGTAAAAGCTTTTTGTTTGTCCTTTTAATTTGGTTCTATAACTTTTTGGGGGTATGATATTACAAAGATAACCTAAAAACCTAACCAATATGAACAATCACAAATCAATTCATTTCAATTCAGTACAGGCAGAGGATGAACTAGGTAACCTCTGAGACCCCTTTCAAATCTGAGATTTTGAGTCAATAAATTCAATTGAACAAATATTTAATGAGTGAATATCATGCATAAGCCATTAGTCTTGCTGCTAAGAAAGAGGTAAAAATAAATAAAACACTACCCTTGACTTGCAAAGAGTAGGGCAGAGAAGACAGTTACACAAGCACGTGAATGTGAATGAGAAGTACAAAGAAAGTGTCATGAGAGCCCAAGAGTTATCTTGCCAGTGGACTTCAATGACTCTGGAAGACAGTGTAAGGCTGATGACTTTGTGCAACTCTGTCTCACTTAAATTCAATTCCTGTGCAAGTCTAGACGTCACCCATTATCCACTATTTTACTCCAACATCATTGGTCCTCTTTGAAAACAAAGTACCAACACCAACAACAATGTGAGAGTTCAGGGAAGGGAGGGATCAACTCAGATTGGAAGCCTGGGGGACCCAAAGTAGGAGTGTAATGAGTGAGAATCAGAAATAAATTCATGATCTAGGCCTTGAAAGGCAGTTAAGATTTCAATGGGGAAAGATTGGAACAGAGAGAATTTTCCTGGTATAGTATAATTGCATGGAATGGGGAGAGTCCAAAATGTGTTCACTTTGGCTAGATTGTTGGGAATTCCAAGAAGAGTAGTTTAAGACAAAGCTTAAGACAAGAAAGGTGGGTTGGAACCAACTGTTGAGGACCTTGAATGCCAGGCCATGAAGTCTGGATTTTATTTAAGTAGCAGTGGGGAGCCTTTAAAAGATTTGGGGGCCATGAACTTGGAACTTTGCGTTAATAAGCTGAATCTATCAGAAATGTGTAGGACTAATTTTTTGTTATAAGGGATGTCCATCTTGGAGAGGGGAGGGGAAGGTTATGGGGGAAATTTAGGTGATGTAAAAACAAAAGATATCAACAACACATATATACACACATACATAATATATATATATACACATACATATATGCATGCACATATATATATGTATGTATATGTAGATACATATACACACATGTCTTTTAAAGAAATCTGTAAGATTAATTAGAGGGTTACAGACTGGAGTCAGGGAGACCAGTTAGGAACCTGATGTAGTAATCTCAGTGAGAGACACTGAGGTCATAATAATAGCATTTTATCATTGCATTGTGCCAGCGCAGAGCAGGGCAGAGGGGAGTCATGGATTTAATTTTGGTTATGATTTTGACTTGAGGAGAGTCTATTGTGATTTAACTTCTATGTATCTGGACCCATGTTCCTTTTCTTGGTTGACTCAGAGTACATATTCATATGTGATATAGGTCTAGAGAATGACATGCTCATTCTAACAAAGGGGAAACAAAGATGAAACATGGGAAAGAACAAAGAGCCCTGAACTTGAACTCAGGTTTTGGGTCCTGGCTGTGGGCAAATTGCTTTCCATCATCTATCTGCACCTTGGTTTCCTTATTTGAAATGGGTAAGGCTGGGGATATTTGTAAGCCACAGAATGCTACCATAAATGCCACTTTGCTTTGCTGCGCCCCAATGCTGCCCTACAAACAAACCCTCCTGGCTTCTTCCTAATGTAGGAGGAACTCAGCACTCTGATCTTCTACTTCTGAGTCCTCTCCATTTTTTGGGAGGGGGAAGAAGGTTCTGTACCTGTGCTTTCATTGATATTGGGGACTTCCAGGGAGGGGACTCCCTGAACTAATGCAAATGTAATTTATGCCTGCAGAAAGTTGCAAGAGATTCCAAGAGGTTAAGTGACTTGCCCAGGGTCACATAGCCCATGTGTCAGAGTTGGGACTTCAATTCTATTCACTAAACATTTATTAATGGGCCAGGCCCTGTGCTAAGTACCAGGAATACAAAAAAGAAAAAAGGGAAGAGAGCCCTTGCTCTCAAGGAGCTTACACTCTAATAGGGGAAGACGACTCAAAAGAGGGATGGGGCCAGGAGACTACCAAGAGGTGGGCACCCAGTGGGGTGAGTGTGAGATTGCTATTTGCAATTTAGCAGCTTTCTTAGACTTAGGGGCAGGAACTGGGAGTTGGAGAGACAGAAGGAGCAGGAGGCAGGGAGAAGAGGTTTTAAGGTGGTGGAAAAACAGATCCCTATGTATAGCTTGTAGATCCCTTTATGTCACTTGTGTTGGGGGTCGTGAATAGTGGTATCTGACTTAAAGGTTAACCATGAGGCTTTTATTGTGAGTGGTTATGTTTCATAGATTATTGAAGCTTACAGATAATTTAGAGTGAATGGATAACATGCTGAGGGATGCTTTCATTTTACAGATGTGGAAACTGAGGTTGCCCATGATCACACAGTTAATTATTGGCAGAAATAGGATTTGAACCCCGGGTTTTATGACCCTAAATTCAGTGCTCTTTCTACTATGTTGTTATTGCCATAGGAGCTTGATTTTCTCTGAAGCATATAGAAACCTTCCCTATCCCTCCATGGAGGCACCCTGGAAATTTCCCCAGGTGTGAGGCATGTCACATGTCACAATGACAATCCATTCAAAATCATACCTCACAAGCCCCTACTGGTAGGTATGTTTTACCAGTCCAGCAAAGGATGTATTACTCCAAGCAAAGACATTTAATTAAACAGCACAGCAAAATAAATAACAAGGCAGAGTCTTCCCCCAAATTATGACATCTACCTGTGGGAGAAGAGAACTATGCTGGGAACATATGTAACTGAGGAGGATTCATGGAAGGACACATGCAGGGAGCACTTATGGCCAGGAGATATATGGTTAGGGAGCATGTTCATAACCAGAGCGATTCATATTTTTTAAGGCATGGTCCTATTTGAACCCTGCAATGCCTCTCGGCAACCAGATCAGTATCTACAGAATCATCAGTACATTCAGAGTATAATGACAGGATGTGTCATCATGGAGTTCTATTGTATTTCTAAAATCACATGCCAAGTCTCATCACAGAATCTTTATTTTATTGACTGCACTAAAGGATATCTATTTTATGAATCACATGCTTGGAGTATATTACTTAATTTTTAGAGGAAAAAATAGCTGTAAAATTTCATAGAGGTTTTGGGAGTATAGGAGAAAAAAATTTGTTTCAATATCCTTTTGAAAGTTACCTTATATGACTAATAACATGCTGTTTAATTTTAATTCAGCATAAACTAAACTCTCCAGAGAATGTACCTTAATTTTCTTTGCTTGGAATGAACGGATCATGTATTAAAATAACTAGCAATGAAATGGATATCTGGGGAGACATTATTCCAGTTGAAGTGCTTTGTTCTTTTATTATTTTAACATTAACTCATTGTTTGAAAAGAACACACAATATCTTCTTTTCTGCATTTGAGCCAACAAGCAGAAAACAACCCATTTATTGTCCTTTCTGTCCTGTCAGGGTATTTATTCCCTTTTTTGAAGCAGGAGACCTTGATACTTCAAAGAAGTCAACTTTCATCATATTGCATTTCAAAAGCGGTACATAAGGATAGAATCTTGAGTGTCATTGAAAAGTAATGAGGGCTAAACAGGCCATTTTGCTCTTTTCCCCAGAACAGCAGGTGAATCACATGGAACTTTTTCCTAATTCTTGATCGTTGGTTCTACATTCATTGCCATGAGGCAGCTAAGAAGAACTGAATCAAAATTTGAAGAGAGTAAGCTCAAAGGACAAGTACCTTGCAATAAAGGGAAGCTGAATCAAAATCTCCCAAGGAAGATGAAGGTATCACGAGAAATTCTTTAAGATTCCCTGAAATGGTAGTAGAGTAGACCCCAAAACCTTCAGACTGGTTGAGGAAAGTAATCTTAGAATTAAGTGGATTACAAGTGGATTAAGTGGTTTTAGCCTACACTGGAGAGAGCGGTTGTTGCTTGTCCTTCATTCTTGAAGAAGACAATGACATCAAGGAGGTGATGTCATGACATACAGGTGAATTGGATTTAAGTGAGGGAGGGCTGAGCAAAGTCACTAGCCTCACTTTCTCTTTCAGAGCCATCCTGGTCCAGTGGCAAGATATAGATGAGGTTGACTGGAGATGGCCCTGGATGCAGTGGGAGACCTTGGCTTTTTTAAGCTAAGGTCTTTAACAAGTGTTTCACTGAGCTGATTCCTATTCAGTGATTATGACTAGGTAAGAAAAGAGGCAGAGAATGGGCTATTCTACCTAGTAAAAAAAAAAATCAATCTGGGAGGGGAAGACCCTCAGGGTTTCTCACCAAAATAGAAACAATTGCTATTTACATTCACTCTAAAGCCCACTGGGGCCCAAAAATGACCAAGGGGGGATTTGGTCTGCGACCTACTGTCCATCAGTCTAAGAGAGTCAGAGTGATTTGGGTTTAAGGCTTGTTCCTTAAGAAAACAATCTAGGCCTTAGACTCCAAGATATCTTGCAAGGTTTCTAGTAATCAAAATTTACATTCTTTTGGGCAGAGCACCTGCAGGCAAGGGTATGAAACCCTATGTGGACAGAGGGAAGGGAAGAGGAGGGAAGGAAGGAGAGGGGAGGGAAAAGAATAAAAGAAAGAAGAAAAGAAAGAAGGAAAGAAAGGAAGGAAGAAAGAAAGAAAGAAGGAAAGAAAGAAAGGTAGGAAGAAAGAAAGGAAGGAAGGAAAGAAGAAAGAAGGAAAGAAAGAAAGGTAGGAAGAAAGGAAGAAAGAAAGAAAGAGTGAGCTTTGTTGTCCAGCTGGACAGTTCCAGTTGGGTACCCAGAAGGGCAGCTCCTACTACTACTCACAGGTATTGCTGCTTGTCTTTCATTCTCTAAGAGGAGCATGACATCAGGGAGGTGATGCCATGACATGCAAGTGAATTGGATTTAAGTGAGGGAGGGCTGTGCAAAGTCACCACCTTCACTTTTGATGATCTTAAAACACTATATAATGCCAGCTCTTATTATTACATTAGTAAGTTGTTCTTTGAATAAAAGGAAACTTTGCCCAGTGAATAATGACTTTCTGTATGATTCATTACAGTATCATTCATGTATAGAATGGTCCTCTTGTCAGTTTTTCTCACAATGGAGGCCAAGGTTGGCCTTTGCGACCGTGTGGTAATTCTTTTGCTGCCAAAATAATGACCATCCCAGTGGCAAGTGGGGATGATTTAAAAATATATGTATATATATATGATACACAGAGGAAATTTTGGAAATGTCACATTTCAGTTTGACAGTGTAGAAATGGTCTTGTTTTCTCACACAGTTTCTTCAGGGAACCAACAATATGTTCTCTCTTTTGAAAAAGGTTTTTGAACTAAAATGAGCAGAAAATGAGCAGGTATAAATGGGCTTTCAGCATGGGCTGACATGCTAGTTGTCATCACTCAAGGTAGCACTCCATCTAGGTAGGGCCAGGGTCTGGACAGTGTAACAGTAGACAATTTAGTACTGCAGAAAATCATGCCCTGGGATGGGAGTATGGTCTAAAATTTCTTAGTAGGGCAACTTTGGCAATTAGACTACCACACCTTCAAGTAGAAAATTGTTCCATTTGGTTATAATTTCTTTATCATGTCTGAATGATTGTAAAAGATTATTTTTTCTAGTTTTTTCTTTTATTTTCTACTTTTAAGACATTATTGAAAGGTCCATTCTAGCTTGGAAAGTCTGTGATTTAATGATGGAAGAAATTTTAAAAAAATAATAGATTCATAGAAATGTTAGTGCTGCAAGAGACCATGGAGAGATCATCTAGCTGGTCCAACCAATGAGGAAATTGAGGTCCAGAGAAGTCAAGAGGTTTAACCAAGGGCCCACAGCTAGTTAGTAACAGAATTCAGTAGTCTACTGACGAGTCCATTTTTCTTCCTACCATACCATATACATATGTACATATACATATTTATACATATTTATGCATACATACATAGTAGACACATTGAGAAATACCTTTTCTAAACATGCTTGAGCAAGTTCCAGTTTGCCCAAGTATCATGTTAAAAATCAATCATTAAGAGATATCAAGAACTATCCATCTGATTTTTTTTTTTGACAAATTCCATTCTGCCTTAGACATTGGAGAATCATCCATTGTAATGAGAGAGAAATTTCCTCACACTCCCTTGCCATACTTTTGAAGAAAGTAGAAGGGAAAGTGTGAAATTGGAGTTGTAAGAGGAGAGGGTTAGTCTGATTGATGTGGTTTGGGGTTGTTGGAACCTTCAGGTTCCATCACCCCATCATGATCTGATAGGACTTGAGGAGGGGTGGCTAATTCCCAGTTTGTCAATCATTAGGAGTTGGCTATGTGCCACCAGCAAGGCTCCACTGGTATAGCCAGCATCTCTTGAACTGCTTCTGCACATTTCTCTCGAGATCCAATCTCATCAGGTTGACTGGGAACTTCTTAAATTGATCCTGACTCCCTTGATCCACTTTTCTTTCATCTCCTCCCCTCCCCTGCAATCTCCACCTTTATCTACACCAGGATAATATATGAACTTTTCTCTTTGGCATTTCAGGATGATTACATATTTTTCTTCCTTCACTGATGTCATGCTCCAGACAAATTGATCTACTTAGTGTTTTCTTATATGCAAATGTCCATAGTTTGCCTCTATATTTTTGCACAGGTTGTCCCTCTGCCTGGAACACTCTCTCCCCTCCCCTGTGATCTCCACTTTACACAAAGCAATTATGGACATGGGAGAGGAATACTAACAATGGGAAGGATGAGGAAGGGTCTCTTAAAGGCAGTGTTTAGTTTAGTCTGGAAGGAAACATGGTTTCCAAGAAGTGGAGGTGAGAAGGGAGAACGTTCCAGGCAGAGGGACAGCCTGTGCAAAAATATAGAGGCAAATTATGAACATTTGCATACAGAAAACACTAAGTAGATCAATTTGTCTTGAGCATGACATCAGTGAAAGAAGAAAAACGTATAATCATCCTGAAATGCCAAAGAGAAAAGTTTGTATATTATCCTGGTGTTAAGGCACCAGGGAGTAACACGGCCAGGCCTATGACTGAGAAATATAAGTTTGTCAAATGTGGAAGATGCATCAGAGAGAAGAGAAAACAGAGGCAGAAGGTCTAAATAGGAAGCTATCGTCATAGTCCAGGGAAGACGTGATGAGGGTCTGAAATAATTTGGTTGTAGTGTGAGTGGAGAGAATGGGACAGAGCAAAGAGCTCCTTCCAAAGCCTACAGTTCAAGAGGGCTCTCTGGTCAGCCATCTCCTCATTTCCCACCTGACAGTACTCTTTGGGACGCCCCCATCACCAGCTGGTGAGCGCTCCCCTCACCCTTTTCAGCTTCCTTTTGTGTGTCGTCTTCCCTCAAGGGATCGTAAGCTCCTTGAGGGCAACGATTGTTTTTCTTTTTCATATTTTTATCCCCAGAGTTTAGCACAGTGTCTACCACACAATAGGTGCTTAATAAATGTTTATTGACAGACTGATAGATGTGGAACGTGTCCTAGAAGTAGAATGGACAGGGCTTAACAACTGATTGAATTTGGAGGATAAGGAAGATGTAATCATTGATTGTAGTGTAATCATTAGATGTCCAAAATCCTATGGTGAAGATATTTACTACAAAAGTTATTAGATAATGATTCCTGCCATATTTACATTAGCCAAAATACTAATAAAATCACTTGGTAAATTAAATGTGGCACTACTATGTCAGTGGTTCCTATATCCTAAATGCATCTTGTCAGTGGCCAGAGGCAGTAGGAGTTCATCTTCTGGATTAATAAATGTTAGTTGATCAATTAGCCATGAATGCACATTAAAAGACCAGAATCATGTCATTTTCAGATATTTAGTAGCCGGAATGAACTGAATACATATAAAAAATTATCAATCACTAAACATATATTAAGAACATACTATGTACAGGGCACTGTGCTAAAAGCTATTGACTTTTTGCCTTTCTTCTGACTATCTTTCAAGGTCAGGGCTATCCTGAACCTTTAGCCAGGGCAAATATTAGCTTGGAGTGTTGGGTGCTTTGGGGATGGGCAAATGGAATTGTAAAATTAGTAGATTATGGTCAATACTTCAAGGTAGGATCTTGTGATCTCATGGAGATAGATAACTCTTGAATGAGGAAACTATCACAGATCAGCAACTCTTTGCAACTTGCAGTCTCAGATTGTTGCCCGGAGTGGAGGGGTCAAGCGTGCATCTCACCCTATATGCATTCCCAAGCTTGACCCAAATCAGGTTAAAATGTAATTAGGAAATATTTAATAGAATAGATAGAAATGCAGAAAAATGTAGATAACATCTAATTTAGAAATTAAGTCGATATGCACCTGAAAGGTTGCTTATGAACAGACTGACTGTTCCTACAGGCACCACTGGCCTAGAGAAACTAGAGGTTAAGTGACTTTCCTAGGGTCACACAGTCCTTACATGTCATAGTGGGGACTTGAAATTAGGTCTTCCTGGCTTCTAGATGGCTATCCAGCATGACATACGGCCTCTCATAATCATATTTGTTTGAATTTGGTTAAAAGAAAGGCTTAAATTCAGGCAATCTGTGTAGGTTATTTTGATATATAAGATTGCTAATAACTAGGTTGGCTGTAATTTTCATTGTCAATTGGTTTTGTAAGGATTATGCAGATAGAATCTCAGTGTCTCTGCTCTTTAGATCTATTTGGAGGGTGATTATTGCCTAGATGAGGAGTTGGGGAACAAAACAAATAATGTCCCTTCTGTATCTTATGCTTTATTGGTGAAATATTTGATTATCCAGGTCACCTTTGTGATAAAATGATACATTGGAATATCACTTGAGAAGAAGTAATAGCAAGGAGCAAGCCAGGGACAAATTGGTGATAACATTTTTTCATTCCTAAAAATATATTTGTAGGTTCCAAGTCCCTTAGTTGGAGCCTACCCTAGATGTCCTGTATATGCAACAGATCCAGCTGAGGGCCTACGAGGTCAAATTAAAGTGTTAAAATTCTCAAGCTGTGACAAGTGGGATCTACACTTCTCTGTCTTACAATATAGCCCATTCAACAATAACCACTGGAGCAAACTTGTCACTTGATGTCCAAATTCCTCTGTCTGATGAGAAAAGGTTAAAATGTTAGGTGATTCAGCAAATTTACCTCATTGATAAAGTGCTGTCTTACTGCAAGAGTGTCAGATTTAATGGCTTTACTCACCTACTTGGACCTCCTGCTAAGCTTATTTAGCTCCCCCTTTAGGCAAGGTTGTGTGATGGGTGCTGGAAAGTCAAATACAAAAAGGAAACAAGGACCTTTGGGAGAAATGACCTTGCCTCCTAGAAACTGTGCTATAGAGGAAAGCTTGATATAATCTGACATGTGCCTTAGATTCTGGCAAAACATTCAGAGAAAAGATAGTAGGGATCTTATGGACTCAAATTATATGTGGAAATCAGTCTAGGAGGGATGGGAAACTTGAGGATAAAATTCTGAAGACTCAAAGGAAAACAATTCTACCTAGACAGCTAAGTGGTGCAGTGCTTAGAGTATTGTGCCTGGACTCAGGAAGACCTGAATTCAAATCTGGCCTCAGGAACTAGCTCTGTGATGTTGGGCAAGTCACCTTGCCCACCCAGCCAAGCCTCAGTTTCCTCAACTGTAAAGTGAGAATCGTAATAACAGCTACCTGTATCAGCAATGCAGTATTCACAATGCCTACAGCAACTATAAGTATGCTGATATGGTTATTAATCACAAAATGTAACAGGCTCTCTACATGGGAAATATAGCTAGATCATTTATTCAAATACCAGAAAACTGAGTCCCAAAACCAGAAAGTCAAAGCCAACACAGTAGTTACGAAGTTGGCACATGTAGTTAAAATAGTAAACACACACATTCTCAAGCCTTCAAAACAGGACAGGCTACTTCAGGCAAAGATCCTCCTCTCTTCACTCACGACAGCTGCTCAGCGTCCGGGCAGCTTGCTCCCAGCAGCTCCAACCCCCCAGCAGTTCCCATCCCTGGCAGTCCTCAGCAGGAGTCCTTAGCAGAGATTCTGGCAGGCTTAAAGAAAAAGCTGCAACTGCAGCCATTGCTTCTGCCACTGCTTCTAGTCACCACTGCACGGATGCTAGTTTGGTTCCAGCGTTCTCTTGCTCCACCCCTTCCTGCTATGTCAGCAAGTTCAAGGGGCATGGAAGATCTTCAAATCCCAGTATCATTGTGCGACCTCCCAGGGTTGTTGTGAAGATCAAAGGAGACAATATTTGTAAATTGCTTAGCATGCTGCCTGGTAGACAGTTGGTGTTATGTCAGTGCTGGCTACTTTACTAAGGAGGTAGAAAAATAGGAGTTGTGGATGCCCAGGGAATTCACCAACCAGCTTACATTTTTAAAAAGATATCTACAGAAGGTAGAACAAAGACCCATACCAGATGATGAATATAAGAACTTGGGATGGTCCTCAAAGAATGATGTTAAGAAAGTTAAAGTCCAACATGGGCCGAGGATGGCAGGGAGAGTTTTTTTTTTTTAAAGATTTTTCTTTTTTAAATTGTATTGGGGGAAAAGATGAGGACCAAAGAAGAGATAAGACTACCACTAATGGTATGATGATATCTGGCAAGGAAGTTAAGGCATTTTTATTTTGCTTTTTAAAATTTTTTTCTCTGCTACACAGAATGAGAATCACCACCAAATTAGAAATGTATAAACAAAGATGGCTAAGAGGGATAAGTAAGGAGAGAATAAGAGAACACCTAGTTGCCCTTGATGAATTCAAGGCACTCAGAATGGCCAAGGTGAACCATATCCTCAGGTGCCAAAAGACCTGGCTGAGCCTGTGGGGGATGAGCTGCTGTCAATGATATTTGGAAGATCTTAGAGAAGAGAGAGGCACTAAAAGCCTGGAAAAGGGCATATGTCCCAATTTCCAGAAAAGGCAAGAAAATAGCATCTGCCAACTAGGCCAGTGAGTTTAACTTCAATTCCTGGGAAAATTCTGGAACATGGCATTTAAGACAATTTTAGTTAACGTCTAGAAAAGGAGATAGTGATTATAAAGAGCCATGTGACTACATGAAGAATAAGTTATGCCACACAAGCTCGTTTCCTTTTTTGGACAGGCTTACTACACTGGTATCAAGTGAATGACATAGGTATAATTCACTTAGATTTTAGCAAAGCAGCTGCTAAGGTGCCTCATTATTCTTGTGAAGAAGATGGAAAAATGGGGGCTATATGGTAATGTAGTTATATGGATTTGAAACTGGTTGAATGGCTGGATTCAAAGAGGAGCTGTTAACAGACCAATGTCAATATGGCAGGAGGTCTTGAGGGGAGAACCCCAGGGTTCTGTGCTTGGCCCTGGACTGTTTTAACATTTTTACAGTGACTTGGATATAGGCAAAGGTGGTCATTTTACAAGTTTGAGTCTTATAATATTAGGCTAGATGAGGAACCTCAGGATGGGAAGGACCTCAGAATGGCTAAGAGGTAGCTTTATAGTTGACAGGACCATTTATCAGTGAAGGCAAAGAACCAATTTTCACCACCATGTTTGGATTCTCTGCTACATCAATCTTTGTTCTTCCATGATCTCTTTGCCTGTAGTTTCTTCTTCCACAAATGTCTATGTATACATCTGGGATAGGTTTCTTTCCTTGGGGGATGTGCTTCTTAGGTCCCTTGAAGAGCCACATGGATGCTTAAGCCTCTGTCCAGGGAACTTTGTCCATGACTATGTATAACACTTCTCAGTCCCACTCCTCGGCATGACTTCTCTTGGATCTGGCCAAAGCCAATTCGATGAAAAGAAAACTCAGACACAAACATCATCATCAGTGTCATTGATACTCTTTGTTGTTGCAACAAGATAGGACCCTGAGTCAAATGCCAGAATAAAGGGCCTTATCAACAAGGAAATAAGGACCCAGGACAAGGGGAGTTCATAGTCTTTTCCAAGAGTTCATGGCTTGTCAAGGAGATGCTGGGGGAGGTTGGCCCCCTTCCCCCAGCTGAACCTCTCCTTGCAATGATGGATACGAGGTAATGATGAGAGGCTCTCAAAGAAGTTGGATAACATGAATTTGTAATAGTAGTATGCATATTTTGTTTTTGTTTTTCATTAACAATTTTCTGCTCTCTGGGTCTAGGGACATCACACCATTGGTGTGATACAGAGTTAGGGATTGGCATGGTAGATATAAGTAACAGGTAAAGGAATGAAAGAGTTTAGTGTGGTGGTGAAAGTAGCTGTGCCGAAGCTGATCCTGTAATTAAGGGAGGGGATTTCAGTCTAGAATGAGATGGGGATAGTTGGTGAGGTGGGAGTGAGGATTGTCTCTTTAGCATAATTCCTTAATGACTGAGAGCAGCTCAGTTAGAATAAACAATTATCATCTGCCTGGGGGGTTGGGGTGGGGAGGGTAATGTTTATTTTACTAAGAGGAACAATTTCAAAGAATTTGGAGGAGACTTGGCTAAAGAAGATGCCTTCTCTAAGTATCTAATGCTCACTTGGTTTTGAAGTTAGAATTTGTGCTATGTAAAATCCACATCCAACTTTCTGACTAGTCGATGATGGACATCTCAATTAGGGCAGGTTGATACAATGGAAAGAACAAGAGATTTGGAGTCAAGACACCGGACTCCACTCCATCGCTGACACCTGTGTGATCTTGGATAAATCTTCCTGGTGTTAGTTTCTTCATCTGTAATGTGAAGGAATTGGAGTAGAGGGTTTTTAGGTTTTCTTCAGCTCCTAATTCCTTGTATTCTGAGTTAATTCAATAAATGTTTATTGAGTGCCTTGTCCAAAGCACAGAGGAAAAAAAAAATACAAGTCTCAAATAATTCCTGGCATCAAGGAACAGCAATGACAATAATAGTATTTCTGTCTTACTTTAAGGTTTGCAAAGCAATATTCTCTCATTTTATGCTCACAAGAATTCTGCAAGGTAGGTGCTATTATCGTCCCTGTTTTACAGATGAAGAAACAGACAGAAAGAGGTTAAGTGGTTTACCCAGGATCACATAGCTAGTACATTTCCAAGACCTGACTTAAACTGAGGTCTTCCTGACTCCAGGTCCAGGACTTTCTATCTACTATTCCGCTTTATTAGCAGTGGGTGTGGAGCGATTATAAGCCCTGGGGTTGGTAGGAGCAATAGATGGAATGAGTGTGAAGAGACAGAGAGAACAGATAAGAAAGTTGGGGTTAGGAAGGAGAGAAAGTATTTTGGTTTTAAAACTTGAAGGTAAAACAGCGTCAATAGGATACAGATGGAAGGGTGATGTCAAAATAACCCCACATCATTAAGTCCTAAAAATGAATCTGTTGAAAACAGTCTCAATTAGTCATTTAAAGATTTTAGAATAAGTCCTTGATTGATTGAGATATGTTCTTAGTTGATAAATGTAGTGGGGCTAAAACCCCAAAGTAGGGTGGGTTGTCTTCTACAGACATAGTGGTAAGGCAACAGGTATGGAATAACGATAAAACATAGAAGAGATGAAGACTCTTCAAGGGAATGTGAAGTCGAGGAGTCAGATGAATTACTGATGTAAGTGTTAAAAATATCTGTAGTTGAGAGTAAGAGTTTGGGAAAATATAATTCAAGTGCTCAAGTCACCTAGGAAGGTAGAAGTCATTCCTGTGGGGTGATAAAGAATGACAGTGATGAATTGCAAGAGACAATAAAGTTAGGTGATCTAACATTCAAATGAAGAGGAGAGAGACAAAAGTGGGTCAATGCGGATTCTGGTGCCATTGTCAACAATGGGTTATAAGTGGTTGCAAGGAAAGGAAGGCCAGGAAGGACCTGGACTAAAAGTAGAATTAAACTGGAATGTCTGAAAGAACTCAATTGGCAAAGGGTCATGAATGGCAAGTCAGCTATTCAAGGAAGGGGTGTGTGAGTACTGTAAGTTCAGACTGAAAGATAAGATCAGAGTTCAAGTGTACCAAGCAAGAAACAGGGAATTGTTAGAAGCAAATTCAAAATAAAGAGACCAGAGTAAGAGTCCAAAGATTCAGATAAAATAGGAAGAGATAAATAGGGAATGGATTCCAAGCAAACAAGCCAGGGTCAGTGCCCAAGGCCTCTTATAAAATGGGAGGGAATGAGTAGAAGTGTACTCTAGACAAGATTTAGCACAGTGGTCAGGGGGTCAGCCAGATAAATAATTCTGTACGAGTGGCAGAACAGGAGTCTGGCAATCCAAGAACTGAGGCCAGCTGCTCAATGCCCTGGTCTTGTGTCCTGATTCTTGCAGGCAATCATGGGTTTGCCAGTATGAGCTGAGAAGCACTAAGAGGCAATGTGCAAATACCACTTTCACAGAATTACAGAATCTCAGAGTTGGACCTCAGAAATCCTTCAATTAAATCTATACCTAACCAAGAGTCCCTTCTAAAACATCTTCAACAAATGGCCATCTAGCCTTTAGTGAGAGAAAGGGAACCCCTTCCTAAGACACTGCTTTCTGTCTTTGTATAGATCTAATTCTTGGGAAATTTCTCTCTCCATTATGCAGAAATTTGTTTCTGCAGCTTCCTCACATTGAACCTAGTTTTGACCCCACATGGGGGAGGGGGCAGAGTGAAGCAGAATAAGTCAATTTCCTCTTCTATGCGATAGCAATTTTTCAAATTCTTGAAGGGTTCCTCCCTTAACTCTACTTGAAAGCTCTTCAGGTATGTTTAGTCTTCATAGTTTGCTTCTCATATAGTAGTCATCTGCTTGGATATTTAATGGTTTTTTTTTTTTTAATTAGAGAGCACATTCTTCTTAAGAATGGTAGGTCCTGATGCTTGTTCCTGACATTTGTTTTTGGAAATTAACAAAAGGCAGCCATAATTGCATACGTTTAAATATTTCTCAATTTCTCCAAACTGAATTCATTCATCAAACATTTGTCTAGTACCTACAATATGACAAGCATTGGTGCTGGGGAGATACAAAGGCAATATTGAGTTTGGAGAACAGCAAGTGGGTTGGTGTATCTGAAATGTAGAGTTCATGAAGGGGAGTAATGTACAATAAACCTGAACAGGTAGGTTGGAACCAGAGTGGCTTGTATTTTATTCAAGAGGGAGTCACTGAAGCTTGCAGAGTGAGGGGGAGAGATGGTTAGTCAGATTTAGGATGTAGAGTCTTGAGGCAGGGAGGAAACTCATGATGTTATTGTGAGAGTTCAGGTGAGGAGTGATGCATTAGGATGGTAGCCTTATGAATGAAGAGAAGGAGACAGATGTGAGAACTGTATGAAGAGAGAGTCAAGGAGACTTGACAACTGATTGAATATGGAGAAGGTGGGGCAAGGGAGAATGAAGAGTCAAGGCTAAGTGAGTTTGAGAGTTTGGATTACTGGAAGGACGATGGTACCTTCAACAAAAATAATGGAATTAGGGTGAGGGGAGGGTTAAGGAGAAAAGAGAAGTTCTGTTTTGGAATTATTAAGTTTAAGCTGCCTACAGGAACATTTGCTTAGAAATGTCCAACAAGCATTATCAATTACTTCAAGACAGGATTCTGTACAAATTAAATTTTATAGCCATCACACCACTTTCTTGAATTCAACTAATAATCATGGCACTCACATTTCCATTATTTTCCTAAAGACACTCTTCTCAAGGTACAAAGCTCCTTTCCACATGTTGAAAATATCTCATTTCAAGGGTTTGTATGATTATTTCCTTGTGAGTTAACTCAATATAAACAAAACATTGTTTACCAAAAAAAATTAACCCATCTACTTGTTTCTACTTTACACATCACAAAACACCTAGTTCTCTTAACAACACAGAATCCCATAAGAACTCAATCAAGTTCAAGTCAATAAACATTTATTAAGGACCAGTTATATGTAAGGCACCTTGAATGTGATTAGAGAAAGCTACAAAAAGCTACAGAGAATTTCTGTAGATATTTCTGAAACATAGAGTACTATGATGGACAGAGGTCCAGCCTTAGAGTCAGAAAGGCCTGTTTTTAAGAAAAAATACTTTTGTATTTCAGTACTGTGATCTTATCAATGTGGGTATTACTTCCAGTGGTACAAATTTTAACCTATTCACAGCTTCTTCCTCTGTAACTCTTGTGTATGTCCTCCTGTAAATCCTTAATCCAATGTTCTGGGAACTTTCCTCAAGATACTTCAGCATTGTTTTAAGCCACTGTAGTATAGAGATTGGCCATTGAATATACCTCATTCTTGCTATATAACCAGTCTACTTCATCTTTTGCTCCAAATTTCTTTGATGATATCCTTCATGTTAATTCTGAGAGACAATTCTTAGTTGGCAATTTACCACAATCTTCTGACACACTCCATGTGGCTTAAAAGATTGAGAAATTGTCATCTAATAATACCCATGGAGACATTCCTTGATATTACTGGTGTTCAGTTATATACTGGTGCCTGGAAAGTGATAATTTATATGGCCAGGGGGTGTGTGAAATAGATAGTGGTGGTGGAATGAGAGAAAGAAAAACTCAGAGGAATATAACCAGAGGTTCCCAAACTTATTTGGCTTATTGCCCCCTTTAAAAAAATTTACTCAGTGCTCCTCTGGAAATCTACTTTTTTTAACCCTTTAATTTTTTTTTTTAAATTTTCATCATTTCAAAGAAATATAATTTTTTTAAAAAAAAGATACATCTGAAATTTACTAATTTATTGTAAATTTGTGGGGTTTTTTCCTGCATTGAAATTTTGATGACCCAATATTGCATCATGTAACTATATAGTATTGTATTGTAAACAAGTCATTAGAGGCACATATTTTTTTGCTAATGCATGCTGGACTTCCCAACAATATACAACACACTCACCTGCCATCACTTGCTTGGTAAGACCTGTTCTTGAACTTGACCCCTGATTGGTTATAATTCGTATTTTGGAAAATATGTAATCAATACTACTTTAACCTGTTACACAACAGATGAAACATGTATGAACAGTTTTTCAAAATGTTCCTCTCTTCTGTTTTTTCCTTATGCTTCCACTGCCTCCTTATTTTATTTAATGCCCCCCAGTTGCACCTGAGGCTACTACTGCCCCCTGGATTGTTCCAGTGCCCCCCAGGGGGAGAATCACTCACTTTGGGAATCTGTGAATATAACAGAGATGAATTGCAACAGCATTCTGAGAGATGTAGTTTGAAAATAGTTCAATATTTCAAAGATTTGTCATTCCACTGGTATGTATACATTGATGCAGATTGCATCTCAGTTTATCTTAGTTAGTTGGTCTTCAAGAGCTCCATCACCTTGAGGCCAACCTAGTGAAGAGCCTCTCTAAGTGTAGCTAGTTTGGTTTTTATATATAGATGTGCATGTTAGACTTGGTACCTAAATTAGGTGAGAGCATGTCCCAGTCTGCTATTCACACACCCTAGACTAAGTGCTAAAAGACCTTCTAACTGCGAACTGTAATGATATTGCACAAAGAAACTTTGTCATACCCCAGAGAGCAACTATAAATTATCAAGCAAGTTGAGAAGGGATTCAGTCCACAAACTGAAGCATGAGTGGCTTTCCTTCATATTCCTAAGGAGGAACTTCTGGGAAGGGAAGTGGGGAGAAAAGACCTTAGCTTTTGCCTTGGCCAAGTTCCTCCCCAAACTCCCCCACTGACTTTGACTAGAGTAGGACCTTTCAAGCTTCAAAAATTCTGAAGGATGTCAGACCTCTCTTCTTCCTTCTGGATTCCTATTCCCATCACCCTATGAGCTGGTGACAGGAATCAAGGACAGACTGGATTTATGGTTCTACAAGAAATCTAGCAAAGCAACTGTAGTTCTTGCTTTATGTAAATTCACATGATGCAAATTGGATTTTATGTAAAGAATTCTGAAAGAAATCTGTATTCCAAAAATAAAAAAATCTGTTAACTTTACTGTTCAGTACTCTATTTCTGTTCCTGCCCCTTGGCTTGGTGCTCCACCCACATGCCAGCCAAAAAGAAAAAGAAAAACAACAACAAAAACCCACCCTCCAAGTGAAAGTAGATAAATAGACCTGAGAAGAGATTGCTACCTCCTGTTGTCCAGGGCTTATCTGGCACTGAGAAAAGTTTGATCCTGTGTGTCTATCTTCTCTGTCTGTCTGTGCTGGGGTGCCATGTGTCTGTCCCCCTTCTGTGGTGTGTTCTTCCTCTCAGTTCTGGCCAGGACCCTTGAATGTTCTTCATTCTGGCCCCAGCCCTGAATGTTCTTCCTTTTGCTTTCACTTCTCTGTCTCCAGTTACCTCCCTTCATAGTTACAGCTTTCTTCTCCACTTCCAAGGGCACTTTACATAGAGCTCTGTTGAATGTTCATTTGCATAAAGCAAGAACTGTCTGTACACCATCCCTAAAGGGGATTTCTTCAGCACACCAGAGAATAGGATAAAAGGACTTCCAGAAACTAGGAGCTGTTTGCTCCCTTTTCCACATGTGATTTCTAAGCTTGAACCCACTTTCCCCTGCACTCTATATGTACACATGGAATAGACAGTAGCAGGTATTTTGTGCCAACTAATCTTATAACATTAACTTAGTAAATACTCCTTTCTAAAACCTACTTTAGACTGACTGATTAAATTGATTCTTAACAGATAATCTTAGGTGGGTGGATGGGGGAGGTGGAGGGGGCAGGGAAGTATGGTGGTAGAGCTTTAAATTGATGGCATTAGAAAATCACTCCCAACTCCCAAAGTATACCCTAGTATCCTGAGGGAGAGTAGTCAAGTAGCCAGCCTAGCTCTGGATACCCAAGTTATCTAGGAGAGCAGGAGGTGGAATGAAGATTGTTAGGTATTACATGGGCTATCAAAGCTTTTCCAGTCTGAAAGATCTTTCTCATGCTTGCATACCATTGGCAGAACTTTCAAGAAGCCCAAAGGCACCTCCATGTCACTTTGAAGCAACAAAATAGGATTTCAGTAGAAGAGTATAGCAACATAGAAGATAAATTATGCTGTGATTTAGAACTCAGGTCACAGTCTATATTAAAGATAAATGAAACAAATATATGGCACTGCCTTTTGATTTCTTTTTGATAATATTCCTAGATTCATTTCATTTAAGAAAATGTTTTCCAATTGTTGCCCTTTCTTTATTTAGGGATTGTTTTACATGACCACAGGAAAACTCATAAAAATTTGTAATGAGCTTGGCAAAATGAAGAAAAGCTAACACTGAGTAGGCATATAGCAAAGTTCTGCTACTATTACTTTCAAGTGGTAATAGAATATGGGATCTTGATTGCTATTCATAGGAAATGGGTGGGAAAAAAGAGACCCAGTTCATTCCTCAACCAGTGTAGGATTACTCTTTTCAGTTATACCACTGTGGCTGAACTTCACTGTTTTCTCTTTGGTCCAACTTGTGTTTTTTCTCCTGTATCTCTACCAATCCCAGCCCTCATTCTGTCTCCTAAATCTTTGTTCTCTATGGTTTCAAGTGTCTTGTCACTTGGGGAACTGAATGTTGATTTGAAATACCTGTTCAGTGTAGGTTGACTTTGTAGTGTAGGTCTGCCCCATTATATTTTATAGCACTGTTTAAATGTCCTCATTCTTGACAGGCTCTTAATGATTTAATGAGTCATATTCTCCACGGTAGCCACTCCCTTTGGGAGGACCAGTAATATTTCTAGGTCACTAGTACAGTGAAGTGGCTTAGAGAGTTGGGAGAAGACAACCAGTACTTTTATTTTATTTTATTTTATTTTTACCAGAAGTAAAATATTTTCTTTGCAGCTTTTCAACTTCGTTTAATCCCCTTCATCTTTGCTCTATGTTTTAATTTCCGTTCTTGGAATTAAGACTAAAAATATTTTTGTAACTTATCATGTCTTTAGTTACTCATCTTTTGGCAGGCTCTTAAATATGTAGGCTTTGCATATTTAATTTTTTCCCTCTTTTTTGATGAAAAAGTCCTTCATTTTTATTCCTTTTCTAGATTCAATCTTTGTGGTATCCTAGCATTTGCAGACCATTATTACATAATATAGCATGGACTCAGCATAACAACAAGGAAAGACTATCTGCCTTGATATTCAGTTCAAATCAGCCCTGACCTGTTTCTTATCTACGTCACACTGGAAACTTATCTCTAATGTGTTTTTTCCCATAATATCTAATTCTGCCTCACCTACTACCCCCACTCCATCCCAGCTATCCTCATACCTCAGAATTACTATCTTCTAGGTTTCTTTCTGTAATGAACCCTAATATGAGAGAAATTTCCCAACAGGTATTAGATGACAAGTCTGCAAGCTGTATTGTTTTACATTCTTATTTCTAACCAATTATATAGGTATAAAGTATGCATATATACTATGTATGTGCATGCATATGTCTGTGTGTGGACACACATGTATATACCTCTGGGTTTTTTTCCCTTTTTTTTGCCTTCTCTAATTTCTGACAAGGTGGTATCTGAGATTTTCCTCAATATATCTCTTACTTTATTTTTGAGACCATTAGTAAATATATTGAATAAAGTCAAACCTAAAGTACTTGTGCTTGTGTTGTGCTTCATATTACTATTGTAATCTCTATCTACATCCATCTAT
>CM053581.1:489007548-489042685 GCA_028627135.1 Pseudochirops cupreus
AGGTAGTCCAATAATTTTTAAATGGTCTCTCCCAGATCTATTTTCCAGGTCAGTGGTTTTTCCAAGGAGATATTTCACATTGCCTTCTATTTTTTCATTTGTTTGGATCTGTTTAATAGTATCTTGATTTCTCATAAAGTCATTAGCTTCCATTTGCTCCACTCTAATTCTGAAGGAATTATTCTCTTCAGTGAGCTTTTGAAATTATTTTTCCATCTGGCAAATTTGACTTTTTAAGGCATTCTTCTCCTCTTTGACTTTTTGGGCCTCTTTTGCCATTTGAGTTAGTCTATTTTTTAAGGTGTTATTTTCTTCAGTCAGGCTGTTGATTCTCTTTCCATGATTTTCTTATATCATTCTCATTTCTCTACCCAGTTTTTCTCCACTTCTCTTATTTGGTTTTCAAAATCCTTCTTAAGCTCCTTTATGGCCTGTAACTAGTTCATATTTTTCTTGGAAGCTTTTGGTGCAGGAGTTCTGATTGTGTTGTCTTCCTCCTGTTCCATGCTTTGATTCTTTCTGTCTCCAAAAAAGGAATCTAAAGTTGGATTGCTGAGCTTGCTTTGCTTCCTTTGCCTGTTTATTTTGCCAGTCAATTAACTTGACTTTTGAGCCACAGTAGAACTCTGCTTCCAAAGGGGAGAGCTTTGTCCCAAATTGCCGGGGTTTCACAGCTACCAGAGCTATTAGGAGGCTGCCAGCTCCACAGCCCCCACCAGCTTTAGATCACTGGTCAACATACCTTAGGCCTACCACCCAACACCATGATCCTGATCCAGGCAGGTTAAGGCAAGAGCACTTAGCCTCTGAATGGTTGTTTGGCCCCCCTGCAATCTGCGGGCTGGGAGCTCTGAAGCAGCCACATGGAGGTGGCTGCAGGGGCCGCTTCTGCCGCTTCTGGCTCTGGGGGCAGACAGCCAGATTCGCTCCTCCATCCCACCCAAATTCAGCTGAGTTCCACTGACCTTTCACTTTGTCTTTGACATTTATGGGTTGATAATTCTGGAAACCACCACAGCTACAGGTGATCCACTCTCCTGAATGCTCCAGCAGCAGCTTGTTCTGGCCACCCTGGAGCTAAAACCATGGCTCACTCAGGGCTGGTCTTAGCTCCCAACAAGCTGTGATGAACCCTTCCTGTCCACCTGCCAGGCTGCCTTCAGTGAGATATATGTTTCTCTGTCACTTTGTGGGTTCTGGATCTCTAAAATTTGTTTAGAGTCATATTTTGTAAGGTATTTGAGGTGGGTATGGGGGGAGCTCATGGAGTTTTCCTGCTTCTACACCTCCATCTTTACTCTGCCCCCAAAAGTCTCTTTTCATAATTTTCTTAATTTTCTTTCATTACCCAATTTATTTCCTAATTTTTTCTAAACATCTCTTATTTGATTTTTAAAGTCCTTTTTAAGCTCTTCCAAGAACGATTTTTGGGCTTGTGACCATTTGGCACTTTTCTTTGAAATAGAACTAGCTGCTTTAACTTCACTATCAAACTCTTCTGAGTTTGAACTCAGATCTTCTCTATCACCATAATGGCTATCTAAGGTTAGGTTCTTTCTCTTTTGTTTACTTCTTTTTTTTTTTTTGCTTTTTGGAGGGGGGAAGGCAGGGCAATTGGGGTTAAGTGACTTGCCCAAGGTCACACAGCTAGTAAGTGTTATGAGTCTGAGGTCAGATTTAAACTCAGGTCCTCCTGACTCCAGGGCCAGTACTCTATTCACTGCACCACCTAGCTGCCCCACTTACTCTTTTTTTTTAAGTGGCTTATTTTTTGGCTGTTAACTTTGTTTTAGAGTTGGGCTCTTGTCACAAGGTGTAGAAGAAAATATCTCAAGCTTCAAGTTTTTTGTGAAATTGTTTTCTGATCTCAGATACTCCTCCATGTCCCTGAGCCTCAATCAGGGATCCCAGCAATGCTGTCACCACAAAGGCTCATACTCAATGTAGTCCCTCCTGTGGCAACAAGCTTCAGCTCTTCCCTCTGCCCTGGCACCAAAACTAGGGAGTCTTCTCTCCTGCAAGTGCCCATACCCAGCAGGGCCCCACCTCTGTAGCCCATACTCACTAGCTTCTCCTCTGCCACAGCCACAGCCCAGGAGCACATCTAGTCAGCACAACCCGGCCTGGCATCCTCTAACAACAGAGGGTCCTTCAATCTTCCCCTGTTCAGATGTCTGACTCCTATACTGTCTGTGGGGCAAATGTTCCTGAAGCTGCCACCAGACACAGCTGCCTCTGGGGCTTGTTGTGTGTTGATTCAGGGATATCTTCCCAGAGGTATATGTACTTCAGTCAGTCCAAACCACTACAGAAGAAGGTCAAATCTTTCCTAGCATCATCCCACACTGTCTTAGGCTGGACTATTGCTTTACTCTGACTTTTATTATTTCTGCCACTTATTTTAAATTGGGGAGCAGGGGGAGAAATCTGGGAGAACCAGGTAATTTCCTGACCTATTCCACCATCTTCCCAGAATCCTCTCTTGCTTTCTTTTTAAAACCTCTTCTTGTTTCAGAACTTAAACCTCAGTCACCTGTGTCTATTCCAGAAAAGCCCTTGTACCTATGAAATTTGGGTGAGAAGACAGGCAAATTCTAATGACTAAAATAGGTTTGGAGAATTCTTTGTAGATTTTTGTATTTCAATTGAATTCAACAACAACAATAAAATATTAAATATCTTCTCTGAGAAAAGGACTGTAGCCAGTCAGACACAGTCCACAGTCCCTGCCCTCTTAGAGCTTGTCATCCGGTGACGGAGATAAGCTACATTAGGATGCAAAGTAGAGTGTGACTAATATATTCAAGGACGCAAAACAAAATTACAATAACAACAATTCAGAGGGAAAGAATATTATTTCCATCTCTCCCATCAGTCAAGCTAACCAAAGATTGCTGGAGACAGTATACCTTAAACTTCATTCAACAATTTCCTTCTTTTTAACAATGCTTATCCTAACTCCATGTCTTAGAACCACTTTTTGCCTTCTTTAAACCAATTCTGAGGCAAGGAAGAAGGTTGGATTCTGGTTCCTATTTGGCAGTAAGCTACATGATCACAGCAACATGATCACCTTAGTCTCCCCAAACATCCTAAAAAAATTACATGGGAAACCCATTGCTCAGGATAAAAGAGCTAGAAAAGCCCGTACTGTAGGAAGGAGCAGAGCTTTTGAAGTCTATGAAAGAAAGGAATATTTACTAAGACTGAGTAACATGGGGGGGGATGGGAAAGGGGGAGAATGTACATGAAGAAACATAAAGGAGGCCACAAACCTTCTTCTATTTATTAGTCAGACTCTAAAGAGAACCCCGCTGGCAAGAACATTGTCAGAGCTGGCATAAATAAAGGTAGTTACTGGGAAAGGATTAACAAGTAATGTCGGACATTGATTTTTACACTATACATCCTGCTACCATGTTTCATGAATATGTCTTGAGACCAGTTTTACTTCATCTGGATTCACATGAGGCAATTCATTTCTTCTAGATACACAGTGGGCAATTCTTTCCCTCACGCTTGTAAATGAATAGTTTAATTAGCATCTTAATTTGATCTTTAAACAAGGACAGGGGGGAAAAACCCCAACATGAAATGGTACATTATTTTCAGAAAAAAATATTCTAAACAATCACTTTATACCCAATGTTTAAACAGGCAGATGATGTTGAAAGAAAAGCCATCTATTAAATACTATTTCTGATAATTAGGAAGGTTTCTAATGTTTATGTTAGAGAGGGAAGTAATACAAAAGTAACTGAAAACATGCCAGAATAATTAACAGCTCTTGGCTCATTTAAATTATGTGCACATTCCATTTTAAGTGTTGAAAAAAACTGAAATGTATTCAGGCCTCTCTTTTTTTCTATCCTTGGAAGAAAATTGATGCCCTACTGCTAGGTGTTGATAAGAAAAATTAGAAGAATCTGTTTTCTCATCATCTTCAAAAGTCTTTTCTTGGAAAACATTTCTTCTTAGCTGTTTTTCAGACTCACCTCTACAGTAATCAAAACCAAGAAATAATAGCCACAACACAGTTCTTTGAATATAAGGCACCTTCCTTCCACGGAATTTGCAGACTTTTTTATATTAAAAAAAAAAAGAAAGAAAGAAATCTGTCCAACTATGTTAGTTTCCCTTACCACCAGTACCCAAAAGACTGATAATCAAATGATTCGCCCTCCCAAACAGCTTAAAGGCAGCAGCGTTTCCAGCCAAATAACTACATGATGCATTTCAGGACAAGTCGAGAGTATATATTTTTGTACATTTCTAAATGCCCATATACGTCAGACACGGGTCTAGGTGCTAAAGACAAGAGTGAAACAAGTCCTGGATCTGAAGGACCTTCTACTTTACCAAGGGGAGACAATGTAATGCAACCCACACAAAGCAAATGCAAAGTAATTGGTAGCGTGGGGGCAGCTCTGGAAAGGTGCCCTGTAGGAGGTAGCCCTTGACCTGAGCCATGAAGGGACCTCAGCATTCCCACAGGCAGAGGTAAAGGCGGAGAGCACTCCATTTATGGGGTCAACTTGTGCAATGAAAAACACGGAGGCAGACGAATGTCCTGAACAAGAAATAGCCTATTTGGAACAAAGCATGTATGTGCAAGGGGAAGGAACGAGTAAGGAGCCTGGAAAAACAGCCGGGGCTTTTGATACGAAATGGAGCCTGCATTTTATCCTATAGCCTCCAGCAGGGCACTGGCATGGTCAGACCTCCAATTGAGGAACGTCACTGTGGAGGACACATCAGAGAGAGGTGGATTCAGGGAGACTAGTTAAGAGGTGATTGCAATAATCCAGGAGAGAGGTGACAAAGGCCTGAATTAGGGTAGTTGGGGTATGGAAGGCAAGAGAGTGGCAAAGCTGTAGAAATACAATTAGCAAGACTTGGCAACGGATTGGATGGAGTGTGGGGAAAGAGTGAATGAGAATGAAGAGTTTAGAATGACTCCTAGTTTATGAACTACCCTCAGCAGAAATAAGGAGGGTAGGAGGAAGAGAGAGATTTAGAGAGCAAGATAATAAGTTCTGTGTGGGAAATTTTGAGTTTGAGACGCCTAAGGGACATCCAGGTAGAGATAACCAAAGGCAGTTGAGGATACAGGACTAGACTCAAGAGAGAAATGAGAGCTGTATAGGTACATTTGGAAGTTGTGAGCATAGAGAGAACAATAGAATCTATGGTAGCTGATGAGTTCACCAGTAGAGAGAAAAGAAAAAAGCACCTAGGACAGAATGCACACATTTCAGAAACCGAGGAGCTGTCAGACAGATAGCAAAAGAACAGTCAGAGCACTGTCGTGAAAGTCATGCCAAATTGAAAGAAAACCATGACTGTAACAAGGGCTGGGTGAGCAAGGCCTTGCTCCAGGACATCAAATTTAGGAAGCAATGACATCCTTTGCAGTCTTTTTAATAAAAAAAGAACAGAATTCATTTTCTGACTAGAAAAAAAAATGATTAGTTAAAATAAGAAGCTAGCAGATGGTGAATTAGGGTGAGCTCCTCCTCTGCTGTATCCTGATTCTCCCCCTCTCTTCCCTTCCCCTCCTCTTCTGTTTTCCCTGTCATCAGTCAATGAAGGCTACATTTCACCCTGTTTGACCCCAGGTATGCATGGTTTCTTATGTTTGCCTTGAGTGCAAAAAGGCCCTTGTTAGGACTCAGCAAGAAGCAGAAGTAGAACATAAATTGATTTTGAACCTTGAGGAATGAATTAGGGAATACTGGTTATTGTGCAATTTAAAAATAGACATCATAATCTTGATGGCAGGAAATTCGGTCTCAATATATTGGGGAAAAACACTTAAGAGCTACTCCGACCCAAAGATGATGTCATTAAAGCTTTGTTATCGATATAATAATAATAATAATAATAATAATAATAAGCCTAGATTTCTGTCACTTTCTATCTGTGTGACCATTTCCTCATGCATAGACTGAGGGGCTTGGAATGGGTGACTTCTAAAGCTTTTTCTAGCTTTAATATTCTTTGGGTCTGTGAGCCCATGAGCTACCTCCCTGTTTCAACATCCGGGCAGATGATGGTGTGCTAATGTCAGAAACCACAAAAAACAAAATCAATGTCATGAGATGTCAATACATCAAATGTTCCACTGTCTTTATGTTCTCACTGATGGTGAGAGGGTGGGTGAGTAAAACCCCATAATACAAGTTAAGCCAAAATAAATCAATGCAATTATCCAGATGATTCAAGAAGACAGGAAGGAAGAAGGAAGGAAGGAAGGAAGGAAGGAAGGAAGGAAGGAAGGAAGGAAGGAAGGAAGGAGGGAGGGAAGGACGGAGGGAGGAAGAGAAGGAAGAGAAGGAAGGAGGAAGGAAGCAAGGAAGGAAGGAAGGAAGGAAGGGAGAGAGAGAGGGAGGAAATACATATTTATTTACTAAGTACCTGCTATATGCAAGGTACTATGCTAAGTAATCACTTTACAAATATTATCCTATTTGATCCTCACAAAAGCCCTGGGAGGTGGGTCCTATTATTAGCCTCATTTTAACTAAGATAAACAGGGTAACTTGCCCAGGGTCATTCAGGTAGCAAATATCTGAGTTGATTTGAACTCAGGTCTTCCTGACTCCCAGCCCAGTGTTCTACCTACTATGCCACCTCCATGGAGGTGGAGAGATAGAGAGGACAGAATGCCTGAGTTATGGTTATGTGGAAAGAGTGCTGGCCTTGGAGTTAGGAAGATCTCAGTTCAAATTCTGCCTTTAGTAGCCATGTGACCCCAGGCAAATCACTTAAACTCTATGGGCCTTGGTTACCCTATCTGTAAAATGGGGTTAATAACATCTGTAAGGTAGAATAGTGTAGTGGACAGAAAGCTAACCTTAGAGTCAGGAAGACTTGGGTTCAAGTTCCACCTCTGACAAACTAGCTATGTGGCCAATCTGTGTCCGTAGAGAAACTTCCCCATGGAGAGGTCCCTCTCCTAATGAATTAACAAGTCTAGAACGAAGGAGGAGTTGGAGGAGGAAGAGGAAGAGGAGGAGGAGACAGTAAACAGAGAGACACAGAGGTGGGGGGTTGGGGAGGAGAAGGGAAGGAAAGAGAAAGAGACTCTGATTCTTAAGTACAGAGAGATATCTTCCAGCATTGTTGTAAAGCTCAAATGAAATAGTGACTAAAAAGTGTATTGCAAACTTTAAAACGATATGTAAATCTCGGCTTCTTCCTATGATTGCCTCAGTCAGCCACTTCATATCCTGTAAGAGGAAATCTGTCCTAATAATCCTTTTTGCATGATGTGATGTCACTCTGGGGACTGGCAACCTCATTGGAGTCTAATTTAAAATTCTACATATCACTTTTAGGAAATGTACACAGTGAATGTAAGCTGTCACTCTCATGGTCACAAGGCAGAATTACAGATTTTTTGCAACAAAAACAATGGGCACATAATGTGCTCCTTAAAATGAAGATGCTTCATAAGAGTAGAAAAGCTGCATATCCACAGGACTGACTCCTCCAGCACATGGAGCTACTGGTTTGGCGGGTGACCTCATCTGTCTGGTTAATCAACATCTGGATCACACCTTTGATCCATGGACTGGATTCCATTGATTCGACAGAACTTGTGCACAAACACCAAGGATAGAATCAAACATGAATTACTTGGAAAATTTGTTGTGCTCATTACAAGAGCCTTTTCACATTCCTTACTCCATTCTCTGAACCTCAAAGTGCATCCATTACACTCAGTTTGATTTTCTTCTTCCACGCACTTAGCATGAAATTATTATTCATCTTAAGATTCTCAATATAAGGACAGACCAGTGACTCATCTTGGCTGGCATCCTGTCTCTAGAAATGAAGGATGCTGAGTATTTCAGGAGAAGATATAAACCTCCTATTTTGTTCCTTTCATGTAAAACTTGGGATATGGGGAATGAGATTTCCACTTGTCCCACTGAAGTTGGTGATCAGCTACCGCCTTGAAGCTCAATCAGCAATAACCCTTATGACATCTGTCCTCCCCTTCAAAGTGCTACTATGTGTCAGGTACTGTGCTAAGAGCTTTGTCAATATTATCTCATTTGATCCTCACATAAACCCTGGGAGGCAGGTGCTGTTATTAAGGCAAATAGGGATGAAATAGAAAAGCTTATTCAGGTAGCTTTCATTAACATCCTTAAGCAAAAAAAAAAAAAATACAGTAATAAAGTTTGGAACCTTGTTCCAAACATGTTCAACTGTACTGGATAATGTGTAATTCAAAAACCGGGGAGAAAACTAAGTAAAACAACCCCAAACAAGGGGATAATCAGAACTCTTTTCTAATAAGCAGGCTGTTGGCATTCTCCATCTTAGAAGAGAACTTATATTGGACAGGTCTTTGGAGGATCTTTTTTCTTTTTCTTTTCTCTGTTTTTAGTTCTCCTGCCTGACTTGGATGCCCACTGGAAATGGAGGCCAGAAGCATACCCAAGAAAAGATTTAAACTTTGGGATTATCTCATTAAAACTGGCTGCCAGATATGCTTTATTTATAGGATTACCTCATATTTGGTCATTGAGCCAATATTCTTCCCTAAATGAAACCATAAGTAATGCCCTGCAGGAAGGAATTCCCCATTTTCTTGGTCCCTGCTCCTGATGGTGAAGGGGATTCTCTCTACATTCTGTGTCAGTTGGTAAGCCATCACCATGTACTTGTACCACCTCATTTTCTCTACTAGAAGCATTTATTCTTAGTCATATGATGCATTAACACCATTCTTTTGCCATCCTGGTCACAGAATACAATGTTATCTAGTGTAGTAGACAGAAGGAGAACTCAGATTGAGAGTTAGGGGACTGGGGCTCTAGTCCCAGCTCTGCTATTGATGTTAAGCTATGCAACCAAGGCCAAGGCACTACTTTTCTGGGCATCAGTTTCCTAAAAGGGAAGACAAGGAAGTTGGACTAGATGACCTCTAACATATTTAAATAGTATGAGGCAACTAGGGGATTAAGTGCTGGATCTGGAGTCAGGAAACCTAAGTTCAGATTGCACCTGTGACACTTCTTAGTGACCTTAGGGCAAGTCACTTCTATAAAACAGGTCTAACAAAAGCACCTACCTCATGCGGTTGTTGTGAGAACCAAACAACACAACATATAGAAGGCATTTTGCAAACCTTCAAACATTAAATAAATGAGGGGAGGAGGGGAAGCAAAGGGAACAAGTGTGTGTTAGGTGCCTACTATGTGCTAGGCATCGTGCTAAGTGTGTCTTACAAACATTATTTCATTTGGTCCTCACAACAACACTATGAAGTATGTGCTTTTATTATCCCAATTTTACAATTGAGGAAACTGAGGTAGCACAAGTTAAATGTCTTGCCCAGAGTCACCCCTAGTGTTAAAAGAAAAATCCTGGGTTGGGGCTGACCCTGGTCAATCAAAGGTAAACTCAGGAAATAGGACAAAAAGCATCCAACAATTGGGGTGGAGCCAAATCCAAGCTCCAGCCTTCTTTTATAGATAGAGTAGTAGAACTATTTATATATAAGGGGAAGACAATCCTGAATGGCAGATGTTTTAATGAGGAGGTAGGATGAGTGTCATCTCAGCTCCTCCCCATTACAGTTTTATTGAGAGATGAGATTAGTCCTCAAGTGATGGGAATAGGCAGCCTTGGGTAATTGGGAGCAGTCCCCTGGCTGAGCACCGTACCAGAAGGTTAAGCTAGGTTCAAACAGGTGGTCACTCAGACGGATTCTGTCTTAATGGCTGACTTTTGCACAAGTAAGCATCTGAGACCAGATGCTTGTATTTATGTCAAACAATACCTCTCTGGTATTCTATTTAACAATGAAGGAAGTCACTATGTAAAACATTCCTAAACCATAGAGCAAGATTTCCTTTCTTCCGTATATTTGTGTTTTGTTTTGTTTCCTTTGGGAGGCGCGGGCAAGCACATCTTCCTGTATGGTGGCAATCCTTTATATCTACATAAGTAGCACACACATCCTTAAATTCCTTTAGGGCAGGAACTATTTTTGTTTTCTCTTTTTAATCACAATACCAAGAACAATGCATTGTAGGATCTTTAATAAATTCTTATTAAATTAGCTACCAGCTAGGTAGCCCAGTGGATAAAGTTCTGGGTCTGGAGTCAGGAAAACTCATCTTTGTGAGTTCAAATTCAGCCTTATCTCTAACACTTATTAGCTGTGTGCCCCTGGGAAAGTCACTTAACCCTGTTTGCCTCTGTTGCCTCATCTGTAAAATAAGCTGGCAAAGAAATGGCAAACCATTCCAGTATCTTTGCCAGGAAAACCCCAAATGCGGTCACAAAGAGTGAGATACAACTAATCAACTAAACAACAAAATTAAAGAATAAATATCCCCTACCACCAACAGCACATATTCTGTGAGAGCTCTTGGCAAAGTCTGGAGCAAAACAACGATCTGCAGATCTGCAGATCATTCTATGACAATGAAATATGAGTAGGGTGCCCAGTCGAGTGACCAACAACAGGGAATACCCCTCCGTAGAGATAGAACCCTCTACTCAGAAGGCACTCTTCACACCTGCTCCCCCTTGTACGTGCTCCATGCACCTAGAACACTTCTCAAACTCATCTTCCTCCGGATGCTATTTTCCTCTGAGGCTCAACTCAGGGAAAGCCTAATATATACAGAAAGTCGGCCTTGGTCTTCTCATCTGTTGGTGATTCTTTGTTCTTCAAATATTCTGAAAGCACTTGATTTTCCTTTGCTTTCTTTGCTCCATATGCTGTATTTTCAGACTCCCTCTGTGCATGTGTCACATACTCCCGGGTAGGACGTAAGCTCCTAAGCAGCAGGCTGACCTTATTTTTTGTTTTGTCTTTATCCCCAATACTTAGTACCGTGCCTAGGCATACAGCAGGCACTTAATAACTGCTTGTGGACTGACTAAATGAATGACTGCCTCTTCAAGGGGTTGCTCTAGACTCATAGGATCAAATATTGAGGATATTTCTCCTTAGTTTTCATTACTTTGCCTTGTGGTGGTTCTCCTCCTATTCCATCTGACCACTCCTTTCTCCTTTGCAAGAATCCTCATCTAAGTCCCACCCACTGTGGCATGAGTGTGCCTGGGGATCTGTCCTATCCTCTCTCTCCCCCTCTTCCATCGTCTCTCCTCCCCTCCCTCTCTCTGTTTGTCTCTCTATGTATCTCCATGTCTTTGTCTGTCTGTCTCTCAGTCTCTGACTCTGTCTCTTTCTCTCTCTCTGTCTGTCTCTGTCTCTGTGTATCTCCATGTCTTTGTCTGTCCATTTGTCTGTCTGTCTCTCTCGCTCTCGCTCTCTCTCTCTCTCTGTCTCTCTGTCTCTCTCTCTGTCTCTCTGTCTCTGTCTCTCTCTCTCTGTCTCTCTCTCTCTCTCTCTCTCTCTCTCTCTTCCTTCAGTTCTCATGGGCTGAACTATAATTTTTATTCAAGTGACTTCCAAACCTACATGTCCAGACTCCAGTCCTACATTTCCCAGTGCCTGCTAGAAACCTCCACCTGTATACTCCAGAGAGATCTCTAATGCATCATGTCCAAAAACAAAAAATCATTATCTTTCCTTCTAAATCCAACCTTCCCCTAATTTTCCTAATTTTAAAATTATCAATAGCACCATCATCTAATTACCCAGGTACTATCTCATAGTCACCCTTCACTCTCAAGTCTGTCCCTACTGCCCTACACACATCCAATCAACTTGCCAAATCTTGTCAATTCTACCTACACAACATCTCTTGCATCCAGTACCTTCTCTCCACTCATGCCATACTAGATCAGGCTCTCATCATCTCTCATAAAAGCCATGTGAATACTAGAGAATGTAAGCATGCTATATGTGTCTATGCATCACTATATTGGTGAATTGATGCCTCATTTTTCCTAATTTTAGGATCTCTCTAAAGTTCTTCCCTTCCTCACTACTCACCCCTAATTAGGCTGCTGTTCATACATAGAATCTCAAGGGAAAGTTATAAGTCTTTGAGTAAAGTCCCCCTCAAAGCTGCATGCCCTGAGGCTGTTTCCCTTGGTAATGAACCAGCTATTTAGAAGACAAAGAAAACTGTTTAGGACACTCAGATGGCTTATTCTCCTGCTTCCCTATGCTATTTCAGTAGTTCTCCTTACAAACCAGAAAGCTGGGAAGGTATTCCCAGTTTCCCAAACTACCATAGTGTTCATCTCAGCACAAATGAGGCAGATTTTTGTATCGACCTGGTTCCCATAGAAAACCAATTCCCACATTCTAGGCAAATATAAGAAAAATTGAGCTTTCCAGTCCTATCTAGACAACAACAGATCTAGAATCCCTGGGTATTTGAAAACAGAAAAGTTATTGGCGTGTATCAGACAAGGAACCGTGGTGAGCCCTCTTTAGTTCTGACACCCATATGAGATATGCTGCCCGCCCCCCCCCCCCCCGCTTCTGCTAGCTGCTCTGAGGCTGTAGGCCTTTGTGCTGCCCAGAAACTCTTTGGTACTGCTGCCCAGTCTGTGGGTGGTGTTGTAATATCCCACCCCACCCCTCTTGCCACTTGGGGAGCTGCCACCACAACTCCCACACGATCTGAGACTGCAGGGCTCTGCTTTGCACATATAGCTGGTAAAGACATCACTAGAGACACAGACCTGGGGGACACGATCTCATTTCCAGCCTTCCCAAGACTGCTTACTGTCAGCTACAAAGAATATGCTTCTATAAGATAAGTAAGCACCTGTGTTCATTTTCTTCCTGGGTATGGAAGTTAATTTATCATTAGCTCACTTATTTACACGATGACTTTTGTTAAATGTGGGGAATAATATGGACAGGAAAACCTGATCAATTCTTTTTCAATTATTTCCTATTGACCACCAACATAACCCTAATTAGTTTGTTAAAAGGAATGGGGCACTAAAACAAAAGTTCAACTCACTTCAGAGATTTATTTTGCCCTCTGCTGAATCTTACCACCTTCGTATGACCAGGTTATTACCCTGTTCAAGAAGTTTCAATGATCCCTCCTAAACTTCAGTCAGATATGGTGGTACAGGCCTATAGTCCCTGCTACTGAGAGGCTGAGTTTAGTGGATTATTTGAACTCTGAGCTGACGTAGAGCTAAAGCGACTGTGAATCCATGCTAAGTATAGCACCAATATGGTTATCCTAAAGAGAAGCATACCAACCCACACTGGAAATGGAGCAAGTCAATATTTCTATATCAATCAGCAGGGGGAATGTGGCCCATGAGTGGCCCTTACACTTTCAGCCAGGGTGAGCTGGAAAGATCTAGTTTTTGAATAATATGTGTGAATACATATGTATTTATATACATATACAGAGAGGTAGATAGATAGATATGACTATTGGTTCACTTTCTATACCAATGCAGACTGCAACTCTTCCATAATAAAGTACAAGACCAATAAAATCATGGCCCACAAGTTGCTGTGGCTAAAAGAAAACCCAGTCATCACTTGGTGGCCAGGCTTCTTGTGATGACCAGCTCCAAACTTTACTAGGTTTTTGCTTGCATGATAGAAACTATACTCAAAATCTTACATAACATTATAAAATCCCCACTAAAGTCTCATGCTGATGTCTCATAATGGTTTGGAGTGATTCTGACATCCAGAATATAGCTATTCCTTCTGCCTTTGAGCCACCTGTGAATGTGATGAGAAAGCCATATCTGCTTTTATTTAAGTCACTGATAAAACACAGGGCCAAAAACAGTTTTCTGGGACACTCCATTGGAGAACTCCTCCCAGGCTGATATGGAACCATTTCTCTCTTAGTTTCTCCCTTCTTCCCCATCCTCATCCATCTCAGAATCCATCTGGGATAAGTGGGAAGGCCCCTATCATGAGGTCCTTTATCCCTTGTCTTCCTCTATTATCCCCTCCCCCTAAGGCCAGATTGCCTGACCATGACTGGTCACATGCTTTGGATGATATAGGGCTCTCTTACTCTATTTCTCCCAGTGAGATGGAGGTGTTGGGCCTTTCCATCTGCCCCACTGCTAAACATAGGGACTTCTGGGCTTTTTTATCTACCCTGCAGCTCTCTCCCAATTAGAGTGTGAAATCTCAGGGACTATCTAGATTTTTATTTCTAACCTCAGTGCTTAGCACAGTGCTAAAACACAGTAATAATGCTTAATAAGTGCTTCTTCATTCATTCATTTTCAATAGTTCTGGCCTTTCAACTTGTCCTGAATTCACCTAACTGTATGATTTAGCCTATATTTCCACCTTTCCCAAAAGAATAATCTGAGCTTCTTTATCAAATGCTTTACTATAATACAGGTCAACTATATCTAAAGTGTTTCCCTGATCTACCACTGCAGTAATCTCATCAGAAAGAGGAAATAGGTCAGTTTGGAATGATCTTTTCTGAAAAAAACAATGTGGGCTCTTAGTGATTACTGCTTTCTTGTCTGGCTGCTCCCTAACTATCCCTTTAATGATATATTCTATAATTTTCCCAGGAATCAAAGTCAAACTCACTCCTCTATAGTTTTCAGATTCCATTCTCTTTGCTTCTCCCAATCCTCTGCCCCACTTTTTAAAAATCAAGCCTTTGCCCTTTTCCAGTGCTTTACTATTTCTCCCATTATCCAAGAGCTTTCACATATCACTGACAAGGGCTCAGGAATCTCACTGGGGTGTTCTTTCAGGACCCTGGACCTAGTGACTTGAACTCATCAAGGGCATCGAGGTCTTATTTCACTATCTCTCTATTTATCTTGGCTAGCAACCACAGTATCCATTTTTGTTTGGCAGAGGATCACTAGGTAGTACATTAGATAGAGTGAGAAACTTAACATCAGGAAGATCTGAGTTCAAATCTTGTCTCAGACACTTATTAGCTGGGTAACTAAGGGCAAATCATTTACCCTCTTTGAGCTTCATTTTCCTCATCTGTCAAAGAGGTGGTTGGATTTGATTGCCTGAAAGGTCCCTTCCAGCTCTAAATTTATGCTTCCACGAAACAAACACAATAAGAGTAGAATTTTCTTTTCATTGTCCATTATCATCTTTCCTTTCCTGCTTCCTGTCCTCACAAAATGTCAAGTTTCTTGACTTTCCAGCCTATTCCTTATCATGTCCCTTGACTTCATAAGGCAGACACAAACTTTGATCAAACTATATTGACTACCCAGGTTGATCCCCTCCCTGGGGCCAAGTCACTGGTTAGTGCTCAAAAGGTGCAGGGAACAGGGGAAAACTGTTCTGACAACAATCCTCTCTGTTGTTCTCCCTTTGTTTTTAACTGCTTGTCTTTGATCCCTTAGTTTGGTTCCTAGCTCTGTTAATTGTGTGTCTCCTGACTCTGGCTGCCTATCACATCACCCAGACTCTGGTGCTTACTCTACTGTTTCCAGAGAGTTAATTCTAAGCTTCCTAGTTCTGATCCTACATATTACCCAGAGCTCAGTATATGCCATCATTACATCATCACGTGGCCACTGCCTTTGACTAATGGCAGACTACTGGTTTCTGTCCTATGCTCCATCTTCCACCCACACAACCTATGACAGTGAGGCTGAGTCAGTGCCACTCATCCACACAATTGGGAAAACAACTCAGCACACAAGTCGGCCCGGTGTGGGCCATTAGCATTGTTCCCTGTATAGTAAGGACAGCATATTTTCTTGCATTCCAAGCATATAATCCTCCTACAATATAAAGCAATTTACTCTGTAATCATGCTCAATAGTTCTGTGGCGCACTTGCCATGTTTCATCCACCCAAAAGCTAGGAGGAGAGAACAATACTCATATCTACCTGAGATTAAAGAAACTTTTTTCAGTATCAGTAAGTCAGGGCCAGAGTTAGGAATTGTGTCTTCCTGATAGTCCAAGATTCAACTGAATGGATTCATAACTAGGAGGTGATACAAGAAGTCAAAAAAACAACACTGCCTTATCTTTTTTAAGATGTGATTTGTTAATTAAACCCAGAGTGTCTGGCTAGTTGACAAATTCTAAGCTGTCTGCCTAAAATTCTAGGCTTGATGTCAGAGGACCAGACTTCTTATTGTGACTTTATGGCTACCTGTGTAACCTTAGACAAGTCATTCATCCTCTTTGAGTTCTGAGTATCCTAATCTATTTAACTCCCTATACATACTCTGCCATGCAAAGACACTGGCCTCCCTGATGCTTCTCACACTAGACCCTCCAGCTCCTGGCTCTAAGCATTTTCAAGGGCTGGTCCCCATTCCTGGGATTCTTTCCCTCCCACTTCTGCCTCCTACCTTCCCCAGCCTCCTTATAGCATCAGCTAATGTCCTACCTTCTATAATCCTCCTTAATCTTAATGCCTCCCTTCTGAGAACATGCCCAAGTCGTCCTCCATCTATACACACACACATATATATTTTATATACATTTATAAATTCATTAATATATACATACATATGCATATAGATAGACATAGGTATAGATTTGCTTCTATATAGTTGTTTGTATGTTGTTTCCCTCCTGAGACTGTGAGCTCCTTAAGATCAGAGACTGCTTTTTGCTTTTCTTTGTATTCCCAGCACTTAGCATAGTACCTGGAAAGTTTTTGTTGTTATTGTTTATTCAATCATTTCAGTCCTGTCCAACTCTTTGCGACCCATTTGGGGTTTTCTTGGCAAAGATTCTGGAGTTTTGCTGATTCCTCCTTCAGCTCATTTTACAGATGAGGAAACTGAGGCACAGGGTTATGTGATTTGCCCAGGTTTGCATAGCTAGTGTCTGAGGCCAACACTGAGGATGTACTTAATAAATGCTAGCTGACTGACCTTACATGAAAGAGTTGGACTAGGTGACTTCTAAGGTCACTGACAACCCTAACTCTATTATCTAGCCACTCATGCCAGGGCCATCCACATTCTTCCCTTGGCTATGACTTTGACCCAGCAGCTATGAAACACAGCTGGGCCCACAGGTCAAAGGCTTGAAGGAAACTGGACTGGGGCTAAAAGAAAGCATTCCACAAGCAAGTTATTCAAATGCAATCAAAAAATACCAGCCACAACATGAGTATCAAAATTACCGAGTGATGCTTAGAAGTATCACTGCTTTGCCCCCAGTAATGTAAGAAAGACTTCAGTTCAATTGAAGATGCATCAACTAAGCACTTCCTACATGTGAAGTCCTGTGCTGGGCACTGGGGACAGAAAAACAAAAAGGAAACAGAAGTGTCTTCAAGAAGCACACGCAGATAATTAGACACTAGATAAACAAAAAGTAGACATAAATACATGTCCTGGGGGAGTAAGGAGAGCCTTAACAACTAGGGAATGCAGAAAAAATCCCAAATGACAAATCAAGGTAGCATGAGCTGAGCCTGGAAGAAATTCCAAGAGGTAGAGATTCTCTACCGCCTCTGTCCTCCACCATACTCCACACAAGGATCAGGGATCTGGAGCTATAAATAACCTCACAAGTTGTTTGGTCAAACACTCTAATTTTGCAAATTAAGAAAGCTGGGAAAGTTAAATGAATTGCCCAAGGTCATATGAGTAGTGTTAGAGGCAGGATTTGAATTCAGGTCCTTTAACCACAGAGATGAAGATGGAAAGCATTCATTCATTCATTCATTCAATAAACATATATTAAATGGCTGGAGATTTTTGTGTCTAGAAATACAAAAAGAGGCAAAAGATATCCTCTGCCCTTAAGGAGTTTACAATCAAATGGGGGAGGGGGAAATAATATTCATACACACATGCATATACATGTATGTGTATATATGTGTGTACATATGTATGTATATAAACACTTAACAGGAAGGCACTAGCATTAGTAGGGTTTGGAAAGGCTTCCTATAAAAGACTAGATTTTAGTTGGGACTTAAAGGAAGACAGAAGACAGAATGTCAGGAACAGAGAAAAGCACTTTGGTGGGTGAAAATGTCACAGACTGATGATCTGCCAGGATTTCAGAGTTAGAAGGGACCTTAAGGCCCATCTAATCTAATCTAATCTCCATCTGACCAAGAATCCCTTCTAAACATAGCTTTGGATAAATGGTCCCCCAGGCTTTGTTTGACAGCCTTCACTAAGAGCCAACCCATTTCATCCCTAGGAAAGGCCTTCCTGAACTCTTGCCTAGCCTCGTTGTTAACAAGTTTTGTTTCATTTTCTTGTAAGAGGCCTAATCTTACCTCCCTTCACCTTTCACTCACTGCTCATAGTTCTGCCTCCTCGGACCAAACAGAACAAGTGCCCTCCACATAGCAACACCCCTTGAAATATTGAAGGGCAGCTATCCTATGCCCCTCCCCCAAGCATTCAGTTCTCTAGGTTAAATATCTTTAATTCCTTCAACCAGGCCTCACATAGCATTAACTTGGAGCCTTTCACCATTCCAGTTATTCTTCTCCAGTTTTTTAGGGTCATCTTTCCCAAGACAGAAGGGTTTGGGGAGGTGAAAAGGGGGAACAATAAAACAATTTTTTTCCTTATTCTCAAATGCTGTGCTTCTCTAAATACAGCGTAAGTTCACATTATATGGTTCAGAAGAGCTGAAGCAGCTGGGCAATGGTGTATAAAGTGGTGTATAAAGCACTGGGTCAAGAGTCAGGAAGACTTGAGTACAAATCTAGCCTCTGACACGTACTGGTTGTGTGACCCTAGGCAAGTCGCTTAACCTCTGTTTGTCTCAGTTTCTTATCTGTAAAATGGAGATAATAAAAGCATTCACCTTCCAGGGCAGTTGTGAGGATCAAATGAAATAATATTTGTAAAGTGCTTAACACACACTAAATACTTCCTACATATGAAGCCCTGCACTGGGCAGGAAACAGAAGTGTCCTCGAGAAGCACACACAGATAATTAGATACCAAATAAACAGAAAGTATATACATACACATACATACATACATACATGTATATGTCATGGGGGAGTAGATAAAGCACTAACAACTGGGGACTCAGAAAAGTCACATAGTATACACTATATAAATGCTCCCTTCCTTCCTCCAACCTGTCTACACCTGCTCCTCTCAGGGCCACCAGAGCTCTGTCAGATAAAGCCTAAGAACCTATGACAAGGTATATCACTATCTAGGCATATGGAACAAGGCAGACATGATGGATGGTGCAACATGACTATGCTTCTGAAAATAGCCCCCAAACCCACACCTTTTTTTCAGAAGATGTCTCCAGGGACACTGGCATGATCCAAGGTTCTGTGCTCCCACTTAGGCAGTTTATCCAACATTCTCTCCCCTTTCATTCCAAATGGTTCATCATCAGATACCATTTCCTCCAGTTCTATTGTTTTGCAATGGGTAGCAGAGATACATATCTGAATGCTATAACTCTATTCCACGCCAGAAATCAAGAGAAACTCCCGAAGTATGAGAAACAGCCTTCGAGAAAAAAGAAGTTTTTTATTTCCTTGTATTGGATTGGTGGGGGTAGGGGGGTAGGAGGTTGTTTGTGTTTCAAAGAAAGACATGATCAGCAGTGCTCATGAACCTAAAACTAAAAGCTTCAAGACAGAGGAGGAAAGGCACCTAAAACAAAAGATCTGAAGTGTACATACAGTATGACAACACTGACATCTGTTGGCTAGGAATGTCCTGAGTTCTAATAGTCATGCCAGCTCCAGCCTTTTCACAGCCATGGCAGGGGAGCTACGACAGCCAATGCAATCTCTTCCTTCATCACCGTCTCTAGATCTGAACTTCTGAAACTATGCAACATCTCTCACTCTCACTAGATTCCAAACTTGCCCTGGAGGCTCATTGTTTCAGCATATTCTGTTGCACAAAATGAGGCTTCAGATCATGCTGAAACCTTTCTCTTGGCTCAAAAAAACAAACAGTACTTTTGTGCCATTAACCCACTGCATCCTGTGCACAGCACAAAACCAGGAAGTTTGACATGTTTGTTAATTGTGGCTTCTATGCTGTCCCAGCCTTTGTTTTCTTCTTGAATCTCACCCTGACTCTCTTCTCGTCCTCTTCCCCCCCGGCCATTAACTAGCTGAAGCTCTGTCCAGAATCCTTGGTGCCCTCCCTTTACGCTCTCATTTTTAGAGTTGATTCACCCACATGGTTTAATTATCTGTGAAATAAGGAAGATAGCCAAAATGTCAGAGCAGATAGAGGGGCCAGCCTGGGAGTAGGAAGGCTGTTCAAATGCAGATTGGTACTCTGACTTATACTAGTTACATGACCCTGAGTAAGTCACTCAACAAAGCAATAAGTTACTCAACTCAGTGGAGGGAGTTTATACAATAGGAGCTCTTGGTGAAATCATAGCTTGAGATAATCATCATCTTCTTCATCATCTCCTCAAAGTCCAGCTCATCATCTGTTTGGAGGGTTGAAGGGAAAGGAGAAGGAGAGGAGAGAAATATAGCAAAGTACAGGAATGTCAACTAGTGATCTATAATGGGAGCTTTGGGACCCTGAGATCCTAAAGACCTGGCTGTAACCCTGAAATGGCCGTGAATTGAGTCTCCTCCGATTCAGAGAAATAAACAGGACAACCTTGAGTTGTATGCTGACCCTACATTCCATGGCTGGAGGGCTCTGTCCCCTAATTTCCACCTTCTAGTTTCCCTAGCTTCTGTCAAGACAGCTCAAATTCCCATTTCTGCCAGAGACCTTCCCTCTGAAACTATATCTCCCATTTTCACAGTCTATATCTCCTGTGACACAGTGGTTTACATGTTTGTCTCCCCTATCAGAGATTGAGCTCTTGAAGGCAGGGACCACTTTTTTTAAACCTTTCTTTGTATCTCCAGTGCTTAGCACAGTGCCTGACACTATTAAGTGATTAATAAATGCTTGTTGAGTGATGAATAGAAAGCTTGTACACGGTTAATATTACGAATAATGAATGACAGAATGGGTGCTCTATGTCAAAGGAGGTGACTGATTCTCTGCAAAATTGGAAAGCGGCAAGGCTAGATAAGAGGCATAATTGTTGTTCAAATGCTTCACAGTGACACATCAATTACTAGCAGAGCATTTTATCAGGTGCTACCCAGAGAGAAGCCCGATCCTATCTTTCCTAAAAGACAGCACCACAAATCTACTATTAAAAGGTAAGAACAGTAGGGGCCCCTCCAAATATGTGCTTAAGTACTACAAACAAAGTATTCACAGCTTGCATCACCTTAAATAAGCTATAAAAACTTCGAAGAAAACAATATATAGGCTGAAAAGCAAAGTGTGTTAAAAAGTCCCAGGGGTTTAAAGAGCAACTTATATAAATTCAGTAATTATTGAAGAAGCTACCTAAAACTATCACTGTTTGGGGTTATTATCCTCAAATCTTTGACTCACTTAAGTTCTTATGAGGTAGCTATATGGTGCAATGACTAGAGTTCTGGATCTGAAATCAGGAAGACCTGAGTTCAAATGTGACCTCATACACTTAGCTGTATTGCCCTGGGTAAATAAATCATTTAACTTGTCTGTCAACAAGTCATCAGATGAGGATAAGCATAGCCACCTTACCCCCTCAGAGTCGGTGTGAGAATAATATTTGTAAAACACTTGGGAAACCATAAAGCGTTATGTAAACGCTAGTTATTATTATTAAGGTTTACTTTTATACTATATATATATATATATATATATATGCATATGTATATACATGTAAAATAGACTCAATTATAGTGAAAACACTAGAATATTTGATGTCCACATGGAAGAACAGTCTCTATTTAAAATGTGCCACCAGCACAGTAATATCAAGAAAAATTCTTTTTTTTATAATTTTTTTATATTGATTTGCTTGTTTACTTTTAGTTTACAAGATTCAGTTCCATAATCCCTTGAGTTTAAGAAAAATTCTTATAAAACATGGTATGTGTTTTTCAGGGAAACAGTTTAAGCTTGTCATGGTTCAACCCAATCTTAAATTCATTGTCATCTCTCCTAAATGGTACTAAAGACAACTTCCGAATTTAAGAACTCAAACCAAAATATCTTATTAATCATTTGACATACATGCATAATATCAAGCTACATGACTCTCCTAAAAACACAGTAAACAGTTTCTCTTTCTTGTGGAATCTTTCTACAACAACAACAAAATGTTTTCCAGACTCCAGTATAAAATTCTTAACATATACCAAGGAAAAAGACAGATTGTGAAGGCTTGAAACTGAAGGTCAAATTGAAATAGAAGAAGGCAATATTACAAACACCTTGGTCTCCTCCACACAAGACACAGCAAGCATAAAGCTATGGCTGTGTATATCAAGTCACTTATTGGCATCCTGAAATCAAAACTCAATGGGAAGAACACATTTAAAGCATTTAATACCTATACAATACTGGTTTTATATGTACATCTGGAACATTTAAATTAACTGTGACAGATGTAGAAAGTATCCTAACAAAAGCTTGTGCAGTATTGATTAAACACAAGGCCAGAATCATACAACAGAAGCTTGATAACTTTCATAAACTAAGAGATGACAAATTCCTATGCTACAAACACAGACACCAAAATATCCTTGAAAATTCAACAAACCAATTGTCCTGGGGCTGGACCATTATCATGGACAAAACTGTTGCCCATAATCACCCAGACATAAAATTGGTCCATAAAAACTTAAGAATAATATTTTAATAGATGTAATCATACCAAATATTCAATGCCCCCAAGCTCCTCAAGCTTACACAATATGGAAATTGAACAGAAGAAATCACATTCTTTTAAGGACAAGATAAAATACATACTCTCTTTGTCATCTTGTCTGTTATAAGCAGTTGTTCCAAATATGCTTTCACTGAACCTCCATATGAGTTTACATCCCGATACTTTTATTCAATTGCAAAACGCAATCATTTTATCCACTTGTGCAGTAGTCCGTGGAACATTAAGCATAAAAGAATAATAACAGTATAACAACTTGTCCCAAGACTATTCTATCTGAATTCCATCAAACAATATAAAAAAGAGAGATCATCACAACAATAACGGCGACAACTTCCAAATCTGTATTACAGGTGCTGACTTCTCTTCCTCCTTTCCATTTTAATCTGTTCTTCCATCTCCTGTTATATTCAGGACCACCACAACTGTATATTTTATCAACACCCAAAACTTGAGCATGTGGAAAACTAATTATTACCTTCATTCCTAAAGCATCACCTTTTCCTAATTCATCTGTTATCATAACTGGGAGGACTATTATTCCTCCAGCCCCTACTTTGGAGTCATATCTGATCCTTATCATTATTCATCCTCCATTTCCAACACAGTCCTGCCAATCCTATTAATTCCTACAGTCACATCCTTGATTCAGGCCCTAATCACCTCAAATCACCCAATCAACTTTGATAGTCTCCTAATTGCTCTCCCTGGTTTTATTCTATCCTTTATCCCAAATATCTCTACTACTAGCTGCTAAAATCCTTCTCTTTCAGTGTTATTTGGACCAGAGGTGTCAAACACGTGCCCCAAGGGCCCCATTGTAACCATCAACGTTCCCAAGTGCAGCCTGAACCCAAATTAAAATGTAATTGGGAAATATTTAACAAGCTAAACAAAAAGACAATAAAACATTGATAATATTAATGTATGGTTTCCTAAGTCAACATGCAGCCCATAGGTAACCTTACATACAGTTTGATGACCCTATTTCTTTTTAACTTTGACACCATTACATCACTCTCCTGGTCAGAAGTTTATTAAAAACTATTAATTGTCTTTCTTCTCCAATTCTAATTACAAGTGATGTGTTTCATGGCTTTCCATCAACTGACTATTGCATCTTTCTGTCTTTATATCCCACAACTTGAGAAGTCACATTCTCCTTCCCAAGACCATCTGCTTCCCACCGCCACCCCATACTTGGTCCACTTCATCCATTCACCTCTTTCCTGTTGTCCAGACCTCCTTTTGCCATCATATCAACTCCAACTCTTCCTCCATGAAGCATTTCCTAACTATACCCAAAATGGAGCTCTTAAAACACATCAACTATCCTATGGTCTTATGTGTAAGGGGAATGTGGTCTTTTTGGTAACTATAACTCTCATAAAGCCTGTGCAGAGCCCAGTGTGGGATAATGCTCTCCCTAAAGGGAATCTGGTTAATGAGGGCATTTTCAAAGAACTTGGTAAGAGGCTAGGCATGAAATCTCATGAAAGAGATAAGAGGTAGGGAGGTTCATTTACAAATAGTAAAAAAAAAAATATTGAAATGGAAAAGAGGCTGTCTTTGGTTGCATCTAATTTCTGCTACTTCTACCAGTTATGCCCATTAGCAACTTTTGTGCCTATCACTATTGAGGAGATCCTCCCAGTCACCTAGGCTCAAAACCTACATGTAATCTTCAACTTCTCTCCGTCTCTGTCTCTCTCTGTTTCTGTCTCTCTGTCTGTCTTACACACACACACACACACACACACACACACACACACACACACACACACACACACACCCCTCATATCCAATCATCTGCCAAGTCCTTTGAATCCTTCCTTTGTCACATCTATCAAATGTGTTCCCTTTTCTCCTCCGACCAGCCTGGTGCAGACCTTCATCACTTCATACCTGGACTATTCAAATAGACTGGTGATCTGGTCTCCCTGATTCAATCTCTCCCCATTCCAGTCCATCTTCTACTCAACAATCAAATTGCTCTTTCTGTGGGAATTATGGAAATTGAAAGTACAGGTTGGGCCATGTCACCTACCTATTCAATAAACTCTAGTGATTACTTATTACCTCAAGGATCAAATTCTCTGTTTTTCAAATTCTCTGCTTTGATTTTAAAACCCTCCATAACTTGGCCCCTTCCTACCTTTCCAATTTTCTTACACTTTACCCCAAATATTTTATAGTCCATTGACGCTGGCCTCCTTGGGTTCCTCAACACAGAATACTCATCTCCAGTCTCTCCATTTTCATTATCTATTTCCTATGCCTGGGGTTCTCTCCCTTCTCATCTCTATTTCTTGGCTTCCTGGGTTTCCATCAAGTCCCAGCTAAAATCTCACCTTCTACAAGAAATTTTTCCTGACCCTCCTTAGTCCCAATGCCTTTCTTCTCTAATTTATTCTTGTTTGTATATTGTTTCCCCCATTAAACTGTGAGCTACTTTCAAGTAGCTGCTGGTTTTTTGCCTTTCTTTTTAGCCTTAACACTTAGGGCAGGACTTGGTACACAGTAGGCACTTAATAGATAGCTGTTGTTGACTGGAGGCAACGGTTACTAGCTTCTCCTCCACTTCCCGGCTTCCTGCCATGCTTAAATTCATCATCCCACAACTCTGATGCTGAGATAAATGACATTTTCCATAGTGAGATCTTAGTATCTGTAAATGAAATTCCTATATTTATCTGACAAGCAAATCATTATACCCTGTCTATACCCTAGTGTAAAGTGCTCTGCTTATAAGACAGCAGAGAAATCTGGGACTAATGGACTCCTACCTTCCCAGAACTAAAGGATAAGAGGAGGTAATTGTTGTATATGGGAAATAGGAGTTTTTGCTATTTGATTTTTAATTCCTTGTTGTTATTGTTTTCAACCTTGCATCACATTTTAATTAAATGTCTTTTCCCATTATTATACTGTTCCATGATTAGTCCCAGCAGGTCAGAAATTGAAGATTCAGAGGAAAATGGGAGCTAACAAGGTTTAAATAGATGGCGACCCTGAACAGGTACTAGGACCTTGAAGGCAGCCATGTGACATTTCTTTGGTATACAGCTGCCACATTAGGTACTTGTTTATTGGTTTGGTTTTGTCTTTTGTCTCTTTCTTTTTTTCTCTCTAATAATATTTCTTAATAGAAAAAGATAATCTCTTTCCAGGAAGAACATGGGGCTACTAAGCTGCTTTATATACAATGGGCTGTCAATAAATGTATCACAATGAATGACTCAACTGAGTCTCATTGTAGGTTTTTTAATGTAATAGCATGGTTGCCAAGGCTCGGTTTTTGAAGGAGCACATTTCAGCAGTGCTGCAGATTTTAACGGGAATTGTTTGTATAATAAGCCTCAGAAGAGCTGTGGTATCTAGAAAGGAAGGGCTCGTTCCATTGTTACTTTGCTCCTTAAGCTGGGTCTACATATACCATCAGACTGGACTAAAGGGAAAACATTTTCTCCATACAATTGTTACAGGGGTGTCTTAACCAGATGAAAATCCTACAATCAATACTCCTGAACTCTGAATTACAGTATATGCAGAGGTGGGGATGGGGGCATGGAATTGTATAAGACCAAATGATAAAGCCCTAGCCATAGACAACTCAGCCGCCTCTCATAGAGACACTTCTGAATTCACAAATAATTTTATGATGCTTTTAGGCATGACTCATCTTGCATCTGAAAAATCATTTTTCATTTACGTGCTGTACCTTATTGCTTTCTGTGAAGCCATCATATATATTGCACTGCACAAAAATAATTGATTATTTGTGAGTGACAGAATAATTGGCACTACCCTAGTTATTCAGCTATTTTTATGCATTATAATTATCAGCTTCAGAACACTAGAAAGAATTTAATGTTCTTGAAAATTAATATTATTGAAAGACTCAATACAAAAGAATGTAACGTGCCTAAATTAAAACTTGTCACAGACTGGTAGACTCCCACATTGTTGAATATTTTTCAATATTTTATTTTTAATTATTGGAAAACCTTTATCAAGTCACAAAGCCTCATGGCTCAAGTCAGTTCTGAACAACCAAATTTTAATAAACTTGCAAGCTGGATTAGCGTTTGCAATTGTAAAATTAAGTATTTAATGTTCTGGTGAAGGATTTGAACTTATCTTTTGATTTGGACTGTGATATGTGAATTTCTTGAGGGCAAAGAGCAAGTCTTTTATATATGGCCTATATGAATGCTTAATAAATTGTAAAATACATAAAGCGCATTTCATAAAAATGCTGTTTAAATGAACAATATCCCTGATGCATGAATACTCACAATGAAAACACTTCTCCTGCAATGCACTATATCGACAGAATTTGAAAATTAATTGGTTATAAGGCAAAGGTGGAAACCATCCCTGCTTGCAATGTAGGATGGTGGAACTGGCTCCAGCCATTAATATAATTGCATGTTGCTTTTGATACAAGTAGTAATAATAAATGACTCCACTGATGTCTGTAGTTGTGAAAAAGCAACATAGCTTTAAAAGTCATTAGCCACAATAAACTGGTTGTTACTCAATGAAAATGTGCCTTCTTATCTGCATGTATGTACATTTCTCATTCTCTCTCCTTTTCTTTCTATATTGTTTTCTTTTGTATACACCTCATATTTGTATACAAATCAGCAGGGTAGAGGGGAAAGAAGGCTGAATTTGGTGTTAGAAGACTTCTCTCTCTCTCTCTCTCTCTGTCTCTCTCTCTTCTCTCTCTCTCTCTCTCTGTCTCTCTCTCTTTGTCTCTCTCTCTTCTCTCTGTCTCTCTCTTTCTCTCTGTCTCTCTCTCTCTCTTTCTCTCTCTCTGATTGTCAATTAGTATATTTACATCTCTATTTATATGTATCTTTGTCTCTTTTTTAAATATTTCACTATCTCACTCAACTGAAACTGCTCTCCGCAGAGTTGCAAATGATCTCCTAATTGCCAGATCTGACAGTGTCTTTTTTAGTGCCCATTCTTCTTGACCCATTTGCTGCCTTTGACATTACTGAACATCCTCTCCCTCTGGATAATCTCTCCGATATGGGTTTTTGTGATACTGATGTCTCCTGGTTCTGCTTCTAACTCTCTGAGTCTTCCTTCTTTGTGTCCTTTACAGGCTTGTCATTCATATCATGCCCCCTAAGTATGGATGAAGGTTCTGTTCTAGGCCTCTTTCTTCCTCCCCTCTACACTTAATCTCAGTAACAGCCTCAGATCCCATAGATTTAGCAATGATATGCATATCAGATAGCTGAAAAAATAAGGTCTAATCGAAAAGGTCACTACCAAAGGAAGAAAGAAGGGAGAAGAGGAAAGATCAGTAAAAGTTTCATAAAAGATGTCACATTTGAGTTGAACTAGGAATTCAAAGGCAAAGAAGAACAGAGGATACTATGGGCTCTGAAGCAGTGTCAGTAAATGTCCTGGACAGCTAGGTGGCACAGTGGATAGAATGTGAGGCCTGGAGTCTGGAAGATTTGTCTTTGGGAGTTCAAATCTGACCTCAGACACATACTAGCTATGTGACCCTGGGCAAGTCACTTAACCCTGTTAACCTCAGTTTCCTCATCTCTAAAATGAGTTAGAGAAGGAAATGGCAAACCACTCCAGTATCTTTGCCAAGAAAACTCTAAATGCAGTCATGAAAGAGTTAGACATGACTGAAACACAACTCAACAATAAGAAGTAAAGGCCCAAAGACAGCAGAGTTTATGACATGTCCAGGGTGCGAAGGGCAGTCCAATTTTGCTGGGGCTTTGAGTAAATATATAGAGTGGCATCAAATTGTGGAAGGCCTTGAATGCCAGCCAAGAACAATTAAGTCTAATAGGTAGGCTATAGGGAAAAGTCCAGATAAAGTCCTATAAGAACATTTGAGGAAGAAAAGATCACTTTCAGTTGACAGATCCAGAAAGGTTTCTTGAAAGAAGTGATACAACCTCAAACTTGAAGTGAGAAATAGATTTCAATAAGTACAGACCAGGAAAGAGTATATTTCAGGCATGAAAGATAGGCAGCTCAAATGCACAGATATGATAAATATGAATGATATTTTAAGAATTAGTATTATTAATTTTAGAGGAAATAATCTCAGACCAGACAAAAACAGAGACACATCCATACTTTATTGTAGCCATTTGGACTTTGCTTCCCAGTGAAATAAAATAAAAACACTCATTTCATAATTTTAAGTAATTAGCTATAATTGCCCTAAAATCCATTAGTGTGGAGAACAAGTGACAACCAAACATTTTATTTACTCTTGCCATCATAAAAAGGAAAAAGTGGGATGAATGCTTGTAAATATTTATAAATAAACTATGCAGTGTAGTAGGGGAAAAAAGACTGGATTGGGCATCAGGGTACATGAGTTCAAGTGTTGACTATGCTAATTACTGGTTGTATCCCCTTGGACAATTCATTTGATACCTCTTGACCTCCATTTCCTCAACAGTAAAATGAAGGACTTGGAATAAATTATCTCTAAGTTCACTTCCAGCCATGAACCCTATGATCAATAAATGTCATAGATCAAATGATTTGATCAGTTGTTGCTGTTCAGTCATATTTCAGTGGTGTTTGACTCTTTGTGATCCCATTTGGGGTTTTCTTGGCAAAGATACTGGAGTGGGTTGCCATCTCCTTCTCCAGTTCATTTTACAGATGAGGAAACTGATGCAAGCAGGTTAAGTGAGAACAATACCAGATACCCAAAAGGAAGACTGGTAGATATCTCCAGGTCTAACAACCTTGAATCTTAAGTAACATACTCAAGCAAACTTCACCTTTAAAAAAAAATCCAGAAAAGTCACCATATTTTGCATCATAAGCAAACATCAAGGTTGCGTGCTTTATAGCCACCCATCTCACCACACCCATTTATTTGGTACTATCAGGATCTATTCAAATTCATAGCTCTAAGCCCCTACTAATGTGTTACTTTATACTAGACCAAGACAAATGATGGAAGAATTATAAGAAAATAGAATTTAGTTAAACAAAGTAGTAAGATAAATAATAATGAAGAAATCTGCCCCCACCGCCCATGCAAGGGAATGCAATAGGTTCCCATACTGCTTGTGGGAGATGGAACTCTTTCCATATAAAACATGCTCCCACAAAACAGTTGAATAACCTGTTGACTCAGCCTCTCCTGCCTCTGCCCCCCAGTGCTGCCGCCTGCTCGTTCCTTCTGGGCAGAGTCCCTGTGGTCATCAGATACTAGACAACTTCTCTCCTTGACTCCCTCTTCACTGAACTCTCTTCACTGAGCTACTATGATCCTCTTCTAAATGACTTTTATTTTAGCTGTTGGGATTTTACATATTTCAAAGGCTATGTCATTTGCTCCTTTGATAGATCGTCCATGACTAGGACTATTTTAGCTCTTTGGCTAATCATGTCAGTAGCTGAACTTGGTCAGAACACAGGAAGGAGGGGAAAAAACCTTAGATCAAAACATCTTTTTTTTTACAAGTTCACCAATAGCAAAAAAATTCAGACTTCCTTCATACATAGGTTGGAGTGAATAAAACATACACACCCACACCCACACATATGTGTGTATATGTATGTATGTATATATGTATATATGTGTGTGTGTGTGTATTTCTATGATGTTCCGAGCAGCTAGTAACATAGCCATGCAAACTGTTATGGAGTCTCATTTGAACATCAACATATAAAAATCGCCAACTAAATAACAAGTAGAAATCATGAAAAGAAAAAAAAATTGAAAACAGAAAGATGATTACATTAAAAAATAAAACTAAGAGCTTTTTTAAAAAAACATAATAATGTAGATAAACAACCAACCTCGTTTATAAAAAGAGAGGAAAACCAAATTGCTTATATCAGAAAGAAAGAGAATTTAGAACAATTGAAGAGGAAATAAAGGAAATAATTAGAAGTTATCTTCCCCTATTCTAAAATGATAGAGGAAATAGAGACTTACAAAAATACAAAATACACATATTGAAAAAATATATAAATAGACTAATTAAATAATGTAATATCAGAAAGAGAAATTGAACAAACCATAAATGAACTCCCAAAGAGAATAACTCCAGGACCAGATTGATTTACAAATGAATTCTATCAAACATTCAAGAACAATTAATTCTAATACATAAACTGTTTGCAAAAATAAAAAGGCACCCTTACAATCTTTCTATGATACAAATATATTCTTGATACTTACATCATGGAAAGAAGAGAAAGAAAGCTTCAAACCAAAATCCCTAATTAACATAGTTGCAAAAATTTTAACAAGTAGGCTACAACAACATATTAGGAAGATTATGTACTATGACCAGGTTAGCTTTCTACTAAGAATGCAAGGTTGATTCAACTTAAGGAAGGGTATAAATATAATAAATCATATTAATCATATAAATCAATAAGTCAATAAAAAAAACTAAAAAGAATAAAAGGATCCATATGTACAAAACCATTCATAACACCCTTTTCATGGTAGCCAAAACTTGGAAACTAAGGGGGTGTCCTTTTATGGCAAATGGTTATACCAATTATGGTATAGAAATGTAACAGAATTTTATTGTCTCAAAAGAAATAATGAAACAATATATCATAGGAAAGTGAGAGCTTTTTGAACTGAAGCAAAGTGAAGTGAGCAGAACAAGGAGACTAACTACATAATGATAAAAGTATCAAGAAAAACAGCTCAGAAAGACTTTAGAATTCCAAATGAACCATACTACTCGACTCCTGACAGAGAGATGATGAACTTAAAATGCAAGAAAATGACATGCATTTTTAGATATGGCTAATATGGGAGTTTGTTTTGCCAAACTATGTAGAAATGTATCGAGGGATTTTTTTTTTTGGTTGGGTTTAATTTTTATTTATTTGTTTGGAGAGGGAGTGAGAGGTTGGAGGAAAGGATTAATAAGGAAAATACTTTTACCTTAAAAATAATAATAATAAACTATTTTTTAAAACACCCTAAAGGGTTGGGGGTGGAACTGGGGTGGTCAGTCAGTCAACAATAATTTATAAAGTGCTTAATCATGTGTCCGGCACTGCAAACTGGGGACACAAAGAAAAGCAAAAAATAGTCCCTGCCCTTGAGAAGCTCACAATCTAGTGGGGAGACAACATACAAACAATTATGTACAAACAAGCTACCTGCAGGATAAATTGTTGTTGTTCATTGATTTCAGTCATGTCTGACTCTTCCTGACCCCATTTGGAGTCTTCTTGGCAAAGATACTCGAGTGGTTTGCCATTTCTTTCTCCAGCTCATTCTACAGATGAGGAACTGAAACAAACAGGGTTAAATGACTTGCCCAGGGTCAAACAGCTAGTAAGTAAGTATCTGAGGCCATATTTGAATTCAGATCTTCTGACTCTAGGCCTCTTATCTACTATGCCATCTAGCTGCTCATCAACAGGATAAATTAAAATAATCAATGGAGGAAAGGTACCATTATTAAGGTGGATCAAGAAAGAAGTTTTAGCTTGGACTTGAAGGAAGCTAGGGGAGCCAAGAAGTAGAGATGAGGAGCGAAAGCATTGCAGGCATGGAGGACCGTCAGAAAAAATGCCCAGAATCAAGGTCACTCTCTGTGTCCCTTACGTAAATTTCAGTAGCTAATTTGGAAGATAAGAGTTAATGCAGTTTAATAGAGTATAATGTATAGAGTATAAATGACACATAGAATTTCAGTTTCCCAGAATTCCCTTCTGAGAGGGTCCCTAGAGATCATTACGCCAATTTCCTTCCCCCCCCGTTTACAGATGGGGCCCAGAGGTGACTTGTAGAAAGTCAAATAACTAATAATTGATGATAGAATCTAGGTGTCCTGAAAACCAGGCTAGTTCTCTTTCCATTTGACCAGTGCTTTTACCGAGGGAGATACTTCCATAATAATGGCATAAATTCCAAAATTCTTTATCAGCACTTACTTCTTAATTCTAAAATGAGGGGGTTATGTAGAGGTATTTTAAATAATAATAACATACCATTTTAATAGCACTTTAAATTTTACAAAGTACTTTCTTCATAATAAGGCTGTAATAAAGGTAGTATTATTATCTATAATCTACAAATGAGGAAACTCATGCTCATAAGGTTAAGTCACTGATCCATGATGATATAGTTATTAAATGTCAAAGCAAGAATTTGAAGTCAAGATCTTCTGTCTCCAAAGCCAACATGACTATTTCATGAAGCCATATACCTACTCTCTTTTCATATTCTATCTTTATTCTTATGTCTTTACTTTCTTACTAAAATTAAGGTTGGTATTTCCCAAAGTTGATACACATGCAAATTTAAATTCTTATTAATAAAAAACAGTAACGAGATATTTTTCTCCTTGCAACATATGGTCAAAGTCAGAGAGCAGGCACTCTGATGACCGTTGAGGTTTTTTGTTTTTTTTTTCCTGCTGAATTTCACTTCCTTCTGCTTGGGATGCTGTTTCTTAGATTACTAAGAAAAATGTTTGGCAAAATTAATGAAATAACAAAATGGCGGGTCTGTGTTCCCTGGCCATCTCTGATGGAGCTGACAATCTTCAGAAATTTTCCTTTCTTCTTCTTTCTTCCTTTATTTCTCTTTGACTCTTTGAGGGAATAAAAAGCTTAACTAAAAAGGTTGTGGGCCATCGCCTTTTCCTTTCCATGTTCTCCTTTCTGTCTCTACAGTCATTCCAGTTCCAGTGGGGAAAGCAGAAGGGAAGCTAGATTTGCTAACTGAGTAATTTCAGTGACCCACACTCGTTGAAAAAGGAAAAAGAAAGAAAACAAGTTGTATAATGGAAATAGGGGTGAGTTAATCATTCATTCATCCATTTGATACACATTTATTAAGAAATATGTTGTTTCTAAAATGCCCTTGTTATGTACTAGGGGTGTGTGGGGTAGGGGGGATGATAAATAAGGTATGGGCCCTGTCCTCAGGAAGTTTACAAGCTAATAAGGTCCAGGCAAGAAAAGCAAGAAACTCTCTTGGACCAGTATATTAGTATGATCTCATAGTTCTGAGTAATCATCTCTCTTAAGTCTTAAAATAAAGAGCATAATTTGTGCATGTGTGTGGATGTGTGTGTGTGAGAGTGTGTGCGTGGTTGTAAAACAACTGGTGGCAGAGCCAAGATGGTGGCACAGGAGCAGCAAGGTATAGCAGCTCCCACACAGCCACCTCAAATACCCATAAAATATGACTCTAAACAAATTTTAGGACTCTAAAATGCACACAAATACACTTCCTGCTGAAGGCAGCTCGGCTAGAATGGACCATCTCAGTACTGGGAGCCAAAACCAGCCCAGCCTGACACCACAGCTTGGCCCTGGGGGCGGTTGGACAAGCCGAGCCGAGCCGCAGCTGGAGCTTCAGGAGAGTAGATCAGCGGCAGCTGTACCAGTTTCCAGAATTATCAAGCCATAAGAAAAAAGGTCTAAGTAAAAGGTCCAGTGGATCTCAGCTAAAATTGGGGGAGAAAAGCAGGTCTGGCCAAACTGCCTCCAGGGCAGGGAAGCAGCAGAAGCTGAGGCCCTGCAGCCTCCACATAGCTGCTTCAGAGGTCCCAGCCTGCAGACTGCAGGGGGGCCAAGCAAGCGTTCAGAGACCAAGTGCTCTCGCGTTGAGCGGCTTGGATCTGGATTGTGGTCTTGGGTGGTGGTCCTGGGGTGCGTTTTCAGTGAGCCAAAGCTGGTAGGGCTGCAAAAAAATTAGAGCCCCCTAATATTTCTGGCAGCTGGGAAAACCCCAGTGATTTGGGACAGAGCTTTCCCCTCTGGAAGCAGAGTTCCACAGAGCTAAAAAATCATTGATTGGCTATCATGAGCAGGCAAAGGAAGCAAAGTAAGAACAGCAACCAAACTCTAGAGTCCTTCTTTGGGGACAAGAAGGATCAAAGCATGGAATGGGAAAAAGACAACGCAGTCAGAACTCCCACACTAAAAGCTTCCAAGAAACATGAAGACTTCCTAAAAGGCATAGATCAGCTAAAGAAGGATTTTGAAAGCCAAATGAGAGAAGTAGAGGAAAAATTGGGAAGAGAAATAAAAATGATGCAAGAAAATCATGAAAAGAGAGGCAACAACCTGACTGAAGAAAATAATACCTTAAAAAATAGATTAACTCAAATGGCAAAAGAGGCCCAAAAAGGCAATGAGGAGAATAATGCCTTAAAAAGGTGAATTTGCCAGATGGAAAAAGAATCTCAAAAGCTTTCTGAAGAGAATAATTCCTTCAGAATTAGAGAGGAGCAAATGGAAGCAAATGACTTTATGAGAAATCAAGATACTATTAAACAGATCCAAACAAATGAAAAAATAGAAGGCAATGTGAAATTTCTCCTGGAAAAAACCACTGACCTGGAAAACAGATCCAGGAGAGACAATTTAAAAATTATTGGATTACCTGATAGCCATGATCAAAAAAAGAACTTGGAAAGCATCATTCAAGAAATTCTCAAGGAAAATTGCCCTGATATTTTAGAACCAGAGGGCAAAATAGAATTTGAAAGAATTCACCGATCACCTCTTGAAAAAGATC
>CM053581.1:489043185-489059471 GCA_028627135.1 Pseudochirops cupreus
GCATACAAACACATAACTGAGTATGTGTATATATATATATATATGAATACATAGAGGGCACAAGATCAATTGAATAGGAAGGGACAATACTCTAAAAGGTGAAATGCTGAGGTGGGAGAGGATTAGAATGAGAGGAGACAGGGAGAGACAGAATGGGGTTAATCATCTCATAGAAGAGGCAAAGGATAATGTTACAGTGGAGGGGAAGAACAGGAAGGCAAAAGGGAAAGGGTCAACCTTACTCTCATTGAACTTGGCTTAGGGAAGGAACGACATAAACTCTAAACTGGGTATCTTGCCACACAGGAGAATAGGGGGGATGGGGATGAGAGGTGAGATGATGGAGGAGAGGGGAAGGTGGGGGTGAGGGTTGATGGAAGTACACACTTCTATAAAGGCACAGGGACAGGGTCAGGGTAGAGAATAGAATGGGGGGGGCAGGATAGGAAGGAGGGACATATAATCAGTCTCTCACAATATGCCCACTGTGGAGAGGTTCTGCGTAATTACATATGTACAGCCTGTATTTAATTACTTGCCCTTCCAGTGGGGGTGAGTGATGAGGGAGGAAGGGAAAGAATCTAGAATTTAAAATACTATGATCAAATATTAAAAATATATATGTATATATATATATATATATACAATTATTATTATTATTATTATTATTATTAACTACATCCGACTGGGAATTAAGATACACAGGCACTGTGGTAGGGAGATCCATTCTGCCCTACTGGGAAGTCAGAGGAGAGAGGGGGAGGACATAGGAGAGAGCAGATTGGGGGAGAAGTTATACAGTGGAATGGCTGTTTTGAGGTGTTGTGTAGGGGAAAGATGGGGAGAAAATTTGTAACTCAAAATCTCATGGAAATGAATGATGTAAACAAGAAAATAAATTAATTAATTTTAAAAAGTAAAACAACTGGTAATAAAGTGGGTGCTTATCAGTTAGGGAATTGCTGAATAATCTATAGTATATGAATGTAACAGCTTATTATTTTACTTTAATAAATGAATGTGAAGAATTCCAAGTAACACAGGAAGACTTATATGAACTGATGAAGAGTGAAAATAGTAGAGCCAAAAAGACAATGTTACACAATTATTAAAAATAAAAAATAAAAAACCATCAACAGACAACTTGACTAATTAATTGTAATGAGCAACCTTGGTCCTGGAGAACAGTTGATAAAACACATCTCCCTCTCGGCATCATAGACTGTAAGTATGCAACATTGCATATCTTGTCAGATACAGGCACTTTACTGGTTGGTGTCACTTAACTGTTTAGCTTTGTTTCAAGGGAGGATTCAGGGGATGGTGGGTGGGGAGGTATATTGGGAAATAATGATATGAAGAGCAAATTCCTTTTATAAAACTTGAAATAAAACAAAGATAAACAATTCTAAGGAAAAAATGGCTATATGCATCTAGAAATGTTCAATTAGTCTAAAATGGCATGACAGTAATCTCAAATCATCATTGGCTACCTCCATTGCTATGAATTTTCTAACATACAAAAAACTCAGATGAATAGCCCCTTTAAAATTAATTGCAGTTTATCCAGGAAGCTTGTCCATTACCTTTAGAAGTGCTTGAGGGTCAAATAATGACAAGTGAAGGCAAACAACTGGTACAGTTGAATAATCCTGAGCAAACTATACCATTCAACAAATTATACTGTAGCAATCAAGCAAGTAGCATATTGTGAGAGCAACCAGAACAGCTGAAATGTAGCCATTCTCGGAGCAACATCTCAGCCATGTTTTCTTTTTGAGCCATCTGTGCCACCCCCAAGTGACACACTCCAGCCCTCTCAAAGACTACCATTTTGAAATAGAGGGAATGTTTAATGGAAGTTCATGGCTCTGGAATGCAGAGAAATTATAGAGAACAAGTAAACTAATTCACATAAAAGAACCAAGTGAAATAGCAGGGAAGTTTTGGGAAAGAGCTTTAACAAGTCATTAAAACAGAAATCTCTACAATTCCAAGAGATGCCTCCTGAGGAGCCTGCATCTTTGTGGATTTCCAAAGCACCTGTTTCGATAATACAGTATGTTCTAAGTGCTCTGTGCCCCCAGTCTATCTTACTTTAGAGATGGAGAATGGGAAACAAGCTGAGCTTATACAATTCAGAGAGTCAGAATTAAAGTGGTTCTGACCACAGCTCTTACCATTACTTCCCCCTGCCCAATTGTGATGTGTGTAGGTACTGGTGTCAGAAATTTGAACCAACCCATGAATTGCCCTATACATAATGACTACACATGATCAGGAGATTCCAGACCAAACATCATGAGTATTGCTCTCCTGTCCCTACTACCAGGTTCTCTCCTACAGACATTCCATTGACATTTGCAGTAGCTCCCCTTACTCCTTTCTGTCTCATCTCACTATTCAAACATTTTCCCCCTCTATTTACTTTACTGTGATCTCAGATGAAAGGTTCTTCTTGTCAAACACAACTCTTCTACAGGTATCCTTCATCCCATTCTCTCCTGACCTGTCCAGCAGGTTGTCCCCCACTATCATTTCCATTTTCTACTTTATCTTCAATCTCTCCTAATCTACTGGTTCCTTCCCTGCTGCCTACAAATATGCCTTTGTCTTCCCTAAAAATTAAAAAAAAAAACAACCTTGTGCCTACCATCTCAGCTAGCTATATTGCCATAAATTCTTTGAGAAAGCACTTACAATTAAGTGCCTCCACTTCCTCTCCTCTCACTCTTTTAAGCCCTCTACAATCTGGCTTCTAATCCTATCATTCAAATGAAATTGCCCATTCCAAAATTACCAATGATCTCTTAAAGGTCTAGTTAGTCTCTAGCCAAACAGGAGTGTTTCATACTTTGAAACCTCTCAATGGTCCAGCAGGAGTAGCTACATAATCAGTTTTCATTTCCTTCTGATGTTCCAAAAGTGAGGAGATCAGTGACAGGAACTCTCTGTGTAGTCTGCAGTGACACCTGCATTTATTTTCCATCTACCAGTCCCAGAGCTCCTTCAATCTTCTAACAATGTAGGTAGAGCTTTCAACAATGGCATCATTTTAGTATGTCCTGACTCTAGGCCCAATGCTCTATCTACCCTACTACCTAGATGCCTACAAAAAACACATCAGATGTTCAAGTATCCTAGAGTTCTGACTTCCAGTCAAGAGGGCAGATCCATCCCAGCCCCCTCATACCTACCCCAGCAAAAATCTAAAATGAACTGTGTAAGATAATGATCAAGAAGTCCATTGATCAATGACAATAAATTACTTCTTCCACCCGGACTCATGTAAAAAGTCAGCTAGAAGTAAACAAAAAAGGGGGGCACTAGAAAAACCAGAGCCAGCACAGGCAAACAAAAACTAGCCAATTCAACCATAAACTGACCAGGGTTCTGTATCTAGAGGCAGCAAAAGTCAAAGCTCCCGCAGAGAAACCCTCTAGCTGGTCAGAAAGTTCTAGGGTGAGGACCTTCAAAGTTCTGGGAGCAGCAGATAGCAGTGATCATAGCTCAAGAGTCCAAAGGCTCCAAGGTCCCTAGCACTTTGTTCTGAGATAACATACAGAGCCCTAAAGATAAAGAGCTCTGAATCTCACAGTTCCAGAGTAACTTATCCCCAGAGCAGGAACTCAGCACAGGAACCCAGGCAAACCAAGGCAGGTTAAGCAGAGCTCACCAGTACACCCAAAAGCACCATAGAGAGTGGACCTGAACTCTGGCACAGAGCCCCAATTTGGGAAATAAAGCTGAAAAGGTGAACAAACCAAAGAAAATGTGAAGATATGTGTACGCGTGCGTGTATATGCCTGTGTATATTTATGCATGTACACATTTATATACATGTTTTATGTTTATATACATTGTAGACATCTTCCCATATACTATATAGATATATACTATGTAGATAAATGTAGTAGATCTAAAGATCTCTCCAAAAAAGAAGAAAGCAATTCCATGACAACTTCAAGCAGAGACTATAAGGAAAAAAATAGATTTTCTGTGAGAACTACATGAATACTTGGGAAAAATAAAGCAAGAGATCGAAAATGTAATAAAAGCTCTGGAGGAAGCAATCAGAAGGAAAATAAACAGCTTAGGAGAAAAATAGTCAAAGACTCTGAACAGGCAGTTCTCAAAGAAAGAAATCTAGGCTACCAATAGTCATAAGAAAACGCGTGCCAAATCACTAATAACTGGAGAAGCGGAGATTAAAGCAACCTTTCGGTTTCACCTCACACCCGTCAGACTGGCAAAGCTAGCAGAAAAGAAAGGTGATAAATGCTGGAGGGGCTGCAGGGAAGCAGGCACATTAATGCAGTGGAGGTGGAGCCGTTAATTAGTGCAGCTGTTCTGGAAAACAGCTTGAAATTATACCCCCAAAGTCACCAACCTGCGTGTCTGCTTTGGCCCAGCAACACGACCACTAAATCTATTCTCCAAAGAGATCAAAGAAAGGGGAAAAGGGCCGATATGCAGAAAAAAATATTTATAGCAGATATTTTTGTATTGGAAAGAACTCGAAACTAAGTGAGAAACCAACATTTGGTGAATAATACCAACAATAATAATAGTTAACACTTATATAGCATTGACTGTGTGCTAGAAACTGTGCTAAGCGTTTTACAATTATTATGTCATTTGATTCTCATAACAACCTGGGATGTAGGTGCTATTATTATCCCCATTTTACAAATGAAGAAACTGAGGCAAATAGAGATTAAGTGACTTGTCGGTACTCGCACAATTAGTAAGTATCTGGGGTCAAATTTGAACTCAGATCTTCCTGATTCCAGGCCTAGTGCTCTGTCCACTGAACCACCTGGATACCTCTGCATGTGAACGTAATGCAGTACTGTTCTGCTGTAAGAAATGATGAAAGGCACAGTTTCAGAGAAGCCTGAGAAGACTTGTATGAACTAAGGCAGAGTGAAGTGCATAGAACCAAATAAACAATCTATCCAATGACAAGCAACCCTGAAAGATTTTAAAATTATGATAAATGAAATGATCCACCATAACTGGTTGGTCCAGAGGACTAATTATGAACAATGCTATTCCTCTCTGGACAGACGGGTAATAGATTCAATATGGAGAATGAGATATATTTTTGAACACAGCAAGTATAGGAATTTGTTTTGCTTGACTCTGCAAATTTGTTACAAGGGTTCCCCCCAAACAGAACAGGGAAAGGAGAAGATGTGCTTTTGTTAATTGGAAAAAATAAAATTAAAAGAAAGAAAGTAGTAAACATTGCCCATATAATGGACTATCTGAGAACTAGAATGGGCTAAACTGAAATCAACGACATGATAAAGCAAGAAATATTAGAACAAAAATCAAAAGATTGAAAAAATAAAGGAAAATGTAAGATATCAGATATCAAGTACAAGTACAAAAAAGATAAAAAAAAAATAATTTAAGAATGACTGGACTCCCTAAAACCTGTAATTTTCAAGGACCTGGATTCTATATATCAAGAAATCATAAATAAAAACTGCCTAGAACAAGAAGGCAAAGTGGAAATGAAAGCAATCACCTAGTGAAGGAAATCTCCCCCCTCTCCCCCCCAAAAAAGTTCAAGGAATGGCACAACCAAAATCCAGAGCTCCTACACTAAAGAAAAAATACAGCAAAAATCCAGAAAAAGTGGTTCACGTACTCAAAGACTACATTTAGGATCACAAAAGACCTGGCAGCTTCTATGACAAACGAAAGGAGATCTTGGAATACAATATTCCAAAAGGCAGAAGATATAGGCTTACAATCAAGAAGAACTTACCTTGAAAAACTGAGTATAATCTTACAGGAGATAAATGGTCCTTAATGGAACAAAGGACTTTCATACATTTCTGGTGAAAAGACCAGAAATGAGAAGAAACTTTGAATTGCAAACATAAGATTCAAGGGAAACCTCTAGGTAAATTTATTTGAGCAGTTAGATGGGACTATGTGATGATGCAATACTAACATTCTAATAGAATGAGAATAAATGTGCCCCTTCAAAATCTCAGTACCTTTAGTGGGTATTGAGGGAGTGAAATATGAAAAACAAAAGTCCTGGGGATGGACTGGTTCTATTCTGAGGGATTGAAGAGGGGAAAGAAAAGGGAAGATAAAAGGAATGCATTGGTGTCGAAAGGAGGAAGAAGGGTCTATAACTTGCTCTTTCTCATAATTGGGGTGTGTAAGAAAAAGAGTATGCAAACATGGAGGAAGAGGTATGGGGAGCGGACATCAGAGAAACCTCACTCTTATATGAAAAGGACAGAGGGTTGAACAAACACACAGATATAGTTTGGTGTAGAACTACATTGAATTCAAACAGGAAGCAAGTCAGGTTGGGGGTGGGGAGAAATATAAAGAATGGGTTAAAAGGGTAGGATAATAACTGAGAGGGGACAGTTGCAAATGAAATAAACTTTGTGAGGCTGAAAGGGATGTGGGGCATGCGTGATAATTTTCATCTTAGCAGGTGTCCATTGCTGGGGACTTACTGAACCAACTGTGGTATGTAAGTATATATATGGTATATAAGAAATTATGAGAGATGATTTGAGAGAATCCTGGGAAGTATGAACTGACACAGAGTGAAGTGAGTATAACCATGGAGAAGAATTTACTCAAAGACAACAACACTGCAAAGAAATACAACTTGGACTGATGTAGTTATTCACCTTGTCTCCAGAGAACTGAGAATGTTACCCAACTCCTGACAGAGAGGTGACGGACCCATGGTGCAGAAAGCCACTTACATTTTTGGACACGAACACTTATTTTGCTTAGCTATATTTGTTTGTCACAAGGATTTTTTTCCCCTTTCAATTTTTTTTAAATTGAGGAGAGTATGACAGGAAGGGGTGAATTAGCAATAGTGAGACAAAAAAAGAGGGCCATTGAAACAATTTTTTAATGCAAAGAAGAGAACAGAAGAAAGTATAGAAGGAAACACAGTTAAAGACAGTTTTGAAAATAATGTGTGGAAATTTTTATGTACCTTTTCTAAAAAAGCAAGCAGTAAAAATAGAGATTCGTGGTTTCACGTGCAATCCTCTTTTTGTATTCTAAGATGTATATGGAAATGTTCTTATCTTTGGCATTTAAACTCAGAACGAAAAACAAAATGTCTCAGAAAGCAACTTCAGAACTTTAATCTTGAGCCTTGAACCTGAGAGATGAATGAGCTTGGAATTGGGTATATCGAGAAAAACAGAAATATGCCCATGACCCAAACATCTCTTATTTTATATTTATTTTATTGCCCAAATTGCTTTGACAAGTTGTGGAGCAGACAAAAGACATGAACAGGTGCTATAAACCGTCATGAAATGGAGAAAAGAAAGACTGGGTATCTCGTCCCTGACTTATTGCAGGCAGTACAGGCATTCTCTTTGCAGTCCTGCTGGAGAGAGGCAGAGTGGGTGGGCCTCCTACCTCCCTCCCCCATGTGGCCTGAACCACATCGTAATTTCCATATAACCTCTCCTATGCTACACAATCCTATCACATTGGTAGTGATTAGCACTACAACCCCTCTGGAATCTCCTCTCTGCCATTCCATGATGTGGTGTTTTCTATCTCATAGAATCATCATCTTCATCATCACTGACATCCTCAATGCCCCGATACACAGTGACCTCTCCTGCTTTTTGTTGAATTATCCTTGAGGTATAAGGTTGAGTTTTGTCACGAGCAGCAATTTACTTTTTGCTTTGATTTCTTTCTGCAGGGGACTTATGGAGGAAAAAAATAAACCCCTTTATCTTTTCATAAATTCAAGAGAAGGGAGCCTTACTCTAGACAATTCCCTCTCAATCTTGATATCAGAGCCATGCTTTTTCCTTGCAGCAACTAAATTTGACATTTTACTACAGTTTATAGGGCTCTATTCCCTGGGATAGATAGAGGCACTCCAAATACAATGTAAACGCAGCAGAAGGAAGTCAAGATGCTCTTCCCTTCATCTCTTCCCACATTACCTTGCATCCGTGGCAACCTAATTTTGGATGAATTAGTGCTAAACCACCTTGAATCAGCAATTAACTAAAACTTTTTTTTTTTGCAACGGCTATATTTTCCCCTTGCTAATGATGGTGTATAAAGTATTTTCTCCTTTGGAGCATCATAAGCACATATACACATGAACATATACGTATATATTCATGCCTTAGACATATTCCAGGGAGTTTTTGCATTCCCCATCAGGAGGAAATTGATGAATGTGAATGTTTTAGCTGTACTTGTTGTTTGTGTATAAACTTTTGTTAAAACAAGTGCGGCCAGATAAATGACCTTTATGCAGACACCTATTAAGGCACTAAAAGGCTTGGCTACATTCATCAGAGACGCGTCTACATAACGATTGGAACAATAAGGGGATCAGCAGCTGCAAGGAGGTTGAATTGAATTCTGCAACAATAGAAAAGTTTTTCAGACCCAAATACCGGCAATCAAAGAGAATTTTTTGCAGATAATCCAAGAGAAAGAAAATAATAAAAAACAAAATGCTAGTCCACTTTGCACCAGTTAGCATAAGGTTGCCATCTGAAACATGTCAGCTTAAGAGTAGACCATAGTACCATTCTTCTGCCCAAGCGCATGATTCAGGACTGTTTTCCCCCAAATAATCCCAGATGGCATGCCACAAAATGTCAATTCATTTTAAAAGCTTTCTTGCCTGTTATTATGTGATTGAAAGTGCAAAAGCAAGTTACCATTCTCATGGCACTATTTGCATTGGCTATTATCCCCTAAAATCCCCTTTAAACAGCTACATTGTCAGCCCATAGGCCTCATTTAGAACGACAAAAAAGCCCAGATTAATTCGATCAAAGAAAGAGCCCAGTACAAAATGCACTTTTCAAACTGTATCAGAGTGGGTGCGCTTTACAGATCACTGCGTGGCAAGGGCCCTTGCGAGAAGAAAAACCCCTGAAATAAAGCTTGGTTACCAAAGTGAAATAACCCAAACTGGCTCCTAGCTGATCCCTTTGGGGCATCTCCAGGCTAACGTGCCAATTAAAAATGATTATAGGGGAACAAGATTTAAAGACAAACTGTGAAACCGACTACACCCCAATCGCAAGCATCCTTAGAAGGGAAGTGGTTACCTCCATGAGGCACCTGGTGAGCAAGAGACAGTTCTGAAAGCTCTGGCACTTTTTTTTTTTAAAGACATTTGCAAAAAGGTAGAATTAACTTTTATCCACCCTTCTCCATCCCTTAATCATCAACTCTGCCTATCATTTTTAGCCTAGTAAGAAAATATATGCTCAAAACAGCAGATGCAGTAAAATGTATGTATGTATATACACACAAACACACACACATATTTGCAAAGTAAAGCATTCTCAAAGTCAAAGTGAACTTCAGACATACGAAGCATCCTACAGGCCCACATTCTGTGGGCTGGCTGACTCAGGAGTAACCTTCTTTTTTCATTTTCTTTTTACACTCACCTGGAGGTCTGAAGCAGGGGCGAGACAAGCTAGAGTTCTGGTCTCTTGGGGAAGCTGTCTAAGGCTTCCCCAACCTTTGCCTCTCCAGGAGAGACGATCCTGTTGCTCGTTGTCAGTATTTTCCTCCTCACTCCCAGTTGAAAGCTGTTTCCCTTCAGCAGTTGCTTTTCTGCCCTGAGAAGCATTTCACCCAAAGAAGGAACTTCTGCATAGAAGCAGAAGTCCAGACAGATAGCTTCTTCAGGCGCTGACCACCCTGGGTCAGAGACTGCTGCTGAAAAGACAATCAACTGTAGGAGATGAAGAAAATCATCAGCAACAGTGCGGAACCGGGGAAATAGTTATTGCACCTCATTCTTCTGTTTGGGGACTCATTCAATGAGTGGGGGAAGGAGGCTGCTGAGTCTTCCCTAAAGAATATAACTGGCAAGGATAACTTCACATGTCAATGGTCCATGGATGCCGAAAACAATGGAAAAACAAGTTCCAAGTGATTGTTCACATGGAGGTAACCACCTTCTTTGGTATGGATCAGTGTGGGTTACTCCCAGTGTGGACACCCTCTCCACTGATACAGATCAACAAACACCATCACTAGACCCATATCAGCCAGACCTTTCCCACTGGGTAGGAACTCACAGAGTTTGTTCAGTTTGTGACTCAGTCACCTCAAGGTCACAGTGAGGCCTCCAAGGAAAACTTGCATTGAGGAAGGAAGGTATTTCTACATCCATTTAACCATGTGGGGAAACTGAGTCTTAGAGAGGTTAAATTACTCAAAATCATTTAGTGGCAGAGCTAGCTCTAGAACCCACACTCTCCAATGTCTTCTCTGCTACATGATGGGATGTATTATCCTTTATGTTAGAAAGGGTTTTCATCATTTTCACTTTTGTTATATATGCCCTTAGTTTGTTTTCATAACAGATTGAACTCCATGAGACCAAGAAGCCAAAAGCTCAGTGGAATAAGCCAATGGCCCGTTTGCTTGGACAGAAATAGAAATGAGGAGCATCAGGTCATCATTTCTGATATTCAGTAGAAATGCAGTTTCTTGGTGTCCAGAGAAGATGGAATTGAAAGGATGAATGAATGGTTAGCATCGTGCCTTTGTGTATTGTATAGTTTAAGAGAGGCCTCATGATATAACTGAAAGAGCTTCAAGCTTGGGGTCATATAAACTGAATTCAAATCCTGGCTTACTATTATTTTGTTTATCCTGTGTGACCTTGGGTAAGTCACTTCACTTCTTCTGATTTAGTTTTGTCAGTTACAGATTGGGAGGGTTTCACAAGCTGATCTTTAAAGTCTCTTCTTGCTCTATGGCCTAGGAACTTACAAATGAAAGGAGAAGGACTGTAAAGAGGCTTCCCCTGCCACTCCCCTGCAAGGCTGTCTGCAGCTTCCCTTCTGGCTTTAATGAAGCCTGAGTCAGAGGAGACCCCTTAGATATGCTCTGGCTCTGAATGGATTACCCAAGAACCTTCTGGGGTTGGCAGATGCTAACCTGATTTTTGTCTCAATTTAACAGCTCAGCTTAGCAACTGCAAACAAAGTCTTGGCCTTTCTATTGGTCACATCAACACCATACCAAGAACAATGAAGAACTGATCATAGTGGATGAGTCTGAGGGTTTGGTTTTTTTTTCATCTGACCTATGCTGTTGGTTGGTCTAGACAACCCCAGTTCACTGGATGGTGGTGCTTTGCTGCATGGACCTGCTCTAGCTATGTTTTTGTTATGCTCATCCCAGAACAGAAAAGCTATTAAGCTTTAAACCTGAATTATTTATTAAGTGAACCAGGTAAGAATGGTCAAGTTCCCCCATCCTCCGAGGGAGGAAGCATGGGATGACAGAAGTCATCCTAGTAAGGTAGGATTTGAACAGACACTCTTCAGTTGTTTTCTTTTGAGCAAATCATGAAAACTCCTTGGCTCCGTTTTCTCATCTGAAAACTGAGAAGCAAGACCCTAACCCTAATCTTTTTAGCTCTAGCTCTCTGGTCTGGTGATTTCTAAACTGTCAGGGCACTGCACTAGAGAGCCTCTAAGGTCCCTTAACTGAAGTTTGGAATAGTAAGGGTGAGGGAAGATAAGGATCTGCCCAAGATCATACAGTGATAGTCATTATTGTACAGTATTATATAGTCATACAGCATTATTTTAGGTACCTTCTATGTGCCAGCAAGTTTGTGGCACAGCTTTGATTCAAACCTAGGTCCTTAGTCCTAAATCTGGTGCTCTTTCCACTAAGTTACATGATTTTGATAATCACATTAAAATTAATTAGTAAGTCATTAATCATTCCATTAATAAAATCAATACATTAATGTAATTGATTGATTGATTCCTTAAAGAGCAGCAGTGTGGTATAATGGATAGAGTGGTCTTTGGAGTCATAGGAAGAAGTGGGTTCATGTTCTACCTTAGGCAAGCCACTTAACCTCTCAGTGCCCCAGGGGACTCTTTTTGTCCACTCTGAGCCTGGGTCCCCCAAACTCTCCCAGGATTTGAGTTCTGTGTCCATTCACAGTTACCATCCTACTACTGATCAGCATTGAAGCATCAACCTGCCCTGTTCATGACCTGAGCTGATTCGCCCTTCCTCAGGCGACCTGATGGCCCCTTGTTCCTGGGAGCTCACCACACTGGTTCCAGAGTAGTCACCTGATCAGCCTTGGCTCTACTGCAGCTCAGAACTCCTTGACCTCCCCAACTGCAGGGATTCCAGGCATATGCCACCAGGCTGGCCTCTCCTCATTTCCAGGTGATTCTTTAAGAAACAGATTCTTAGTGGTATAGTGAATAGAGCACCGGCCCTGGAGTCAGGAGGACCTGAGTTCAAATCTGACCTCAGACAAGTAACACTTACTAGCTGTGTGACCTTGGGCAAGTCACTTAACTCCACCTGCCCTCCCAAAAAAAGGGAAGAAAAAAAAAGAAACAGATTCTCAAATTTTTTGTGTGTGTCATGGACCCCATTAGGATGTGACAAAGCCTATGGACTGCTTCTCATAATAATGTGGTTTTTTGAAAATCATAATTGAAGGAAATGCTAAATTCAGATAGAGATTAGTGAAAATAAAGCTATTTTCCCCATCCAAGTTCACAGACCCCCTTGAATTCTATCCAGAACTGCCTTTAGGGGTCTATGTACCCCAGGTTAAGAACCTCTGCTCTGAGGTGGCTAGGTGAATAGAGCACTTGGAGTCAGGAGGACCTGAGTTCAAATTTGACCTCAGACAAGTAACATTTACTAGCTGTGTGACCTTGGGCAAGTAACTTAACCCCAACTGCTCTGCTTTCCTCCCTCCAAAAATATCCCCCCCCAAAAAAGAACCTCTGCTCTTAGACTTGTTTTTGCTATTGTTGTTCAGTCATTTCAGTTGGGTCCAATTCTTCATGACCCCATTTGGGGTTTTATTGGAAGAGATACTGCAATGGTTTGCCATCTTCTTCTCCAGCCCATTTTACAGATGAGAAAACTGAGGCAAACAGAGTTAAGTGACTTGTGTAGGGTCACACTGCTACTAAGTGTCTGAGGCCACATTTGAACTTTTTTCCTGACTTCAGACCAGGTGCTCTATCTACTGCACCAGCTAGCTGTTCTCTGCTGTAAGACCATAGTGTAAGCACCCCTTAGAGCTACCTAGATGTCTGACCTCGGTCAGTGTGCCCTTGCTGTCAAGGAAAACCTGAGGTGGGTAAGAGGCATCCAGGTGTGCATTCTGCCTCAATGACTGCACGTCAAACACAGGGGCACTGAGTATGCACCATCAATGGAGAAGCACTCCCCGCCTATCAGGACCCTGTTGCCGGGACACCTGACAACAGGGCAGACGGAAAGGGAATAAAAGGGTCAGGCAAATAAGGCTGGGGGGGCAGCAGCAAGAGGAGATTTGTGAGACAATAAAGATGCTTGGCCATTCCACTGAGGTGTGTTGGACTATTCTGCCCATATCCAGAGTTCTAACTCCGAAGAGTCGTCAGGGCGACTGAGAGCACCTGCAGGGCCGTTGGGGTGGCCATGCGCAACTGCGGGGCTACGGTAGGTACTTTGGGGCCCCTGGAATCCCTGAGTCCAGCTGGCCCGGACAGGTGACGCCACGAACAAGGACTTGAGGACAGGTGGTGCTATGAACAGGGGCTTGAGTACTGAGGGACAGATAGTCGCTTAAAAAGCGGGGCAGGCAGGTTGAGGCCGGGAGAGTGTAGAGGCACTCATGATAGGGAGTGAATTTAGCTTCCCCATTGTGACACCTTCTTCGGTGGAGGTGTATGGCAGACAAGTCTATAAACTAGCAAAAAAACAAGGGACAGAGGTACATATCAAGCAGTGCCATAAATTTGTCAGTAATCTTCTTGTGGTGTCCCCCTGGGTGGAATATGCAGGGCTCAACCCAGAAAAAATAGACATCATTGGTCATCAAATGACCTCATATGAGGAAACCTCCCCTGGGCTGCTGATGGACTTAGATTTTACTCTTTTTGGTATAATGAAAGCAGCCCTGCGTGGAGTTCCTCGTTGCCCTCTGACTTGTCCTGCACAGGCTCAGACAGAGGACTCACTGGGGGAGGAGAGTGACAGGGGAAGCAGGCCAGAGAAGAAGGAGCCAAAAACTTTATATCCGACTCTCCCACCTTATTCCTCCTCCTCTCCCACCGCTCCATCTGCTCCTCCAGGATTTGCGTGTTACAGCTATCCCAACAGATTTGTAACTTAAAGTTGAAAAATGCCCTGCTACCTCCACCTAGTGGAGGGAAAGAAGAATTGACCTTACCAACACTTCTTTCCAAAGTACAGGCCAAGTCCGCACCACTCTTTAAGTCTCCAGTGCAGGCAGCTCTGCAAGCAGTTATAGAAGCTGGGGAGTGGGAAGGCATGTCTGAGTGGAGCAAGGAAATAGAAGCTTGTCTGGTTGAAACAGATCCCTTGACCAGAGCCCGGCAATATAATCCTATACCATTCAAATTCCTAAAGGAGTTAAAATCCTCTTGTGCTACTTATGGTCCTAATTCTCCTTTTGTGTTGCAAATGCTTAACCATGTTACTAGAAACACTGCTTTTATCCAGAACGATTGGCGCTTGGTAGCAAGTGCCTGTTTAACACCAGGACAAGCAGTAATGTGGGAAGCCTTGTAGACTAAAGAGGTCACCAATTGGCTAAAGCATAATCCCCAGCAAGACAATACAGCATCAAAAAACCTTCTGTTAGGGGTGGGTCCTTATGTGGCCACTGACACCCAAGCTTGATTAGACCCAGCTGTTTTTGTGGTCATAGCAGAATGCACTATTAAGGCTTGGGGCTCTCTTGAACCCACCGGCAAACCACACAAAAAATTGAGCACCTTAAAACAAGGCCCTTGAGAATCCCTAGCAGATTTCATTGCAAGGGTCAGGGAGGCTTATGAAAGGACTTTGGGAAAAGGTCCTGGCTCTGATTTGCTGTTTCTCCATCTCCTTCGAGAGGGCCTCAATAAAGCCTGCACACAGGCCACTAGCCCTCTCCCCCCAGATGCCCCCTTGGAGGATATCATACAGTCCTGCTCCAATGTGGACTATGCCACATTGGACAGGGAGGCTACGTCATTCGCTATTGCTCACCATGGGACAGTTACATACTACCCTCTACACCTATAATTTTCTTCAGTTTTCTTCCATTGATTTTTTGACTCCTGCTATGCACTTTTACGCTGCAGCTCCACAGGTTGAAGGACTCCCACCGGTCACCACACAGACACTGATGCTTCCTTGTGTGCTGGCAAAGGCCAGGGCCATCTGGAAAGACCCAGAAAAGGATTGGGAGGGACCAGGTGCTATAACCCTTTGGGGAATGGGGTATGCTTATGTCATTCCAGATGGAGAAACCAAAGGCAAATGGATACCCACAAAGTGGCTTCGTCTCCTCGCCAACGACAAGACACCAGAGAGAGAAACGGAGAAGGCAGCGGAGATGGAGGCCCAGATGGGGTCGGGGAAAGAATTGTGAACTTCAATGCCTGTGTCAATTGCTAACCGTTCTGACCATCATACCAACTACCCAGGCCCGTTATTGGACAGAACTGACTGATGTCGCCCTATGATGGCAGGACTTAGCGGGACATTGGTCTCAGAGCCAAGCACCCTTTCCTGGAGGGACTGTTCCTGTGTGGGTAGGATTCACAGAAGACCTAAAGAATCGCACCTGGTATGCTTGGATAGTTACTGTAGGTCCAGGCGGTCTGATCATGAACATTACTGGACATGACACCCATTCTTATGGAGGAGTTTGCTTTGCTGACCCCCGTTATGCCTTTGTTGTCAACTTTAATAATACATTGTATATGCTTATGCCCTCCTTTTTCAAAACAAAAAGGGGGAGATTGTAAGGGTCCCTTAGAGCTACCTAGATGTCTGACCTTCATCAGTGTGCCCTTGCTGACAAGGAAAACCTGAAGTGGGTAAGAGGCATCCAGGTGTGTGTTCTGCCTCAATGACTGCACGTCAAACATGGGGGCATTGAGTATGCACCATCAATGGAGAAGCACTCCCCACCTATCAGGACCCTGTTGCCGGGACACCTGACAAAACGGCAGATGGAAAGGGAATAAAAGGGGCAGGCGACAGGGGGCGGAGCCAAGATGGCGGCGTAGAAGCAGCAACATATCGCAGCTCTCACATAGCCACCCCAAAATACCCATAAAATAGGACTCTAAACCAATCCTGGAACTCCAAAACACACACAAAGATACTTCCCACTAAAGTCAGCTCGGCTACGAGGAACCATATCAGCACTGCGAACCGAAACCAGCCTGGCCTGAAGCTGCAGCTGTGCCCCGGGGCGGCTGGAC
>CM053581.1:489059971-489085356 GCA_028627135.1 Pseudochirops cupreus
CAGTTGGGAGATCCATCCTGCCCTACCAAAAAGTGACATAGGAGAGAATAGACTGGGCAAGGGGGGAAATACTGGGATGGCTGTTTTGGGGTGGTGGGCGGGGGAAAGACGGGGAGAAAAGATGTAACTCAAAAAAATTTAATAAAAATTTAATAAAGAAAAAAAATAAATAAAAAAATAAAAGGGGCAGGCGAATAAGGTTGGGGGGGGGCAGCAGCAAGAGGAGATTTGTGAGACAATAAAGATGCTTGGCCCCTCCCCTGAGGTGTGTTGGACTATTCTGCCCATATCCAGAGTTCTAACTCTGAAGAGTCGTCAGGGCGACTGAGAGCACCTGCAGGGCCGTTGGGGTGGCTGTGCGCAACTGCAGGGCAATGGTAGGTACTTTGGGGCCCTGGGATCCCCGAGTCCGGCTGGCCCAGACACATAGGTAGCAATGAAGATATAAATCTGTATGGGCACAAGGGGTTCCTGAATATGAATTCCTTATACCAATTAAATCACTGATTGGGAAAAAAGTACATAAATACAAAGATCATACATTTTAATTTTTATTCCCTTAAGAGTCGAATACTTAGTAACAATTGGGTAGATGTATCTATACAAATTCTTCATGCATCTAAAAGAAGTCATAATCCTTAACCGATGTTTAAGAATCAAGTTAAAAATGTTTTGAGGGTGGGTCCAGTGATGGATCAACATGGGTCTATCAGACCAACCTCACTAAGTTCAGGGAGGATCACCACTGAGTGGAACAAGTGACAAAGGATTTTTTTTTCCAGCCAAAGAAACTTTTTAATATCATTTGCTAAAATCCAAAAGTGAATTTAACTACATTAGCAAAGGATACTTGCACTGACAAAATCACTGATGCTTAAAGTCTCAAAATTCAAGAATCACCCACCAATCACCAATAGTTACTTTCTATTACTATCCACTGCAGTCATCTTCTCTTCCTAAATCTTTATTTCAGCCTGAGGCATAATTTGAGATTTTTGTACCAGATCTAAGGTCCAAGAGACCAATATCAGTTGTCACCATTAGAGGAGGGAAGTTTGGGTGAAGCTACCTTCCATAAGGTAACACCAGAAAAAGGGAGTACATTCTGACCTTCCAGATCCCTATAGCATACTAGAGACTCAGCAGCTGGTAGGCACACCTTTCAGCCCAAAAGTCTGATTTGTATCATGTAGGTGGCAGCAGATTTCTCAGCAGGGAGCACACAAAGTTGAGAGCATTGTGTGTGGGTGTGTATGAAGGTGTGTTCCTATTTTCAGTGCCAGTCTTTAGAACGGGGCTCCCCAACTGTTTGATCAAAACTACCTGGTTTTATGATAGGATATAAGCATATCAAGACCATTTCTAACAGAGAATGGGGCACAGTGTGACTGAAGCCACTCTATAACACTTTGCTCCAAACTCAAAGGTGTTTACAGTAGGTAATAAGTAGGGCAACCAATACCATATTTAACCATGTATATTCTAATCTCATTTCTCCCCTCTGAATCTCAACTGTAAGAGCCTTAGTAACTGGTGACACTTTGTACAGGCTTTGGCAATATGAAATTCTACAGCAGGAGAATATTTTGGGTAGAACTGACTTTTTTTAAAAAGTAGCTAGGTAGTTCACTGGATAGTTCTACACCTGAAATCAAGAGGCCCTGAATTAAAATCTGACCTCAGCTCCTTATTAGCAGTATGACCACGAACAAGTCACTTAACCTCTGCCTCAGTTTTCACATCTGCAAAATGTGAATAAAGAAAATACCTATTTCCAAAGATTGTTGTGAAGATGAAATGAGATATTTTTTATAAAATGCTTTGAAAACTTGAAAATGCTGTATAAATGCTACCTATTCTACTATCACCGTTATTATTTTATTTTAAAAGATTAGACAATTAATAGTCTTTCAAGACTAAAGAATATATATTGAACTATTCACATACTCATAAATTTGAAAGAGGCCTTAGAAGACATTATCTAGTCTTTCCCCCTCTTTTTTCAGAAAAGGAAACTGAGGCCCAGAGAAGTAAAATTATTTGCCCACGGCCACATAGGAAGTACATTTTCCCACATTAGAATACAAGCTTCTTGAAGAAAGGGGCTCACTTTCTTGCTTGTATTGGGAGCCCCAGTGCCTGACATAGTATCTGGCACATAGTAAAATCAATTAACAAATAAATGAATAAATATTCTATTATCTATCTAGCTATCTAACTTTACGGCAAAGTTAGCATTTGAAACCAAGCCCTTTGAGTCTAACTCCAGCACTCTTGCCACAGCACCATGATGCCTCCTTATTTCATGGGGTCATAGATTTAGGGCAGAAAAGAACCTCAGAGTTCATCTAGTCCAACCTCCAGACTTCGTATTTATTTGACTTTTTATCTAGAGACCAGGCCTCCCTATCTCTTCCAGGCTGGAAGCACAGCAGCTGCCCCCGGGGGCAATTGTACTGATGACTGGCAGGGAAGCTTTGACTTGCTCTGCTTCTGGCCTGCGCTGGTTTGCCTTTTTTCAGGAGCCTCATGACTGCATGCTACCACAAGCCACAACATTAGAGCCAGACTTAGTATGGGCAGCTTGATGGCCTTTAGCCCAAGTGTAGCTCCTGTGATCCACCAGCCTCAGCCTCCCCAAAAACAGGGTTTACAGGCAAATACCAACACACCTCATTTTGAAGATGAAGAAAGTCAGGGAAAAATAGGTGAAGTGATTTGTCCACAATCACACAGTCTGTGATATAGTCAACTTGTCAATCAACAAACCTTTGTTAAGCACCTACTTTGTGCTGCAGGCACAATGATGTTGCGGACGTAGAATTGTCAAGACTTGGTAGCTGATTACATATGGGGGTTGAAAAAGAGGGAAGACTCAAGGATCAGTCTGCAGTTGAGAACCTGAATGACTGAAAGATCTCAGTCATTGCCAGAAATGGTAAAGTTTGGAGAAGGAATAGGTCGGGGCTGGGGTGTATAAAGTCAGCTCTGCTGTTTAACATGGTAATTTAGAGACACCTATGGGACACAGAGGTGGAGATGTCCAACAGGTAGAGATGGTGACACAGGACTGGAGTGGGGAGAAAGTTCAGATCTCATATATATGAGTCATTCACCTGCATCAACCTGCTGATTCAACAAATGGGAACTGATAAAGATTACCAAGGAAGAGAATGTAAATAGAAAAAAAAGATATCTTGAATTAAATTCAATTTATACTTACAGTGCTTGATGAGAGAGACAAGATCTTAAATACACACACACAAACACACACACACACATACACAAAATCTAGATTATGTACCCTTCATTCCTGATCACTTGGGTCTGAAAAGAGAGATTCCAGAGGCAGTAGAACGGACAGCAGCCCTCTAGTGGAGGAACCTGCCCAGTGGTTTTTCACTGCTACCCTACAGAGCAATTTAAGGTAGCAGAACTCTATGTTTAATCTACCTTTTTACACTGCAATAATAATAAATGTTATTGTGGGAATTAAATTTTTCAGGTGATTAGTTTATGTGGCAGACTAATCGGTTTTGCCTTTATAGAAAAACAAAGCACTCTCACAAAGCTTGTGTTATTAGAGATTGTCAACTAAATAATTTAAGCTCTGTTATTTATGTAAGTCCCTAATTACTTGGGGGATTTGTACAAGAGAGTGGAATTAATGATCTATTTTGTCATATTTTTTCCCATAGTGTGATGGCTGTGAGCTTTCTTCTTTTAATTGCATACAAGAATAAAAATATTCCAATTTTTAAAAGCCTGATCGATCTAAATAAGAATGGTCAAACTCATCTAACTGTGGCTTGTAAGTACTTCAGGTGGCTCTAGAGATTTAGTTCAGGCTTCTCATTATTACTACATGCCTTAGAAATAACATACTGTAGTAAAGTCTCATCCTTTAAAAAAATAACTAGCACTGTCACTTCTCAATACTGTTCATGGATCCCCTGTCAACAGGTACTTCAAAATTTCTTGGCAAGAGGATTGAAATTAGAACATTCCTCACTACATTTTAAAGTGAAACTAAACAATTCTCATTAAGTAATCTCCTTTTCCATTTTCCTGGTCCTCCAAGTAAGGGACTTTAAAATTAAATATCTGCTCTGCATCAAAAATGACATTGATCAAATGGTGTATATGTCCTTAGCCCTACAGTAAAGCTGTTCACACCACCAGCTACACTCAAATGATGGTTTTAGATTTCTGTCCTCCCTAAACTGTGAGGTCAGGGAAGAATGAAGAAGAAAAGGAAAGGAAATTTGAGGTACAAAATCTAAGGGGGAAATGGAGGCTTGATTAGCTAGGACAGGGTAATCAGGTTTTGCCTCAGTATATTGAAATTTAGAGGGTGTTGACAGAATTTACCTTTTTTTTTAGCAGTATTCTAAGAAGGAAGGGTAATTAGTTAAAACAGGAAGCTATTGCATGTAATTCATTCTCCTTCTGTTAGCTAATTTCAAGTTAGCTCTTTCCAAAGCCATCCCTTCCCTGCTCTCTATATCCCCCACAAAAACCTCCCCAGCAGTCTTATTATACCCTAGAGTGTCTAGAGTTATGTTCCAGGTTCCAGCCCCAAAACTGGATTTGTCTTTAAAAATTGATTTGAGGGTTCATTTCGTACTGCTTACCCCAGTGCATTTTATGAAACTTTCCCAAGTGCCTATATAAATATATATATATATATATATATGCATACATGTATATATATATATATATATATATATATATATATATATACACACACACATGAAGAAAAATAGGAAAACAGAGGGAGAGAAAGAAGGAGGAAAGAAGAAAGGGGGAAGGAAAGAAAGAAGGAAGAAAGGAAGAAAAAGAGAGAGAGAGAGATTCTAAGGTTGAAATGACTTAAAAGGGTTTACAATGGATATGCGGCCAACAAAAATAAGTAACTTAGGGATACAATTTAGAGTTTAAAAAGAATGCTGGATTTGGGGTAAAAACCTGGGTTCAAATCCTGTCCTGCTACTTCAGAGCTATGTGCTTTTGGACAAGTTATTTTACTTCTCTAGGTCACAAGTTTTTTAATCAGTAAAATAAGATGATTATATTAGATCAAGATTTCTCAACCTGAGGTCCATAAACTTTTTTTAAAATATATTTTTATAACTATTTCAATTTTATCTTATGCATTTAAAAACATTATTCTGAGAAAGGTGTCTATGATCTTCACCTGATTGCCAAAGGGGCACAGGGACAGCTCAGTTGTCAGCCTGGAATCAGGAAGATCTGAGTTCAAATCTGATCTCAGATACTTAGCAGCTGTGTGACCCTGAAGAAGACACTTAACCTCCATTTGCCTCAGTTTCCTCATCTATAAAATGGGAATAATAACAGTATCATCTTCCAGGGTTGTGCACAATGTTAAGCACTATATAGATGTTAGCTATTATCAAAGGGGTCCATGACACAAAATGTGAAAAATACCTGGCCCAAATAATCTCTTAAAGTCCATTGTAATGCTCAATCTATGATTTAAAAAAATGTAGTGGAAAGAATACTTCATTTGGAGTCTGAGGAACCTGGTTCTAATATTGTCTCTTCCAGTTATTTGTTCTGTGACCTTGGGCAAGTTACTTAACCTCTTGCTGCCTCAGTAAACTTGTCTATAAAAATGAAGGATAAGGAACACTAGATGATTTCTAAAGTCTCCCTTCCAGCTCTCCATCAATGATCCCATGATCCCTTGGGGAGTCATCAGTATATGCTCTTGCGTCCCCAAAGACTCAGAGATTGTGATTAGTACTATGAGAATGAATGTCACTGGAGATATGTACCCCAAAATGAGTCTCTGTCCTCAAGGAACTTAGATTTTTTTTGGTAGGTTGACCCCAAGCAGAGATAATGGTAACTGCTATAAAATATACATATTGGTTCTTACATTTAAAGTCCTGAAGGTTTTGTTAGTGTGGTGACAATGATGATTTTTGCCAATGCAGATTTCAATCCTCTGATGCTTGAACAGATTTATTTTTTTAATTTTGGGGCCTGAAAAATTAATTGCTCTATGGCCAACCTGGACATGTACTTCTCCAGACTTAGCTAGGTTGGCCTTCTAATGACATGCATACAGTCTGTCAACCAGTTTTTCTGAATTGGCAAGAACTACCAGAGCTTGTTCTCTGCAGGGCATAGCCTTCAAAAATCTAAGGTCACCTCCTTGTCACAATGAAATATTAGAAAAAGATGTGGACTTTTCAGTACTTAAAACATTAAAATCTTAGAGCTAAAAGCAACCTTAGTAAGCACCTAGTTTAACACTCTCTAGTATAGATGAAAAGACCGAATTCCAGAGGAGTTTAAATGATTTGTCCAAGGTCACACTGTTAGCTACTTACAGAGTCAAGACTTTATAAAGGAAAAAAGCATTATGACATGCCAGAACAAAACAGTATCTTACCACCCCTCTACAGAAAGAAAAAGAGCTTGTATATAACTATAGCCAATATTTAGATAGCACTTTAAGGTCTGCAAAATGCTTTATAAATATTATCACATTTAATTTTCAAAACAACCCTGAGAGGTAGGAGCTATTATAATTGTTCCCATTTTACAGATAAAGAAATTGAGGAAATCAAAGGCTAAATGACTTGCTCAAAGATACACAGCTGGTAAGCGCTTTGAGGCAACATTTGAACTCAGGTCTTCCTCATTACAAGTCCATCACTCTATCCATTGCATCACTTAACTCTCCCTATTAATGTTGGATTATTAGTCTACATGTTAAATCCACATGTTAAATCATATTTTTGCCGTTATACATTTGTTATAAATAATAGGTCATGAAATTGTTATTTCCAGAAGAGACCTCAGACATTATCTGATTGAATCACTGAATATTACAGATGAGAAAACTAGGACCTGGAGAAGGTAGGTGGATCTCTCAAGGACACAGAAATGTTTTGTTTTTCCATCTGGAATCTCAACTCACTGTAATTTAATCCCTTAGGACCTCATTTGTATAGGCTAGTGATATTGAACATGTACATTAGGCAATATTTCAAATAGATGAGCTCTTTGAACCTTTCTTCTTAGGTTGCTGATGTTTCAGAAGAGAAAAGGAATCAAAGGTCACAGATTCCCAGGCCTATGGATTCCCTTTAGTCATCCTTTTTTCCCTTTGGCAAGCACTCCTTCTCATATGCAACTTTGAAGGCGATAAAGCAAAAACTCACCATGATCCATTATTTATATCCCATAGACCAGGCAACCAGATGGTTGATTGAACTTTCCACTTTTTACCCAGATGTTTAGTCTAATGTAGACAGAGCAAACACACACACATGCAATCCACCAAAAATCAATATTGCAGCATTGTGTGGTAGAAACGGCATCTGACTCGGAGTTAGGAGACTCAGGATTAATTCCAGCTAATAGATACATATTATTTTCCTCATCTATAAAATGAAACAGTTTGACTAGTTTGTCTCTAATATCTCTCCAAGCTTTAAAAGAATGTAAAAGTTAGAGGAAAGGATATTGCTGTGAGAAATAGGTGACATGGTTCCAGGGACTGTAAAAAGAGCTTCTGATACAAAAAATTGTAAGATCTTTTTTTCTAGAACCATGTCCCACTAACCCCCAACAAGAATCTCAGACTAATCTATGCAACTGTTACTAAACTTCTATTTTGTTCTCTGTGATCCATCTGTGGAATTTGATTTGATTCACAAGCCTGAGATCTCTCTCCTCCATCACACACACACACACACACACACACACACACACACGCACACACACACACACACACATCCCCACACCATTAGACTAGGGAATTTGATTTGATTCACAAGCCTGAGATCTCTCTCCTCCATCACACACACACACACACACACACACACACACACACACACACACACACACACACACACACACACCCTTCCACCTCAGCTGACCACAATTATAGCCAAAACAAGTGACTAAGTCACTTGTGAGTAAAATCCAATTACAAGAGCATATCCCCTTCAGAGCATATGTATCTATAATGCTGGATAACATAGTCCTCAATAGCATATTGTATAGAGAATTTAGCTTTCATTAAAAAAAAAACACACTAACACAGCAGTCATGTAGACAACAGAGCAATGGAAACAACCTTTCTGGGGTCATAGTGAAGCACTCCTGGAGAAAAATTATTTGGGCTACTTTGAAATTCTTGGGACCTCCAGGGAGCCAAGAAAAAAAGAAAAGGGGAATGAGAAAGACCTCAGGTATACTAAAGTATAAAAGGAACCCAAAGAAAAAGGGGAAACATTTGCCAACAAGGGTCCAGTTTTTCTCCCTGTATTTCATATCCCAGCTTCTGGCACAACATCAGTTCAGTTCTCTTAGCCAGGAGCTGGACAATAACCTACATCTCACTGAATCCCTCTCTCTTTCTCCTCCTCCCAAGGAAACTATCCCTTATAGAAAAGTATAGCAATGTTCTGGATTCATTCTCTCAGAGCAAGGCCAGGTACGTGACCTTCATGGTTCTAGAGGTATCCCTGAGGAGACAGGGGGATTCTTCTCTAGTGACACCAGTTTGAGTTTCCATTCTAGTGGGTTCCTCCTGCTGATCAACTGCCAGTGATTCAAGCTCCATTTTCATTTCACTAATATCAATTAGCTTTTGCAAAGGAATATTTACTGAGAAGATTGATCAAGAACCACAGTGATAAGTATTTATCATTTACCCTGGGGGCTCATTCTTAAAGCATTTTCTACATAGCATTGGTCCCACCTAGTTCCAAAGATGACAGAGTCACTGGATACCTCCTCATCTAACTACCAATAGGCTGAATCTCTCAGGTCATTCCTCAGAGGCCTCCCTGCTGGCCACAAAATCTAGCATGGATTCTGGCTCCCAGTCTTCTGGTAGCCCATCATTCTGACCTTTCAAAGTTCACAAGGTTGTCTCCAATACTCCTTCACCTAAAACAATAAAGGATAGACTTAATAGAGACAGAAGCAACGGCAGGATATGGCATTCACTGGCCACACTGTGACCGCTCCAGTGTGAAAGTAAAGTCCTGAGGTCTCTCTCTATGTGGGACAGAGACCACTACCAAAAAATCAATACAAAGACTTAGATACCTGAAAGCATAAATGAATTTATTGCTTTCTCATGAGAAAGGGTACTGCCTCACCTCACCCTAATGGTGCCGGCCAGGGATGTACAAATTGATTCCGCAAAGCAAGGTCCTTTTATACCTTAACAGAAGCCGCCCCCCTCCAAACCCCATCCCTTATCCCATTGGCTGGGCTTCAGGGAGCACAATCTACTCACGTGAATCTTGCCCAGTAACAAAGAACAAAGGACAAGAAAAGGCAAGAAATGATTAACCCTTTTGACGAGGCTTTACTTCTGAGAAATCATCCCTTACATCCCTCTCAAGAGCTTTCAGAAGTTCTTGCCTCTTTGGAACATGGCCAGGCAGAAATGAGGACCACGCCTCTCATGGTACATTTCAAGTCTTTTAGATGTAGTCAAGTTTCATCTCCACAATCAATCAAAAAAAACTCCTCTTCACCATGTAGTTAACTAACTAGAATCAGCTACAGAATGTCTTTGCCTGTTCTAAAGCCCAAGTAAGGAATGGATCAGTCTTGCTCATGCTCATAAAGATGACCATATTTCACTGCATAATTGTCACAAAGTTTATGCCAGTTTTTATCAAAAGGTAGGGTGTGACCATCGTGTGGAGCTTTAAAATGTGCCTGTATTAATTTGTCTTTTAATTTCTACCAGTCTCGCACCAACTTTTCACTCACTGAAAACTGTCTTTCTGTAGCTGTTTCCATGCTGTTCAATGAACACAATTACTTTCAGCTTGAAGCCCCCAGAATAGTTTTTATATTTACCCACAATCAGAAAGGAATGCTTTGCATGTTAATGTACGGCTGGCAGATGAACTGCACAATTTAGCTAGTGAGGGAAGATGCAAGTCTTACCATATTACATGACTCACTCATGGCAACTTCACTTATCCACACCCTCTCCTTGTGCCTATGTCTCTTCATTGAGTTGAGCGACAATATCATTAGTACTGCAGCACTCTAACCCAACCATGTAAGTCAGCTTTCAGAAATATAATGACAATGTGCTTCAGTTTACTCATTTGTACAATGAAGGAGTTAGAGTAAATGGGAATATAGGAATACAGAGTTGAAACAAAACTTAGATGTCATCTAGTCCAAAATTGTTATTTTATTTCTTAAATTTTATTTTATTACTAACTTCATAAATATGAACACTTCCTTATACAATGAATAGGAAAGGATGATTGTATATGATACATTATGTACAGCTTGTGTTTTTAAAGCATATATTTAACTTTATGACAGTAATTGCAACCCTACTCTGCTTGCCTGTGAATCCTTTTGAACTTCTTTCTGTTTTCTTCTATGTATTTTTAATGGTTCACTGATGTTCTTTCTTTTCTTATTTTATCATGAGAACTACTCTTACCACTTCCTCTCAGAGCCCTACCACATCAAAAAATAGAATAAAAGCCTTCCCTTAAAACAAATAAGTACAGATAAGCAAAATAATTAAGATACTAGCCATGACTGAAAATGTGTGTCTCATTCTGCACCTCTTGTCCATCACCTCCCTGCCAAGAGAGGAGGAAACATCAGTGTTCTGGAGCCATACTCAGTTATTGCATTGATCAAAATTTTCAAGTCCATCATAGATGTTCTTTATAATGTTATAGACACTGTCTAAATTATTCTCCTGTTTCTGATCATTTCACTTCATCAATTCATACAAATCTTTTGAGGTTTCTTTGAATCTATCCCTTTCATAATTTCTTATGGCTCACTAATGATATATTACTTTTATATGCCATATTTGTTTAACCATTCCTCAATTAACAGAATGTACTTTATTTCTAGTTGTTACCAAAAAAGAAAGAAAAGATGCTGCTATAAATATTTTTGTGCATTTTGTTGTCATATCCAATTCTTCCTGATCCTATTTGGGGTTTTCTTGGCCAAGATACTAAAGTGATTTCCCATTTTTTCCTCCAGCTCATTTTACAGAAGAGGAACTGAGGCAGACAGGGTTAAGTGATTTGCCCAGGGTCACAAGGCTAGTAAATGTCTGAGACTGAATTTGAACTCAGGAAGATGAGTCTTCCTGACTCCAGGCCTGGCACATTATCCACTGAGCCACCTAGCTGCCCCATTTTTATGCACAAAGGTCCTTTATTCTTTGATTTCTTTGGATTATATGCCAACTAGTGTTTTCACTGGCTTAAAGGGTAGACATAGTTTAGTGACTTTTTAAGCATAGTTTTGTGGAAGCACTCTAAACACTCCACCTACACCTTTTTCTCTTTGAGAAATATTATGAAAAATTATGAGTATATATATATATATATATATATATATATATATATATATATATATATACATACACACACAGAGATACATTGTGTCTCACAGTCACAATTTTAGACACAAATAGAATTTTTAGCCTAATAAAATGCAGGGTGTTAAGTATCTCTTCCACAGTTCAAGCCCCTTATTTTACAGATAAAAACCCTAAGATCCCAAGAAAAGAAAAGACTTGTCCAAAGTTACACAGCTAATAAGTGACAAAGTGAGGAATGGAACTCAGCTTATCTGACTCCAAACACGGTGCTCTTTCCAAGACAGTATATTGTTTGTTAAAGAAAAAGCCCAACGTTCTTTCTTAGTCAATGCTTGTGGCTAGGTCCCTTTCTGCTCTCATATTCTATAAGCATATATCACAGCATGTCTGTCTCCCATGGAATCTTATCTTCCCAGTTGCTATATACAGGGTCTGGGTTGTACCATCACCTCTCTGAATCCCACGTGGAGAGTATCATATATGCAGTAGATGCATGTGTGTTAACAGATTCTGGGGACTAAGCCTAAATAAAGTACAGAACAGTACCTGTTCTGCTCCCCCAGTTTCTCTGTAACCAGAGAAGAATGGACCTAGCTCTGAAATCTCTTTCCTATCTGAACTGTGAAAAGATTTCCTTTCTCCAGAATCAACTACTATGCTGACTCTCACCCTTCCCCCATTCTTCCCCTTGGACCTATAGGATAGTATCCTAAAAATAATCTTCTGCTGAAATATGTATAGACACTAGGTGTTGCTGGTTTACCATAAAAATAGAAATTTCTCTTATTTGTTCACCAATGGACCCAGTTCCATTATAACAAGGAAGTAGGTAATAACACCGAAAATGAGAGGATTTTTTTTTCCTTTTTGGTTATGATACTCCTGCCAAATAGGAAATTTCCAAAATATGCATTAGTCGTATTTCTCCCCTTCTTAGAGAAATTTTCCCAACCATTTCAAATACCAATGTGTGCAAGTAGCAGTAGTAGGTGGAGGGTCAAGGGGAAGGGGAAATTTAGTCACCAACTCAAAAATAATTTCTCCTCTAATTCTCTCTCTAAATATACAGAATACTTGGAATAGAAGATAGCATATTACATTTTAATTCATTTTAATTTTAATATTTTACTGACGTTCTTATATTGCTATCATTTCCCAAAATAAACTGACACATTGTCAAACAATGTATTCCTCACTCCAAAACTATAGTCTATCACTTCTCTACTGCTAAGAGAAAAGTATGTTTTATAATCAGTCCTCTGGAATCAATTGGTCATTGAACTGATTTGGGTCCTGATGTTTTCAAAGTTGTTTCCCTTTATAAAGGGAAAAAGTCTTAGTGAAGTTCTATACTTTAATTATTTCAGGATTATAAATGCTACAAACTTTAAAAAATAGTTTGAAAACTTAATTACTGAAGTTTTAACAATATTGATATTTTTAATTAAAATTTGACATAACTACCATCTTGTGCTATCTATTACTGTGCTCAATTTTCAAACTTCACAAAAACATCTTCCCATGTTTCTTTGAATTCATCATATTCATCGTTTCTTATAGTACCATAATATCCCTTTACCACAATTTATCCTAAATCAGTGAATACCCACCATCTCCAGTTTTTTGCTATCACAAAAACAATCCTGCTATTAAAATGTTGGTATTTATGGGGTCTTTCCTTTTCTCTATCTATGACTTCTTTAGAATTTTATATTTTTCTAATAACTTTCAAATATACTATCTGATTTAACTACCACAACTACTTGGTGAAGTTGATGAGGTTGTCATTAAAACATACAGAGGGGGCGGCTAGGTGGCGCAGTGAATAGAGCATCAGCCCTGGAGTCAGGAGAACCTGAGTTCAAATGGGGCCTCCGACACTTAACACTTACTAGCTGTGTGACCTTGGGCAAGTCACTTAACCCCAACTGCCCTGCCTTCTCCCCAAGCATTAAAAAAAAACCATACAGAGGTTAAATGACTTGATCAAAGTCAACTAATAACATATCCAAAACTAGGATCCGGGTCTCCTAAAGCTGGACCCACTTTATGTTCCACACAGAAAAGTATAAATAATGTTAGAGCAAATAAGAAAATACGTAACTTTTTCCCAATAAGGAAGGAATGCTGAATAGCAAATCTGAAGAAGAAGCCACTACTCTCCCACTCACCCCCAGCCCCGGCGTTAGGAACTCCAAAGTACGAAGAACAATCGAGAGTAAATGTGGTAGTAAAATCATACCGCTTGTAGGAACAACATTCGAGTGAGGCTTTAGGGAAAGGAGAGGATGGAGAAAAGGAATAGGGGAAATGGAGGGAGAAGGGAGAAGAGAAGAGAGATACGGAGGTAGAAATACAAGTTTCTTTAATATTTAGCCTAACAAAGACCTATTGAGCCTCAAGAGAGGCCAAAGGAACTGGTGAAATACAAGGATTCAAGGATTAGAGTAAATTAGGTTTGACAAATATGAAAAAGAAATCAGAGTTTGGGGAGTTAGAAGAGTTTGCGAGATATGTCATGATCTTAAAGGATAGAAAAGTTTAGGGTGAATAAGAGTTGAGGATGCACAACACAGTAAGACAGGAAAAATGAGTGATTAGTTTATCTAATTGCAGTTGTTACTAAAAATATATGCCTTCCCAGAATATAATAGCTTGGGGTTGGTAGATTAGGGAGTTGAGTATGTGGTAGGTGGTTGTTCCCTCCCCTACATGTTCCAGAGAATAGCCCTGAATAATTTGAATAACCATATGCAGCTTCCTGGGGTAGGGAAATTGGAGTGATTTGAGAGATAAGTGGGGTGAGCATGTGATTTTCCACCAAGCCTTTAGAATGGTAAGGAGTCTTGGCAAGGACAAGAGGCAGAGTAGTGAGGAGTAAAGTAAATGTCCAGCAGAGAACTGGATAGATGCTTGCAAGGTACAAGAGATAAAGATGCCTCAAGATTCCTATGAGTCCTTTTATGTTTGGGGGGCCAGGAGCATCCACGCTGCTCTTGTTCAGTTGTGTCTGACTCTTGGTGACCCCATTTGGGTTTTCTTGGCAAAGATACTGGAGTGGTTTGCCATTTCCTTCTCCAGCTCATTTTACAGATAAGGAAATTGAGGCAAACAGAGTTAAGTAACTTGCCCAGGGTCACACAGTTAGTGACTAAGGCCGGATTTGAGCTGAGGAAGATGAGTCTTCCTGACTCTAGGCCCAGCACTCTATCCACTGTGCCACCAAGAAGCACAAGAATTACAACACAAGAAGAGGCTTCAGCATTAGAGACATTCTGATGTGATGGTATGAAACACATTGTGGTACAAGAGGTACCTCAGAGTGCTGTTTCCCTAAGTAAAGGAAAAGTCCAGCACTGTCTTCTAGAAGCTGTCCAAGGCCTGAACTTGATGCCTAATAACACCATGCAACAGAGCTAAAAGAGCAATCTCCCATGCTGGAGCCCGACTCATGACAGTTCTGTGTCTGAGACTTTATGGGCTGCTGGGTGGATGGCTGCTTAATGGTGAGTGTTGTTATTTTTCATGGGCTCTGACACAAGTTCTATTTGTTTCCTTTAACTTCTTAATAAATCCAGGTTTTGAGTTTTATGAGCCTGCATGCTTATAAAGAGAGCCCGACAATGGCCCATGGGGACAGTGGGATATGGCCAGACAATGAAGTTCTCAAATTATCTGGAATAGGAACAAGAAGAGTGAAAAGTCCTGCAAAGTATGCCAAGGCCTGTCTTTTAAGAAAAGAACCTTTTACACGGGGGTTATGTAAATTCCTTCTCCAATTCTAAGAGCTATGTGTCTAAAGTAGGGGGAGGGAGAGAAAAGGATGGTAATATAGTACAGAGCAGCAGTGTCAAATGTAAGTGGGCCACTTAAACATGCATAAGGATCCCTGTGGCCACATGTCAACTTGAAAAACCACATATTATCTGTGTTCTAATAGTATTTTTACTTATTTTGTTAAATATTTCCCAAATACATTTTTGTCTGGTTCAGGCTGCACTCAAGAGTGTTGCTGGCAGTAATGGGACGCTTGAGCCATGTGTTTCGACCCCTCTGCTGTGGCTTATTCCTTTTCTGTTGTCCTTTCCATTTTTGCTACAATGCAAAGATGTTCGTAATCCTAAATTCTGCTTTGATGTAGCAATGCAACTTCAGACTCGACTTCCACAATGTGGCAATGGATTCAGGGCAATTTCCACTACATCATACCGCCTCATCAAATAGTTGAGGTTTTTAATGACAAAATATGCCTTCTAGTTCTTTGGAAGGAAAAAAAAATCAATGCTAGACAACAAAGGGCATCTTTGTGCTTTGACAGATGGATTCTTTACAGTAGAACCTCAGTACATAGTCTCATGTGCATCCAGGCATTTAAATATCATTTGATGATTAATTTGTTTCTTTCTTTGCTTATTATTTGTGCCCTTTCAAAGGCGGAAAGAGCCTAAAAATGAATTTCCCTAGGCAAGCACTTATAGCTGTATGCTTTATAAACTTAGTGTTACATAAACGTAGTCTATTATTATCCTTCCATTCTGTTTCTGACACCCAGGAATATCAGGACTCACAAAATGCTCTTATGCCTTTTGAAATGGTGCCTGGAAGAGAGACGAGCCATCAAATTAAAGAAAGCTGTACAATTGTGTCTTTTATTCTTGGAGTGCTAGAGAAGCTGTCCAGGATGTCACCATATCCTGATTATATTTTTAAGCATAATAAAGCATATGTTTACAAATATGTTTGAATCAAACAATAAGTCTTTATTAAGAACCTACTGTGTGCCAAGCTCTGGTGACACAAACAGGAAGAATGAAATATTCCCGACCCACAAGGAATTGACATTTGAATGAGGAAGACAAGTACACATACAAACATAAACAGCCTAAACAGAAACTGAGTACAAATATATACAAAGGTGTTAAATACAAGGTAGGTTGAGAGCAAGGGCACTAAAAGTTGGGGAAATTAGGAAATATATTTTGAAAACTGCCCTTGAATTACATCTTAAAGCAAGAAAGAACAGCTAGGTGAAGCAGTGGATGAAATGCTAGAATCAGCCAGGAAGACTTGAATTTTAATCCTGCCTCTGAAACTTCCTAGCTATAAGACCCTGGGCAAGTCACCAATCTTCTCTCTGGCTCTGTTTGCTCATCTGCAAAATGGGGACAATAATAACGCTTACTTTATAGGTTGTTGTGAGGATCAAATGAGATAATGTATGTAAAGTCCTCTGTAAACCTTAAAGGGGTCTATAAATGCAAGCTCTTGAGGAGGCAGAAGTAGAAGATGCATTCCAGGAATATGGAATAGCCAGGGCCAAGGCACAAAGACAGGAGACGTAGGTTAATATGTGAGGAACAAAGAAAAGGCCAGTTTGGCTGGATTGCAGCGTGTTATAGGAAGTCTCTGGAGTGACTGAGTAAGGGAGTTAGACAGGTGTGCACTTAGAAAAAATTACAGCAATGTGTAAAAGGGACTGGAGTGGGGAGAGACTTAAGGGAGAGCAACCACTTGGGAAGCTGTTGCAATAACATAGGCATCAGATGGTAAGGGCTTGAACTAAGGCAGTAATTTATGAGTGGTCAAATGTGGGAGATTCTAGGGAAGTAGAAATGATAAGATTTGGCAACTGACCAGAAATGTGGGCTGAGGGACAGTGAAGAGTCAGGATAATGCCAAGGTTATAAACCTGAGAGATGGGAAGGATGGTGGTGCTTTTGAAAGAAATAGGGGGATTTGAAAGAGGGGAAGGAGGATAATGAGACAATGAGTTCAGTTTAGGATATTTTAAGTTTTAAATATCTCCTGAACATTCAATTTGCCCAAGCAGCAAGTGGTAATGCAGGTCCAAGTCCAAAGTAAGAGATAGGAATTACACACACACACACACACACACACACACACACACACACACACACACACACACACACACACATACATATACATTTATGTGCGCATGCATGTCAGAGGAATGTGTGATTGTGTGTGTGTGTGTGTGTGTGTGTGTGTGTGTGTGTGATCTTCATAGAGATGATAGTTAAACTAATGGGAGCTATGTGACTCAAAAGGGAACATAGCAGGATCTCAGTTCCAACTTCTAGCCAAGTCTGACTCTGCAGAGGATTAACCAGGGCAGAAATTCTAGGCCAAAGGGAAGCTTGCAGTTCTGTCACTCTGAACCAGCTGGCTAACAGTGGCTGAGTCCGGCTGCAGTCTACTGTCTACTGTTGCTCAGACCCAAACCCAGGTCACCTCAGACTGGGAAGGGATGGGAGGTGGAGGGAGGCAGGGGAAGGGAACTGATCAGACCTTGCCTGGCATTAGACTACCCTGGGAGCACTGATAGCTTGCAGGTCCCCATTCTGTGCTGTTCCTGAGAGTCTGGTGGACCAGTCTAGACCTTCTTCCAGAGGAGTTAAAGAGCCTGACCTTAACATCAAGTCCAAAGTCAAGAAGTAGACTTGAAAATGAACAAATGAAAAAAGAATCCCACCATAAAAAAACTATGATAGCGACAAGAATGTTCAAGGCACAAACCCAGAAGAAGAAACTAACTCCAGAACATTTATAATCAAAGCCTCAAAGAAAAAGACAGCTTAGGTACAAATAAATTGAAATTCTTGGATGAGAAGGGAAAAGAGTTTAAAATGTTTTTTTTTAATTAAATGAGAGTACTAGAAGGAAAAAAATGGAAAAGAAATTAAATCTATGGGAAAAAAAAGAAAAGGAAAGGGAATTAACAGCTTGGCACAAGAGGTATAAAAACCTTGCCTAAAAACTAAAAAAGAAAGAAAGGAAGGAAGAGAGAAAGGGAGGAAGGAAGGAAGGAAGGAAAGAAGGAAGGAAGGAAGGAAGGAAGGAAGGAAGGAAGGAAGGAAGGAAGGAAAGAAGGAAAGAAGGAGAGAAAAGAAAAGAGAAAATGTAAGATATCTTATAGAAAAAAACAACTGATCTGGAAGACAGATTGAGGAGAAAAATCTAATCATCTAAACACCGACGAACAATCACAAGGGACTAATGGATAAACTGCTCACATTCTAACGTGGTGGTGACTGAAAGGAAGGTTAGAAAAAATTTTCTTGAAAGTCATGAACAAAAAAAATCTAAACATCATTTTTCAAGAAATATTAAAACTGATCAGACCTCTTCGAGCCAGACGGCAAAGTGAAAACAGAAAGAATCCACTAGTCACCTCCTGAAAGAAACCCAAAATGAAAAATTCCAGTGATAAAATTAAGATCAATTCTGCATTATTTTCTTGTTGATCCTATTTACAATTAATTGATTTTGTCCTATAACTGTTTTTGTGCATTAAGTGCTTAAGTCATGGCTCTTTGTCTCTGAACTTGGTTCAGGGATTCAGCTGGCTTGTAACAGGTTAAATTTTAAAATCCAGCTCTTCTGCTAATCACTAATCTATTCTTGCCTCAAGGAATTTAGCTGACCTTGGGGATAGTATGAATGCAAAAGGAGTTGAGCCTAATATTTTTCCACCACCAAACTATCCTTCAAAGATGTCTGGTTTGCTGTCTAAGAGGTCTGGTCCATTATCTCTAAACCTTGCAGCTGCACTCAAATAACAAGTACTTTTTAGTCTCATGAGAGAAGGTGGACAAGGTGGGGGGGTGTCTTGCTAGCCCCCATTACCAAACTTCCAACCAGCTGTGTTGTTCCCTGTGCCTCAGCTCTGTAACAAACCCTGTTGCCCCCCATCCCATGATGTCATCTACCCTGTTCCGTTCTTTGCTCTACACTCCCCAAAATTTATAAGAGGGAAGCTGTCTGCTTGGAGTCTTTGACAATAAATGGAGGTAATTCATTGGCTCATTTATTGATAGGCAACATGCCCCGTTAACAAATGTTATCTTTTGCAAAGAATTGTCTCAGTTTACCTCCTTGTTAAATTTAAATCACTACACCAGGAACATTATAACCAAAACCCAGAGCCTTCAGGTCAAAAGAAAAATACCACAAACAGAAAAAATTCAAATACCAAGGAGCCACAATCAGGATCACATAAGATTTAGTAGTCACTACTATAGAGAAGTAGAGCTTGGAATGCAATATTCCAGAAGGCATAAAATATAGTTTTATACCAAAGAATAATTTATCCAGGAAAACTGAGTATAGTCCTACAGTGGGAGAAATGGATTTTTAATGAAATAGAAGATTTTTGACCATTCCTGATGAAATAACTAAAGCTGAATAGAAACTCTGATACTCAATTAAAGGAGTTAAGAGAAACACAAAAAGATAAAGACCAATGAACATTCATAATGGACTAATTGATAAACTACTTACATTCTAATATAGAGAGATAACATTCCCACCTGAGCCCTATATCATCAGAGGTCATGGAGGGAGTTTTAATTAGACAAAACACCTGGAAGTGGTTCTCTTATGTCTTGGTGGTCTTAAAAGAACAGAAATTGAAAGGAAGATGGATATCCTGGGGTGACGGCAGGGTGAGGTGGTGGAGATTGGAAGGAAAGTTAGAGACCATTTTCTCACATAATCAAGTGCACAAATGGAAGTACATAATAACAAGGAGAAAGTAGCAGGGTGGCTGACACCTGAACCTCACTTTGATCTGAACTGGTCAAAGGAGAGAAAATACACACACAGAGTTGGGTACAGAAATACATTTCACTGAACGGAGAAATTGGTAACAAAAGGGAGAAGGAAGAGGAGGAATTATAGGAAGGGTAAATTAAGATTAGGCTTAGTCCTAAGCAAAACACACTCTAGCAAAAGATTACAAAAATATTTTTAGCTCTCTCTGAGGTGACAAAATTTGAATCAGAGGGGTGTTTTTATCAATTGGGGAACTGCTGAACAATTGTAAGGGAATATTATTGTGCTGTAAGAAATAATGGAGACGGAGTTCTGCCATGGCTTCCCACAGCAATATCCCGATCAGTGCAGGGTCCCAGGGAAGAGGAGCAAAGAAGGCTCTGGCAGAGGCTGCAGGAGCAGAGTACTCGGTGCTTCTCCCCACCTACAATGAATGAGAGAACTTGCCTCTCATAGTGTGGTTGTTGGTGAAGAGCTTCAAAGAAAGTGGAAACAACTATGAAATTATAGTCATAGATGATGGAAGTCCAGATGGAACACAAGAAGTTGCTCAACAGCTGGAAAAGATCTATGAGCCAGATAAAATTCTTCTAAGGCCCAGAGCTAAAAAGCTAGGACTGGTTTCATTTAAAAATGTGTATGATGGACTGTGAGCCCAGGGTTTGCCAGGGACCCCAAGGTTGCCATGATGCAGAAGTATGGAAAGCTGAAGAAGAAAGGCAGGGCCACCTGTGGAACAGTGTTCGAGGTCAAGAACCAAGAGACACACAATACTGTGGCACTGAAACGGATTCACTTGGATGATGAGGGGGTAACAAACTCTGCCCTGACAGAGATCTGCCTGCTCAAGGAACTGAAGCATAAGAATATTATTAGGTTTCATGATGTTTTGCACGGTGACAAGAAACTGACCCTGGTTTTTGAGCTCTCTGACAAAGATCTGAAGAAATATTTTGACAGTTGCAATGGAGACCTGGACCCTGAGATTGTGAAGTCATTTCTTTTCCAACTGCTAAAAGACCTTAGATTCTGCCATAGCCATAATGTTCTACACTGGGACCTGAAGCTCCAGAACCTTCTAATTAACCAGAATGGGGAGCTAGCTCAAGCTTGCTGATTTTGGTTTGGCTCGAGCCTTCGGGATACCTGCTCAATGTTACTCTGCAGAGGTGGTCACTTTGTGGTACCACCCACCAGATGTCCTGTTGGGGGCCAAACTATACTCCACATATTGAGTGGAGTGTGGTCAGCTGGTTGCATCTTTGCAGAGCTGGCCAATGCTGGATGGCCTCTCTTCCCTGGGAATGAGGTAGATGATCAACTAAAGAGGATTTAAGGCTGCTGGGGACACCAGCTGAGGAACAGTGACCTGTCATGACCAAGCTTCCAGATTATAAACCTTACCCTGTGTATCTAGCAATGTCACTTGTCAGTGTTGTGCCCATGCTCAATGCCACAGGGAGGGACCTATTGCAGAACCTGCTCAAGTGTAACCCAGTTAAGCCCATCTCAGCAGACAAAGCTTTGAAGCATCCCCACTTCTGACTTCTGCCTTTTCTAGCCAAGAGTCTCCTTTTCCTTTTCCTTGTCCAGAGAACCAAGCCTTTGGGAGCTGCTCAATGTATTCTTGCCTTGCTAGCCCACCCTGTTCCCTACCTACTCAGGGACCTCATGTCTTGAAGCAGGAGAAATAGACTCTGGAAGGTAAGGAATTTGAGGCTCCTTTGTCCTCTCTTCTCCCCTGGCCCTTCCCCAGTCTCCCCCACCCTGCTGGAAAGGGTAGGGTGCTATGCACTTAAGCTCTGCTACTTGGGCCACATGTTTGGGGGCAACCTTGGTGGGGTTAGGGGTGTGAAGGATGGATGCCAGCCGGAGCCCCTGTCCCCCCACTTCCTGTGCTCCTCCCCGTTGTGTATTTAATAAATTGGCTCCTTTCCTACAAAAATAAAATAAAATAAAATGGGTATGATAATCACACACACACACACACACACACACACACACACACACAGAAATAATGTAGATGGTCTCAGAGGAAAACTAGAAAGACTTACATGAACTAATGTAGTTAAGTGAACTGAACCAGGAGAATAATTTATACGAGAACAATATTGTTGAGACAAATAACTTGGAAGACTTAAGAATTCTGATCAGTATAATGATCACCTAGAAAACTAATGATGAAAAATGCTACTAATCTCCTGACAGGTAAAAAACTCAAGAGTGCAGAATGAGGAGTGCTTTTAGACATAGCCAAGGCAGAAGTGTATTTTGCTCAATTATATATATTTGTGACAGTCCATAAACATTTATTAATTGCCAACCATGTGCCAGGCACTGTGCTAAGTACTGCGGACACAAAGAAAATTAAGACAGTGCCTGCTTTCAAGGAGCTAATAGTCTAACAGGAGAGACAATATGCTAACAACTATGCACAAACAAGCTACATACAGGATGAATTGGAAATAATCATCAGAGGGAAGGCATTAGAATTAAGAGATTGAGAAACGCCTTCTATAAAAGATGGAACTTGAAGGAAGCCCAGGAAGCAGGAGGCAGAGTTGAAGAAGCAGAGAGTTTCAGGCATGGGAGACAGCCAATGAAAATTCCCAGTGTTTGGAAATGGAGTATTTTGCTCAAGTAACAGCAAGGAGACCTGTGTCATCGGACAGAACACATGGGGATGGAGGTATAAAACGTAAGACTGGAAAGATAGGAAGGGGATGGAGTATAGAAGGTTTTAAAGATAAGAGTTTCATAACTCAGTTTTAACAGCCTTCACTGTCCCAGTCACTTTTGCCCTCCTCCCCGATCTAGTCAAGCCCATGGAACCTTGGTGTGGGCCTGCTTCTAGGCACCTATGATGGAGGAGCCCTTCCCATCAACCTCAGTTTCTGAAGTCATAGATTGCTTCCTGTTGGCCACCATGACTCAGGGGTTCCTACTAAGTGGTAACAAAAAGTCTTTCAATTAGCAGTTGAACCTGACATTTGTGGATGTAGCAGAGACCCTCTGCCCCTCCAACTTCCTCTTGACAGCCTTGAACTGTAAGGATAACTGTCTCTAATCCCAAACACCTGGCCACAAGCTGTGACCTCATGGCCTCGTAGGCAAACTTGGCTACTTTGGGGGGATACAAGGCCTTGTGAAATCTTAAAAGACACGTGGCACCTTCCCCTCCTTGAGTACCCAAGCAGAGGGGCAATAATACCAAAAGAGTTGCAACATCAGCGGAAGCAGACAAGCTGAAAGGTAAAGGAGCTCCTTTGGTGTAAATCAGACTGGGCTCAGGAGAGGTGAAGTGTAAAAGGGCTAATTAAGCATCCCTCACAAACTATCTGGGAATGTCCCAGTGAGGTTTGAATATTAGCCTCTCAACTATACTAGTAATAATAAGTTACTAGATTCTATTCTAATCATTCTGAGTTCTTATTGTTTAGCATTCCCCTTTTCTATGGAAGAATAAAATGATCTATTCTGTACTTGATTCATGTTTGTACTTTGGGCACTTTTTACTTCCCCTCAGTTCTTCTGCTGGGAAGAACCCTTAGACTAAACCCAAAACCAGAACTGTTCCTTGGCAATATAAGTAGGGTAAGGGTAGAACTGAAGCACTGGGGAGTCAAGTTCCCTTACTGAAGGGACAGGCAAACTCAGAGCAGTCAACCCTAGGCAAGCTGCAACAGGTAAAGGACAGAAAGTGACAAAAGTTATCAACCCCAGTGGTCTCAGACCAGTAGTGTCTGGCTAACTACTGTGCTAGAAGAGCAAAAATGAACCCAAAACTATAGTTTTTGCTGTTTTTATCACAGCATACCATTACTGTTCCAAACATATTATTTTTTGTGGTCACCCCTCAAGGTAGTGTATTGCAAGTCCCCACTCAGCACCAGAATCAACAACTTTTCAGGAGCAAAGAAGAGGGTCTGGTCCTGCACTAAGAACTTGATCTCAGGTCTTTTTCAGAAGTAGGTCCTATGATCCTATGGACCTTTTAATCATAGCACTCAGAGCTACAAATCTCTGCTATGAGGTAAAAAACAATAACAACAACAACAAACATTTCTCTATACCAGGATGCAACAGACAGGTGCTTAGGAGTTCATCTAGTGACAAAGTAGCAGCATTTGAGATTCCCACAAGGCAGCTGAAGGAGATGAAAGAAACACTACAGCAGGATTCTGAGTATCACACTTCCCACAGTACCCCTAGGAAGGGACAAACTATACTTAACAAATGCCCAAATAAAATCATGTAAGGAGAAAGGAAAAAAGAAAATTACATTTATATGGGAAAATTTTAACTCCATTGCTTCCCAGGCAAAAGGACAAAACCTCCTAGTGCAGCGTGCCATTTTCATGGGAGAGAAAGCTGTGGAAATTCTTATAGTAACTTGACCTGGAAATTTAGCTAACTCAAAAAGGGAAATGGGTAATGTGTCAATACTAGCAACCCTCCCCTCAACTTGGCTATTTTATTATACTTCTCAACCTATCGGGCTTCATGACCTGCCTTTCTAATTCACATTTGAAACACAGACCCTCTTGGGCAAGGTCAGCAGAATTATGCCTTTAATATAACAACAGAGAGAAGTTTTAAGGCACCCAACAAAAGGAAGGAGAGGAGGAGGAAGAGGGAATAATATGACCAACTAGCTTTCCTCTTACTACCTTCCAAATCTCAAATTTCTAAAGAGCTAGGGGGCTATGAAACCTCATGAGGAGCCATTGCTCAAATGAAGTTAAAGTGGAATATTTTTTCAGCTGAGATTCCAATCTTCTGCACTCCAGGGGTCCCCTGCAACTTATGAAACTTGACCAACTAGGAAAAAACTGCTTCTTTTCTTCTCTTCCTGGTCTCCCCACAAGGATAGAAAGAGCTGAGAGGGAACAAGAGGAATTGCTTGCAAGATGGTCTGCAAAAGCCTTGCAACCAATACCTAACACCTCCCAGTATAGAGACAGGATATTGCATAGAGCGATTGCTCAACTGGGAGGCAGTTTTCCTTAAAAACCTGAAGTTCAACACTGAAGACAAATAGCAAGACAAATAACCACTCACTCGACAACCCACACCCCACCCAATTCTGATTTCAGCCACAGGGATGGTGGATAAAACAGGGCCAAGTCTGAGAGAAGCCTAGTCTAGTGGGTGCAGACTCCCGATATTCCCAACCAGAAAAGCTAGGGCAGGGGAGGTCTGAACTTGGGGTCTATGAACCCACTTTTCTTTTTAATATTTTGATAAATGTATTTCCATGTAATTGTTTTTTCTTTGTAAAGATAGTAATTCCTTCAGAATTAGAGTGGAGCAAATGGAAGCTAATGACTTTATGAGAAATCAAGATACTATTAAACAGATCCAAACAAATGAAAAAATAGAAGGCAATGTGAAATATCTCCTTGGAAAAACCACTGACCTGGAAAAC
>CM053581.1:489085856-489146521 GCA_028627135.1 Pseudochirops cupreus
TGTAAAGGGACAGGGACAAAGTAGAGAATAGAACAAGTGGAGGGCAGGATAGGAAGGAGAGAAATATAGTCAAGTGTTTCACAATATGTCCACTGTGGAGATGTTCTACATAACTACACATATACGGCCTGTATTGAATTGCTTGTCTTTCCAGTGGGGGTGGGTGACAAGGGAGGAAGGGAAAGAATCTAGAATTTAAAGTTCTATAATCAAAGGTTGAAATATATTTATAATTATTACTATTATTAATATTTACATACAACTGGGAAATAAGATATACAGGCACTGGGATAGGGAGATCCATCTTGCCCTACCAAAAAGTCAGAGGGGTGATGGGCGACGATATAGGAGAGAGCAGATTGGGAGAGGGAGTATACAACAGGATCGCTATTTTGGGGTGGTGGGCAGGGAAAGATGGGAAGAAAATCTGTAACTCAAAATCTCGTGGAAATGAATGATGTAAACTAAAAATAAACAAAAATTAATTCAAACAAACAAAAAAAAGAGACCCTCAGACATTTACTAACTATGGGACTCTGAACAAGTCACTCTTCCTCTCTGCCCCTTGTTTCCTCATTTATTAGATAAAGAAATTGGATTCCTCTAAGGTTCCTTCCAGCTCTATGATCCTATGATCTACCAGATAACTGCCTGGCATAAAGAATTTAATCAATAAATCCTATCAACAAGAGAGAAATTCAAGACTTGCTTCTACTCTCATTTTACGATCCTTTCATAACATATGAGCTGAGAGAAAGAGTAAGAAATGAGTATTAAAGAGGTATAAAAAACACAATGAGATTAAACAGTGGTGAGAAAAAACTAAGGGCAATGAGAGTAGAATAAAATCTTCATCCCCAAATCCCCTCAAAGAGTACCAGCAAAGGATACATAGAAAATGTGTTTCCTTTAATAGGTAAGAATTAAACCAAACTGTCATATCAGCAAACTCAGGTTTTCTCTACTTTAAGGCGATATCAGAAGAGTAGGTGGTATCCTATTGGTGGAACTGTAAATTGGTCTGAACTTTGGGGAAGCAATTTAGAATTATGTTTAAAAAGTGACCAAAATATCCATACTTTTTGACCTAGAGGTCCCACTGTTGGTGGGTGATCATTAAAAATATTCCTAATATATGAAAACTCAACTTTAACAGCACTTTTTATAGCAGCAAAGAACTGGAAACAAAAGTAGATGACCATCAATTGGAAAATAGCTAAACATATTGTGTTACAAGGATATGATGGAATATTACTTCTATAAGGAATGACGAATATGAACAATAAAGAGAAGGAAAAAAACATACGAAGTGATGCAAATAAGCAGAACTAAGAACACAAAATACCAAATTACAACAAATAGGGCAGCAATACAACAAATGAAATTGACTGCTGCTTAATTGTAATGTCTGTAATGTGAGAATGCACCTTCCTCCCTTCTTTGCAGAGGTAGCGTATTATTGGCATGAAACTACTATGTTTAGAGAAAGCACAGTGTAGGAAACAGTGTGTCAGAGTTGAAGTCAGGAAGACCTGGGTTCAAATCCTGCCTGACACTAGCTATATGACCACTCACAAGCCACTGTAAACTCTCTAAGCATCATAAAGTTAAGTAGGTTGGACCCAAAAACCTTTACAATTCTTTCCAGCTTTAAATCTATGATCCTATTTTGGACTTGGTGGATGAGTTGGTTAATTTGGCTAAACTATTTTATATCTCTTCTTTTTCACACTATTATAAGAGATAGCTCTCTAAAAGGAAAAACAAGGGATAAAGCAGAAAATTTAGGTGATGTAAGATCAATGTAGCAATATATTTTTTTTTAATGGCTAGAAAACTAGACTGTTACCAGACCAGAAGTTAGACTCTGAAGAGAGTAAAACTGGGCTGAGAACAGTTAATGTTCTTGTTGACAGTGCTCCCCACTTTTCTTTTGGGTACATTGTCATACCTGTGAAGTGTCTCTCATTCTCCTTTTCCTTTGGTTCCCTGGATATCCCAAGAATTTCAAAGTACCACAAATCACTCTTCTCCAGGAATGCTTGACTGTGACCCCAGAAAGGCATCTTTCTCATATCTTCTGAATTACTGTTGTTAGTGAGGTTTTTTTCATAATTTCTTAAAGCTAATTCTCCATGTAAGGGACTTCATGATGTTAATCACTAATTTTTGAAGAACAAAGATTTAACTATTTGTCTTTCAGCTTAAAAGAACATACTTTTGAGGCAGCTAGGTGGCACAGTGAATAGAGTACCAGCCCTGGAGTCAGAAGGATCTGAGTTCAAATCTGGCCTCAGACACTTGATACTTACTAGTTTCATGACCTTGGGTAAGTCACAACACCAATTGCCCTGCCTTCCCCTCTCCAAAAAAAAAAAATTAAAATAAAAGAACATACTTTTAATCCTGTGTGCTATTGACAGAGAGCCTTCTCCCTCCCCTCAACATCTGCTTTTCAAAATATGAGTGCCCAGGTAAAATCCACCTGCCACTGAAAATGAAGAAACAAATCAGTTTGTGACTTCATATTATTTTCATCATATTAAAAGCACCAGTGGTACTGGATTACCTTTCCAGTGGAATTAATTTATTATCTACTCAGAAACAAAACTGTCTCTCGGAACTTGCAAAGGATTACAAAACATTTTATTTTAGAAAGTTTCAGTATTTTCCAACCTTTGGCATTCAGTTTTAAACCCCAAATCAGAGGTTGCTATTACAGTAATACCATAAGCACCGCCAGGGCCCAGAAGCATCTAGCAGACACCATCCCTGCCCAGTAAGAGAAAGACAGAAATGATACTTGTAAGAGAAGACATTACAGTATCAGAACTGACTCTGGGATAAAAAAGGGTTCAGAAACAGGAACAGACCAAGGGTTTATCTCTTGCCAGAAGGCCACCAGCTACTACTAGTTGGGAGTTTCATAATCACTTGTTTCTCCTCTGGACTGAAATGCAAGATAGTCAATATGGCTGTAAGTGTCTGCTGTCGGCCCAAAGAGTCAGACAAGGTTAAGAAGCGGTAGATTATATTTTTTAAATACTCCAGATTGGCCCCCTCCCTGCTTTGGTCTCTGATACTTTTTTCAATGTGGCTCTGTAAAGCAGAGACTTGTTCTCGATGTTGTTCACCCTCCACAATTAGCCTGTCCTGAAGTTGGTGTACCTCCACCTCAAGCTTGTGCTTTTGTTTCCTCAAAGATGTTATCTCGACCTCCTTTCGAGCTAGCTGTTCAGCGTACAAGAAGAAAGTGGGTTCATTTGATGCGGCCAGGTGCAGAGCTTGGGTCAAATTGTCTGGAGATGAGTCACTTAGATCTCCATTATTCCCTTGGCCCACTGAGGCCTTATGTCCCTGCAGCCCAGAGCACAAAGCCACAGAACGGAGCTGCTCTAGCTCCAAGTCCTTTTCGGCAAGCACTGCTAGAGCACGGTCCCTCTGTTTGTGTAGCTCTTCTTCTAGTTTCAGTGTCCGGTCCCGGAAGTCAAGCTGGCTTCTCTCCAGCTCCTGCCGATGGACCTGCTGTAGCTGAGCCAACTCCTGCTTCCAGCTCTCTGCCTCTTGTTGGTGCTGCCGTTCTAGCTCTTCACAGGACAGTCGAAGGGAAATGTACTTCTCCTTCAGCTCTGCAAGCTGCTCCTGGCTTTCCTCCAGTTCCTTGGCTAGGTTTCCATCCTTGGTTGTCTTGCTCTTGAGGACAACTTGGGCCCTCATTTTGTACCGTTCAAACTCCTCTTTCAGCTGCTTTAGCTCTTGCTGATAATAGAGTGCAGTAGCCTTTTCCCCATCAGCAGCATCCGAGTTTGTCAGCATCTCTATTTCACATAGTTTTTCCATATTCAAAGACACCTGGCTCTTCCTGGCTGCAATCTGCAACAGCTTCTTCAGTTTCTCCATCTTATCTTTTAGGACATTGACATCCAGGCTGGTCTCCTCATTGTGGCTGTCCAGGGGAGAACGACTAGAGGCTGCAAGTGCAAGAGTCTTATTCTCCATATCCAGCTGTAGAAGGCGATCCTTTAGCTTCTGAATGGCCAGCTGGTCCTTTTGCTTGGCTTTCTCATAGGTGCCTAGAAGTTCAGACACTTCTGAGACTTGGTTCTCTAGGGCAGCCACCCTCTGTTCCTCCATCTGAGAATACTGACGGAGTTGCTCCTCTGCCAAAGCAGTCTAAAACCAAGGAAATGAACAAAGATGAATTAAGAGAGAGTGCAGAGCTTGTAACTGAATCTAGGAAAGGCAGAAAAGAGAGAGAGCATTTAAATAGGATGTGCTGGCAGGAATGGGAAGAACACGGTGGCTAGGTGGCACAGTGAATAGAGCATGTGTCCTAGAGTCAGGAGGACCTCAATTCAAATCCGGCCTCAGACACTTAACATTTACTAGCCGTGTGACCTTGGGCAAGTCATTTAACCTCAACTGCCCTGCCTTCCCCCATTCCAAAAAGATAAAAAAAAAAGGAATGGGAAGAACTTTTTCACTGACTCAATCTCCAATAAAACTTAAACTATTATCCACTCCCATTCTGCAACCCTGCCCTCACCCCTTGAAGACTCAGAATTTATTTCACTAAATAATATTAAGCTCATTTTATGTGACTTGACAAAAATCACATAAACACTAATACCATTACTAGATCAAGTCAAAACAAATGCACTACCATTTTCAGCTCAAGAAGTTCAAAGTGAATCCTTCTCCATGAATCCCTGATCCACCCAGCTTGAAAATTTTCTCTCCCTCCTCAAATTTTCCTATAACACTTTATCTAGATCTCTCCTTTACCCTTCACAAACACTATCTTGTATAATGTCTATCTGTGTACACGTATTGTTTCTTCCTGCCACCTGCTTCCCAGTAGAAAGTAAGTTCCTTGAGGCCTAGAATGTTTTTTTCCCCTTTGTAATCCCATTGCTTGGCACAGTGCCTTAGCACATGATAGGTATGTAATGTTTGCTGAGTGCTCATGAACATAGTGCTATTCTGCTTTTAGTTCCTAAATTTTGTCACACATCTAGCATATTATGTCTATCACCCTTAATCTGTTGTTTATCCTCAGAAACTGCATGCTACTGCACGCTACCCTGCCTAGAAAGTTCAGAACTAAAAAGGGGCCCTCATAAAATTCAAAACAGTATTCTGGGATAGCACATTCATCTCCAAAACAAATCCTGACTGACAACAATTGAAGGAAACTGCCTCCTTTTGAAAAAAATATCAACCACATACCCAGAATACAGTACTTCACTGTTTCCCTGAACACAGCTGTTAAGAGGCCAATGCCTAGAATCTGGGAGCACTCCAACTTCATTCCAGACAGCACCCACAAACACCACATCCCCTTAGAAGTATATTTTGTAATTTCTGTAAACATCAACTAGACCAAGATTTTCCCAGAGATTTGTCCATGAGAAATTTTGAGTAAGGACCATGAGAATATAGGAATTGAAAGCATGAAGAGACCTTGGAGGTAAATTTGGTCCAAACCCCTCATTTTGCAGAAGAGAATGCTGAGTACTTAAAAGATAAAGCAATTTGCCTACAGGTACAAACCTGGTAAGTGGCACAGTGAGGATTTGAACTCTAATTACAAATCTAGTGCTTCTCTCAACTAGAGCATACTACTTGAAAAGAAGAAAAAGTCTAATATTCTTAGTCTCACATTAAGTACCCACAGATTTGAATCAGATAAAGTGAATTACCTTCCTCATTTCCTGCTGCAACTGGGACTGGAAATGGTTCTTAAGGTGGGCAGCTTCTTCCTGAAGCTCTTCCAGCCGAGGGTCTGGATGACTCTTCTCCTCTCGAAGGGCCTGCAGCTCCCGCTTCAATTCCTCCACTTCCTGGGTCAACTGTTTGATCTGTAACTCAAACCCTTCCACCTGATCAGCTGAATAGGCCTGTCCCGCCAGGGCTTCCCGGGTCTCCTCTAGCTGCAGCTCAATATCCTGCCGTAAGGTTCTCTCTCCTTGTAGCAATTTCTGCAGCTCCCTCAGCATCAAAGCATGATCACTCTGCTCCTGGGCTCTGTCATGCTGCTGGGTGATCAACCTGGCTTTCGTTTCTGCCATCTGCTCCTGCAGCCCCTTCAGCTCCCTCTCTAGCCGGCTCCTTTCTTCCTCAGCCTTTCTGCTGGCATCCTCCAAATCTTGTTTCATCTTCTTTTTATCAGCCTGGTAGGAGGCTTCCATGCGGGATTTCTCTTGAGTCACTGTGGCCAAAGAGCTGGTCAGAGTGGTCAACTGGGTCTTCAGCTGGTGCAACCGTTTGTCAATCTCCCCCCCAGCACTGGCTGGCACATCCCCACTACTGGAACTAATACCACTCTCCGACCCACTGGCTTCCTCTGACTTTGGAGGTGGCGGACCAGTAGCCAGTCTCTCCTCTTCCACCCCAAGATCTCCCCTGGTGCTGGTCAGACTGGCCGTTGTGTCTAGGCTGGTGGTAGTGCCAGTGCTGTCCTCACTGTGAATGGAGCACCGGTCATCCACAGCATCGGCCAAGGGAAGGCCCAGGGACTGGACAGCAGGGAGGCCGGCATCGTCGGCCTCATGGGACGCGGAGAGCACCTTGAGACTGGCCTCCAAGGCCTCCTTCTCCTTCAGCAGGCTCTTATAGGCCCGGACGACGTCCTTGAGGCGGACCTGGTACTGGAGCAGCTGTTTCTTCTGCGTCTCTATGGTCTCCAGCAGGTCCTTCTTGCTAGGCCCCCCGCCGAAGTTCATGCCAAACTTCTCCATGGCTGGGGCTGCTCCGTGACGTTACCGCTCACGGAGCCTGAGGGGGGGACGGAGGGGAGGGGTCCAAGTTTACGCACTCTGAGGGGTCGCCATGGCAGGGGCTTTCCTGGCTCCGGCCCTCGAGGGCTAGAGGGGCGACTGACGAAGCTAACAGACGCCGCCGCGTCCTTCGCTCCCTTTGCCTCGGACGCCCGACCGACCGGTTCCTGCTCCGAACAGAACTCTGTAACCACTTCAGTCAGTTGCCAACAACGCTTCCGGGTCCGCCGGAAGTGCAGGTGGGCTTTCGGGATAGGCGTGCGCTCGGGGAGGGGAGGTGGGGACGTAGAGCGAAAGGGGTGGAGCATAGTGAGAAGGGCGGGGCCTCTGAAGCGCCAAGGAGAGGGTACTTGAGCGCAAGCTGAGGTATTGCAGTTACTGCTTGACCCTGCTGGAAGCTCCTTTCTGGGGTCTGGCTGGTCTGGGGATCTGATGCTGTGGAGTGACTGAGCCTTGGGGAAATGCATGGAGAGACCTGTATGAATGACTGCAGCTCAGGGAATGGAGCCGACCTCCTGCCAAGAGTGCGACCACCAGTTCTTCACCTCTTTTGGCTCACGGAACCCTTAAAGCACTATATAAATGATATTATTTATTAAAATGTCTGTAGTGCTTGAAGGAGAAGCCTGCCCCCCCATGGGAAATGGGGAAGGGCAGTACCGAGGGGCCATTCTCCATACCTCTTGCTACCAGACCCTGGGCAAATCACTTAACCTTTTTCTGCCTCTTTCCTCATCTGTAAAATGGGAATAAAAGAATCTACCTCATAGGGTTGTTGTTAGGATCAAATGAGAAATTCGTAATGCCCTTTGCAAACCTTAAAGCACTATATAACTACTTCTTATTTTTCTTATCATTATTGTTATATACATCAATCCAGAAGATCCAGAAAGCTGCAGCCACTGTGGTCAGTTTCTTGAGAGTTGTTTGCTCTAAATTTGCAAATTGGCCATCTGCAGATCTCTCATTTCATTCAATTCAGCGAGTGTTTATTGATCCGGATGTCTAGTGTAGTGGAAATGAATTTGTGAGTCTAAGGCCTGAATTGAAATCTCTCCCCTAATATCTTTCTACCTTTGTAATCTTGGGCAAGTCACTTTATTTTTCTTGATCATAAAAGTTTCCTAATTTGTCAAATGAGAGTGGATAAAGCATGGTCCCTGGAATCAAGAGGACCCGAGTTCAAATTCAGCCTCAAACATTTACTAGCTGTATGACCCTGGGCAAGTCACTTAACTCCATTGCCTCCAAAAAAAATAGGCCCATTTTGAGGGGTGTATTTGTATAATTATAGAGAGGCAAAAACAGCAAATCTCGGGATTGCATCTGGACTTGAATATGCTTCCCTCTCCTTAGATTATGATCTAAAACTTACATTTTACTTTCCTTCTATCCTGCCAGTCAATTTAATTCAAGCATTGAATCACTATGTGCCTAGACCTGGGCTGGAGACTGTCAGAGAAATAAAGTATAAGAGGAAATTTCTCCTTTAAAGAGATAAATTCTTACTCTACCCTGCCCCTTATTTACATGAGGTGCAGGGAATTTTAAGTAAACCATACTAGGGTTCCTTAGAATTAATGCCCTTGAAAAAACTCAGCTCTTTGAAAGCAGGGACTGTGGCTAACTCCAGCACTTAACACAGTGCCTGGAACATTTCAAAGTGCTTAATACATACTTCATCTGTTTATTATCATTAGCATTTATCGTACGACAGTTATGATACCTGGAAGTAAGGGCAGAGTCCACAGATGCATTCCTTACTTTGTAAAGGAAGCAAGAGTTTAAGGCGGTTTAAAGCATATAAGTCAGAATTCTGTTTGTTATCATTAGTGTTTATTGTAGGTCAGTTGTGATAGCTGGAAATAGGGGCAGTGTCCATAGATTCACTCCTTACTTTGCAGTGGCTCTGGGAAGGAATGGAAACAAGAAATTAAAGAGTAAGAAACATTGAATCTTGGGGTGGTCTGACAGGCATAGGGAAGAGAAGTTGCATCTGTTACAATTGATCCTGATGATGGAAGGGAGATGGGCTCTGAGGCAATATTCTGGAGAGCCAGGGAATTTGGTTATTACCCTCAGCTTCTTTCTCCTACTTGCCATACACACACAAAAATACAGTGTCCCAGGTAGACCGTTCCAGAATGCTGGGGGTTCTTCCTGAGCCTTCTTGCCGTGTTACAGTTTTTCCTGGTGGAAAGAAGTGATTTGGAGTCAGAAGACCAGGGTTCGAACCCCAACTCTGCTATATCCAGGTGACTTCCAGCAAATCACTCCCCCTCCCTTTCCGCCTCGGTAGTCTCATCTGCCAAAGGAGAAGGTTGGTCTCTTAAGCTCTTTAAGGTGCGCGGAATGGGGGCGGGGCCCTGAATGGGGGCGGAGCTCTGCCGTGACGTCACGCTGGTTCTGTAAGCGCGGAGGCGGCTCTGGTTTCTGCTGCCGCTGCTCTTCATCCCCCCAGCAACCTGCCGGCTCCCGGCTCCCGGCTCCCCGCTCCTCCCTCCCCGGCCCAGCCATGGGCCTCACGGTGTCCGCGCTCTTCTCGCGGATCTTCGGGAAGAAGCAGATGCGGATCCTCATGGGTGAGGTCCCGGGCAGCGTCACACCTTCGCATCTCTCCCTGCCCACGGTGTAACGCCCTCCGCCTCCCCCGCAGCATCCCCGCCCTGCCTCCGCCGCCCCCGCGGCATCCTTGCCCAGCCCTGCTCTGCCTTGCAGCGCGCCCAGCCCCGGCCTCCCCATCCTTTCCCGGGGGCAAGATCCTGGGGCGGGGGGGGAGTAGGGAGGGAGGAGAAGAGAGAAGAGGTCGGGAGAGAGGGAGGACGAGATAGGGGAAACTGAGGCACGGAGTGGAAGGTGAGGGAGGAAAGGGAAAGGGGATCCTCAGTGTTTGGGCCCCGCTGCCTGGGAGCTGGGGGCGGGGTTGGGTAGGAGAGGTATGGCCTGCCGCCCAGCCGGCCCTGCCTGCAGCCTCCTCCGCTTTGCAGCAACAGCAACCCAAGCCTGCCGGCGCCCAGGCCCAGGAACTGGCTGGCCTGTGCAGGGTTAACCCACAGGCGTGCTGCCCGCCCCCACGCGAGGCTCTCGGACGTGGCTGGAATGTCTCTTTGGAGAGGCTCTTTCCTGGAGAGACAGCCCCCGACCCTATGGGGGCCCCAACCTCATTCTCTGGGTTCTTTCTTCCCTTTAATCTACAGGCCTGCTTTGGGTGGGGTTTTTTGTTTGGCCCTCGGTGTGCGTGTTTTTCAACTGAGGGGAAGAGAAATGGCTTGTGATGTCCAGGCTTCCTTCTGACACCCCTAAACATAGCTCCAAGGAGTGGGAGATGCAGGTTGAGGCTTTCCCATTGCATTTTTCCCGTTGAGCTCTTGTTGGTTCCTGAACCCTCTCCCTCCCCGTCTCATTCGGAGCTTCTCCGGTACCCTGTATCCATTACCCTGCCTCTCTATTGCAGTCGGCTTGGATGCCGCAGGCAAGACCACAATCCTCTACAAACTGAAGCTGGGCGAGATTGTCACTACTATCCCCACCATAGGTGAGCTCCTGGGAAGGAGGGGAGGGTTGGTTTTCAGAATCTGCCCCCCCAGTAGTCTGTGAGAGTACCCCGTATTTTCTCTCTGGGGCCTGACCCTGACACTAGATACGGCTGCTTTGAGAAAGTAGGTCATGGTGTCTTTGGCTGGTGGTGCCAGGATGTGGAAGAAGTAGCCCCGGGCCCTGCTGTATTAATTCTTTTAAGTCTGCATGAAGTACTTCTGGGGACTCCCAGAAGTTCTCCTGTCCATGCTGATCTCCCGTGGCTTTTGTGGAGTTGAATGTACCTTCCCACATTACAGCGCCCCTCCTCCCCCCCAGGCTTCCCCCCCTTTTCCCTTTCCTCACAGGCTTCAACGTGGAGACAGTGGAATATAAGAACATTTGTTTCACCGTCTGGGATGTGGGAGGCCAGGACAAGATTCGGCCTCTCTGGAGACACTACTTCCAAAACACTCAGGTGGGCCAGAGAGTCCTGGGGTCTAAGGATCCCATACCACTGTCCAGCCAGCCACAAATAGCTAAATAACCACTCCCCTGCCTTAAAATTTCCCATGGTTCCCCATTGCCTACAAAATAAAACTTACTGCTGTTTCTGGTATCTATTAAGCATCTACTATGTGCCAGACACTGTATTAGGTGCTAGAGATAAAAATAAAAAAATACGCTTTGCCCTCAAGGAACTTTTATTCTATTTTCTAGCCATTTTTTCAATTTTTCCCTTTTTGAGTCTAGCCACTTTGACCTAGTCTTTGTTTCTTGAACAAGCTTTCCTGCCTCCATGCATCTGTTCACCATTCCCTCTACCTAGAATATTCCTCTCTTTCACCCTTCTCCTCCACTCCAATCTCCTACCTCCACCTGTTGAAATTCTGTTCATCTTTCAAGGTCCCACCCAAATACCACTTCCTTCTCTATGAAGCTTCCTCTGATCTCTCCAGCCAGAAGTGATTTTTCCTTTCATGTTTCTGTAGTTTTTGCTTGTGTATCATCTGTAAATGGCCCTCATAAAATTCTTCCTCATACGATATTGGTATACCTGTCCTTTTAAATTAATAAGTGTTTTGAGAGTGGAAAATACATATATTTTTCCCTCACAGTGCCTTGCATATAATAGATGCTAAAAAGATGTTTTGAGTTTGGGAGTTAGGTTTTTTTGGTTTTGTTTCATTTTTTAAATGAAAAACAGTTGAGTTCATTGATGGATGAAAGTAGAGTTATAGAAAAGGCAAGGAAAGGGGATGGAGAAGATAGAACTATGGTTCATTTTCTTTGGCTGGGCTAACTGCTCTTTCTTCCCACCCTAGGGTCTTATCTTTGTAGTGGATAGCAATGACCGAGAACGGGTCCAAGAATCTGCTGATGAGCTTCAGAAGATGGTGAGTACCAGATGGGCTGTGGAAAACATTGGACAATGAGGCTTCTCTCATGAGTCAGAAATAGCAGACAGTGAAAACACAGACTAGGTTGCAGCCTAGGCCAGGAGATCTGAGTCTTTTTTTGGATGTAAAATCTCATGTGTTGATTCACCCTGGGTAAAGAAAAAGAGAGAAGCTCTCCCCCTTAAGGGATGAAGCAGGTAAAATGGACTTTCTTTTTATCCTTCAGTCATGTTTATGGGGGATGTTGGCCAAGGTAGGGAACAGAGATAGTTGTTCATCATTTCTTTTATTATGTTGAAGTAGATTTCTATTTCATTTACCAAGAACTATGGGTTGTTTATAATGCCACAATTATTTCATTCAGATTAATAATTCTGTTTTATTTCTATTTATAATACTGTAATATTATCTATATAGACCAGCATTTCCTTAAGCAATTTGGCTACAGGAGAGTGTGAGGTTTGAAATATATAAATTATATAAAGCACTTCCAAAGCCTGGTCTATAGGTATATAGAATATAGAATATATTATATAGGTATATAGAATATATTATAGAATATATAGTATATAGAATACTCACAGAAAAAAAAGTTGAAAAATGTTAGTTCAGAATCAATGCAATTGAACCTATTTTCATGCTGAAAAAATTGCATGTAATAAGTATTTTTGATATATTTCATATCTAACATTTTAGGGGGGAAATATCACTTAAATTGAGATCCTTCTCTCAGAAACTAATCACATTATGTTCATCATCAGGGTTCTACAGAGCCTAGTTTGAGGAATGTTCACATGAAAATAATTGACTTTTATATAGCACCATACAATTCATAAAACACCTGTCTTATATATTACTATAATATTCATATATTATCTTAACTTCATGACAACTCTGTGAAGTAGGTAGAATAATCGTGTCCTGTTTCACAAATGAGGATTGTAAATGCTATATTCTACGAACTGTAGAATGCTCTTGCCTCGAGGCAGGTAGGTAGCAAAGGGGACTGAGTGCTAGGCCTGGACTCGGGAAGACCTTAGTTCAAATCTGGCCTCAGACATTAGCTGTATGACTGTGGGACAGGCTCTTTAACTTCTCTCTGCCTCAGTTTCCTCAGCTGTACTATGGGGTATAAAGTACTTAGCACAGTGACTGGCACACAGGTGCTTAATAAGTGCTCATTCCTTCCTACAGTGTTTGCCTTGCCTCTCTTGGAACAGGTGGCCATAAGCCAGTTATGGATGTTTGAATCCTTATCTCATCCTTCACTTCTTTTCCCCTCTCAAGCTCCAGGAGGATGAGCTTCGGGAGGCTGTGTTGCTGGTGTTTGCAAATAAGCAGGATATGCCCAATGCCATGCCTGTGAGCGAGCTGACTGACAAGTTGGGTTTGCAGAGTTTGCGTAGCCGGACTGTGAGTGTCTCTCCTTTCCCTCCCTGCTCCCTGAGGCTAGGTATAGCAGGGGTGGGATGAGGGAAGGGATTATGCCTGAAAAAGTGAAAGCTGGCATGAGAACTTAAGCTCCCCCCCCACCACCATGGAAGCCCTTGCCCAGTTGCTAACTTCTCCTTTCTCCCTTACAGTGGTATGTCCAAGCAACCTGCGCTACCCAGGGTACAGGGCTGTATGATGGGCTGGACTGGCTGTCCCATGAGCTGTCAAAGCGCTAACTACCACAGGGGCAAAACCTCTGCTGGAAGAAAATTCCCAGGTTGTATCTCTTGGACAATTGAACTCTTGAGGACTCCTGAGGCAGCACTCCCTGCTCCTACCCCCTACCCCTCCTCCTCCTGCTACATACACATACATTCACACACACACACACACACACACACACACACACACACACACACACACACACACACACACACTCTCACACTCAAACTCACACTCACTCACTCACTCTCTGTTACAGCTGCTCTTGCCTGCATGTTCTCTCTTACCAGGACCCAAAAGACTAACCCTCTGGGTACTGGGGGGAGGGGGGAAGGGGTTGTCTTCTGACTCCCTGGGAACTGTGGAAGCAGCTACAGGAACCAAGGCCTTCCAGAAAAGAAACTGGGTTGACTTCTGATTTCATTCTTTTGGGTATACTTCTTGGAGGTATGTGGGGAGGGGGACCAGACTGGTGCTGTGCTTCAGCGCTAGATATTGAATAATAAATTTGCTGTGGTTTGTAGCTTTGTTGTTGCTTTCATCTCTAGAATGGGGACTTTCTTTGTAGGGTACCTTGGGGTAGCATTACCTAGGTGCCTTGAAGACTTGTTTTGTGAGGAATGCACTCTATAAACCCAAAGCTCTCTATACAAGTGAGTCACTAATGACAGTATTGCCTGGGATGGTGGTGGGGAGGCTTAGCAGCAAGGAGGCAACTGACTTGGGAAATGTCGTGGGTTGAAGAGGCTGAAAGAGTAGTGCCTTTTTCTTAGCCATCTTGGCTGCTTGTCTAGGTCTCACTTAAATATCTGTGTCTGAGACTAGACAGAGTAACAGGACCATACCTTGGAGCCCCTGCACTGTGTGTATCACTGGGCCCAAAGGCTGTCCTGTCCCTGCCTCTCAGCAGGAGCTCTGGTTGCTCCATCATCTCCGTTATTGCTAGATCTATTTGTCCACCAGAATAGCACATCTTAGAGGCTACAGAATATTCTGCTGTGCCTTCAGTATGTACTACTGGGTGCTGTCCCCTCCTAGGGAGGTCCCCCGGCTGGTAGGGTAGGGAAAAATTCAGTTTAAGGAAGACAACACTACCACTTCTCTTCCAACACAACTGACAGTTTTCGTCTCATTTGAACCTTCAGTGAAGAGTCAAAGAACTCCCCCCCACCTTTTTTCTTTAAATGGCCTATTTATCTGTTTTGCTGCCCTCCCCCAGATCAGTTAATTTCCCCAGGGCTTCCACTATGTACTTTTGTCTTTTTATGCTTCATGTGCACATCAATGACTGTGGGAGTCAAAACTAGTCATGTGGAGACCCTTCTTTCTTTAATGGTAGTATTATGGGAGCAACATTTCTGGGGACCAAATGTCTGGACCCTCTACTGCTTTCTTGTCCTTGAGTTCTTTGCCTACTATACCGCTGGTTACCAATATCACAGTTATAGGAGACTAGTGTAGCTGGAAGTTTAGGGGGTAGAGGGGTAATAACACATGTCATGTATATTTCTATGTCACTTTCCTTAGCCTAGTCATGAATCCTCATCTCACTCCTACCTGAAACCCAGTTTTGGACTCTCTTCCCTTTTGCCCAAAGAATTCAGCATTCTCAATAGTTTTTTCTTTCCTCATATTCTTAAGCTAGAGGGATCCCTCAACCCTAAGAGAACCTCATACCCTTGAATAGCGATTGAGAATGTCTTCTCCTGTTTAACAAAGAAAGAAACAAAGACCCAGAAAGAGGACTTGCCTGAAGTCACAAGTTGGTCGTAGAAGAGTTAAGAGGTTTGTAATTTTCAGTCTTAGGTCCAATATGGCTCTCTGCCCAGGCTCAGAATGTAGAAGATTTCCATGGGTCCTAGATTCTTATTCTCTCTGGAGTGACAATTTGACAAATGTGGAGGGATGCATTTGTGAAGGATTGGGACCATACCTTGTCCCACTATAGGATGATGATAGCCAGACCTCTAGGGAAAGGAGGCAGCCTTTATGGTCATAATGCCCACGGGTCACAGAGGTGTCTAGGTCCAGTGGGAAGGGCACTCACCCAGGAGGTTCCCCCTTTAGATTCCCTCCCTTGTTGGTCCTGGGGCCCTGTTCCTGGCCTTATGGCCTACAGGTGCACACTAGGACAAGGCTGGGCCGGACGGAGTCATCAAGCGTGGCACTGGCCCCATGGAGGAGGACTGGATGCTTCATAGGTCCCGGCCAGAGGACCAGAAGGTTGGCCTTATCAGCTGGGCTGGAACCTATCTAACAGCTGAGAACTGTGGGAATAAAATCACTGCTGTAGCTAAAGGCTTAGGCAAGAGACAGGTAACCAGCCATCACTGGGGTGAGTGGGATATCACAACACTGATGCTCAAATGGCCATACAGCCCCTGTCTGGGGAATGTTGGCATCTTTTCTCCTGCTCTTTTGCTTGCCTTTATCACTGACATTCCTGAGTCCTTTGTGTCCTATGCCCATGGTGTCTCCATCTCCAACCCAGTCTTACCTTATCAGAATCTCATACACCTTTAGCAAAGTCCATGACTAACTTCCAGTCTTCCTGCCCCTCTCTGCTCTGACTACTCTCTCACCTTCTGCCCCTAGAGTGTCAGTGCAAAGGTACTGTGACATCACAAAGGAGGTACTTCCAGAGCCTCAGGCTAGAATGAAGGACTATGGGGTCTCAAGAGAATTCATATATGTAAGGGAAAGGGGAAAGCTCTATGTAACACTAAGTCCTGATTTCTTATCTTGAAAAGGGGATAGAAATGGAGAGATCTGGCAGAGTCAGGAACTCATAAGTTCCATAGGACAAATGGCATGGAACAGGGGCCAGAACTGGGTTCTTTGTCTCTTAAGGAAAAAGAATTTCCATATTTCTACCTCAGATCCTCCATTGTTCCCTCTCCACTAAGAATATTTAAATATCAATTTTTAAACCCACAGCATAAGTGCAAGAATCCTAGGACAAGTATTGCAGAGCTATGGTGGTCCTCAAATGCTACTCGAGGGGAGTGGAGAACAGGCAGCCCACCGGCAAGGAGCTCCACTGCAGTATAACTGGTGGCTAGCGGGCCATATCTGGGCGTTTCTGATAATTAACTAATTATTCTTGCTAACTAGGTGCTGAATGCAAAGGACTGGAAGTACTACCTGAACCCTCTAAATTTTAGTACCCTGTTGCAAAGCCACTTGATCTAGTTCTGCCTCTGACCCAAATACACACACACACAAACACACACACACACACACACACACACACACTCACACACTTTCTAAGTCTTGCTGCCTAAGTCTATGGTTAACAGATTATTTCTAGAAAATATGAAACCTAAAAGTTTAGACTTGGCCAGAATCACACAACTAGTAAGCATCTGGGGCAGGATTCACACTCATTTCTTCTTGACTACAAACCTCACATTCTATCAAGGTGATGACACCTTGCACCAACAAACTTTTGTTCCCTTGACCTGAGTGAGGCCCTTGTTCACCTCTGACACATAGGTAGACATAGAATTCTGTGAGATGGCCATCCTAAGAACATATGGTTCTGGGAATGGAGATAAAGACTAAGGGTGATGAACTAATGTACACATTTCTTAACTATAGCATATATAGTATTAGAGAGAGAAGAAGTAAACCTTAAGTCTGAATCTCATTGAAATTTTGACCTGGCACAAGTCTTTGAAGGAGATTAAGAGGAGTTGGGAATGGAAAGTTCACATTGGGCCAACTAGAGAGAAGCACCATGATGCAGCTGATAGAGTCAAGAAGACCTGAGTTCAAATCCTGCCAAAGATGCTTACTAGCTGTGTGACTAGCCAAGTCACTTCACCTCTATCTGCCTTAGTTTCCTTATCTGTAAAAGAGGAGGCTGGCCTCAATGACTTCTAAGGTCCTTCCTATTTCTAAATCTCCAATCCTGTGAATGTAGAACTTGCAACTTCTTTTTTTTAAGAAACGAGGTGAGAAACTGTGATTTGTATATTGGTGATACTGGCTTCACATCCCTAGTGCTAAGCATGCAGGTCTTGTTATTGCTCCTACCCCATGGTCATGGTTTGAGGGCATTAGGGAATATTGGAATTGGTGGCAGTGAGGAAACTAGCACTGCTAGGAGTTGACAGCAGTGGTTAGATGGTCATGGTGAACCATCTGCACAATCATAACAATGGTGTCAGTGACTGACCTTGAGGGTGCTGTGAATGAGTGGCTTAGGGCCAGTATTCTAGTGAGCACTAATATCTTTCTCCTCCCTCACTGGGACCTCTCTGCAGACCTGGGAATTAATAGTGTGCAATGAACAGGATGAGGACTGTCAGGCTGTGGTGCGCCTACAGAGCATCCATGGCTATATCTTGCTGCCAGAGGGAGATGGCTCACTGTATTGTGGGTGGCCCCGGAACACACAGCACGGTTACTTCTTGCTTCGTTTCCACCGCCATGGCAAGTGGACTCTGCAGTGTATGATCACTGGCCACTATCTGGAATCTGATGGTGAGGAAGTGTTCTGCAACTCAAGGGTGCTCTCTGCCTACCACATGTGGGCCCCACGGCCAGCCTTGCACGTCCACGTGATGCTCTACAGCCCAATTACCTGTTGCTATGTCCGGGCCAGTCCTGAGCAGGGTTGTGTCTGGGTGGATGCTCCTGTGCCTTACTTAGAGGAGTGTGGCTTCCTGCTACACTTCCATGAAGGGCTCTACCACCTTGAGTCTTCTTCCCACCACTTCCTGTCCCAAAATGACAAGCTAGTCAATAGGCCCTCACGACAAACAGCCTTTCACCTTCATGTCCGGCCTGGCGGGCAGATCGCCTTGGGTAATGGGGAAGGATGTCTCCTGTACCCACAGGGCTCCCACGCCCTCCTGGCTCTGGGCTCCAACCCCATGGGGGGAGAGGAGTGGTTTGTACTACAGCACTGCACAGCCTGGATCACTATCAAATCTAAGAATCGGAAATTCGTCACCATCATTTCAGGCAAGTGCTGGGGCTGGTGGGAGGGGTAGAGGAAAAATCTATAGGGGAGAGAAACTGAATGAAGGAAATAAGGAGAACAGGGGAAAGGGGAATGAATGAAAAATGCTGAACCTTATAAAGTGAAGAATCTCCAAAGTAAAGAATAGATGTATGGCCTGGAAGGCAGGCAGAGAGGGGGTTGAAAAATAAATTAGTCTCTGGATGGAAAGGACTGTGTCCTCCTATTCTTTTTCTGTAAATGCCTTAGAGTATCTGGTGTAGAGCATTCCATACAGAAAAATAATGAGGACTGAATATAGGGTTTAGCTCTTAACTGGTGGGGTGGTTGAGTCTGGGTCCTGTGGGGAAAGAAGAGGGTGTAACAGGAACAGGGGCTGACATTGGCCTGTGGGCTGCCTGTGATCAAAATCCTTCTCTCCACAGATTTGGAAGTCTGTGCTAGATCTGAGCGGATGACCCCCATGTCCTTCTTCCAGTATGAGAGTAATGCAAACACTAATGCCATTCAGCTCCGTTCAGTTACTGGTCAATATTTAGCACAGGTAAGAATATGGGCCTAAAGCTGGGCCCAGGACAGTTTGGAGGAATAAAAAGCCCAGATATTCCCTTCTTCTCACATAATACGTACACTCTAGCACCTCAGGGCCCCATTTCACAGTGGAAATGAAAGTCATCTCTTCCAGGGTAGACGTCCAGAGTTTTTAAGTTGCCCCACAGAAGTAAAATGCTTGTTTCCCTAATCCCTTATTCATTCTGCTTTGCCCCCATAATCCTGAATTCAGATCTCTTCTTTCCTTTGACTGTTCCTAGAGCTAAACCCCGGAAGAGTAGCCTAGACTATGGGAGGGTTGGGCTACAGAATCCAGAGTTGGATCATACTAGAAGTCCCTAGGGCTATGGAATCTCAGCAGAAATTTCATATAGAGACTAGCATGATTTTCAAGGACTTTCTTCTCTTTAATAATTATAATAATATTATACAATATAATTATAATGTTATAATTATCAAAAGCATTCATTATAATCATATATTACATATAATATATTATGTGTAATTATGTAATATATTATATGTCATTATATAGTGTTATATAATATTATAATAAGTAACACTAATAGCCAACTTAGCATTTAACGTACATTATCTCGTTTGGATTATGCAACAGCCCTGCAAAGTAGATACTACAAACACTATCTTCATTTTGTAGATGAGGAAACTAAGACTCGGAGAGAGGTTCACAAGGCAGTTAGGTGGCGCAGTGGATGGAGCACCAGGCTTGGAGTCAGGAAGACCTGAGTTCAAACCTCACCTCAGATACTTACTAACTGTACGACTTTAGACAAGTCACTTAACCTCTGTTTACCTCCATTTCCTCATCTATAAAATGAGGATAATAATAGCACTTACTTCCTAGGGTTTTTATGAGGATCAAATGAGATAATAATTGTAAAGTGCTTACCACAGTGCCTGTCATATAGCAGGCCCTATATAAATGTTAACTCTCATTATCATCATTATTTATAGGATCGATAGATTTAGAGCTGGAAGAGACCTTAGGGGCCGTCCAACTCCCTCATTTTAAAGATGAGGAAGATGAGACCCAGAGAAGTTAACTTACCCAGAATCACATAGCTTGGAATTGTTCAAGGCATGATTTGAACCCTTGAATATCCTCACTCCTAGTCCAAAGTTCCTTTCCATTCCATGACACTGCCTCTCTTTCCTTCTTCTGTTCCTCCTTCTGTTCTCTTGCCCTTTGTGAACATAGTTCCTCCTGTGTAGATAGCAGGTCTTTTTCCAAGAAGAATTTGAAAGAAAAGTAGAAGGAAGCTCTAGAGTAGGTGTTCTTAACTTAGAGATAAGTATCATATGTTCCAGTAACTTGCATAGGAAAAAAAAATATTTTACTAGCTGCATTTCAGTATAAATGGTTTCCTTTGCAGTATATTTTATTTTATACATTTGAACACATTATTCTGAGGAAAGGGTCAAAGGAGTCTGTAACACAGAAAAGGTTCAGAACTCCTGGACTAAGTAAATATTAAAAAGCTGATGGGGAAGCCAGAGGCAGGGTTTGAGAGGGGACCTGGACTCTGCCCTAAAGCTGAAACTTTCTCCCTCTCTGCAGAGGTCACATAGAGCTGTAGTGGGAGATGGGAAAAAACTAGAGCCCGACGCCATTTTCTGTGTGAACTGGAACTATGGCAAGATTACTCTGCAGGGTGCTAATGGACGCTACGTGGGTGTCACATCCAACGGGTTTTTAATAGCCACTTCCTTGCATCCAGGTATGCCAGGGGAAGGGGCCTTTCCTATTAGCATCTTCAGACCAGAAATCCTTGCACAGTGCCCTTCCATACCTACTCTGCCCCTAGTACATCATGTCTGAAAGAGAGCTTAGAGCAATTATCATCTCCAATGATCTCAACTCCTATTTCCTCCAGGCCCCTGTGAAGAGTTTAGGATCCGCTTAGTCAACCGACCCTTCCTGGCATTGCGAGGTCGCTATGGCTACGTGGGCACATCATCAGAACATGACCAAATGCAGTGCAACATGGACCAGCCAGACTGCATCCAGCTACTGCCCTGTCGGCAAAGCATTTACCATTTCCAGGGTGAGTACTACCCTCATCCCAATCCTTTGGCCCCTTGAATCTGCCACTAGGGATCCGGGGCTCATCGCTCAGTGTCCCTTGGCTCCTTCCTCAACTCAGCCATCTTCAGGACTTGGGAAAGTGACTTTGGGGAAGTCTGGATTGGATGGTCTCAGATTCCCTTCCAACTCTTAATATTTATATTATTGGAGCTGGAGAAGATCATGAAGGCTGTCTGGTCTAGCTCATCCCTTTGACAAGGGCCTGGAGAGGTGAGGTAGTTTGAATGAGGTCATTTAGCAAATTAGTGGCAATGCAGGGAATCCAGATTTCCTGACTCCCAGTCTAGTGTCCATCCTGCTATGCTTCTCCCTAAGGTTTTATGATTTTCTGAAAACAAGACATCTTTCTGAAACAATTCTTATGCCTCAGCATTTATTGGATGCCACAGTAGTATATGCTGAGCATGAAGAAGGAAGTTCAGGTTTGCTCTCTCCCACTATATATATATATATACACTTTACTGAAGAATCTCATTATCCTGAGTTAAGATGAGCCTCTCCACTCCCACTTTTCCTCTGACACCCTCATTCCTGCCACTTCAAGAGTCTAACCACAGTGCTAAGTTAAAGGGAATTGTAAGGCAGCTCACTGTCAAATACTGGGGAACGTGATGGGCAGGGAGAAGGAGGTGGGGCTGGTAGGAGATTGTTATAGGGCTAGGGTAGGAGGTGGGGGTGGTAGGTAGGTACACAAAAGAAGGTTCCTCAGTAGATGAAGACTTTTTAAAAAAGTCAATCTAAGGAGGAAGGTACCTTACCTATTGCTCTTTATAATAGATCCCAAATTGGGAAGAGATGGCCCCCTCCTCATGCTTCTCCCTCCTCATGCTTCTCTGAGGCAACCAGATGGTACAGTCAATAGATCCCTGGCCCTGGAGTCAGGAAGGCCTGAGTCTGATTCCTGCCTCAGACACTTGCTAACTGGGCAACCCTGGACAAGTCACTTGACTTCTCTGTGACTCAGTTCCCTCATCTATGAAATGAAGATAATAATAACACTGCCTCCCATGTTGTTGGGAGAATCAAATGAAACAATCTATATAAAGTGCTTCCTAAACTTTAAACTACTATATAAATGCTAGCTAGCCAATGTTATTAGCTAAGGTACATCCGACAAAGGGTGGGAGATTTGGAGAGGAGGAGGTATGGTTGATGGTGGGAGTGTGGTTGTGTGTCCCCTCTACCCATGCCACAACTCAGGTGTCCAGGGACCCGGGGCACATGCTTCTCTTTCACATCACTTAATGACCTCAGCTCCCCTACCCTCCCAGCACAGGGTGGCACCTTCTGGTCCCTGACAGCCTGCGGCACCTTCCGCCCCTGGGGAAAGTTTGCTCTCAACTTCTGTCTAGAACTACGAGGCAGCAGCCTACTTGCTGTGTTGGCCCCCAACGGCTACTACATACGGGCCGACAGCAGTGGTATCTTGCTGGCTGACAGCGAGGTCATCACCAGCGAATGTCTCTGGGAGTTTTAGGTATGAAAAAACTTTCACTTGACCCGTACCATCCCTTTAAGCTATTATCCTATATCTTTCCTTCTGCTCACAAATTCCTAGAAAAAGTTGTTTTCACTGATTGCCTCCACTCTTCTCAACGTTTTGCAATTTGATCTCTGTCTCCACCATTCAACTGAAACAGTCTCTGTCAAAGTCCCCAGTATATTCTTTTTTTGGTTTGGTTTTGTTTGCTTTTTGGAAGGGGGAGGACAGGGCAGTTGGGGTTAGGTGACTCACCCAAGGTCACGCAGCTAGTAAGTGTTAAGTGTCTGAGGCCAAATTTGAACTCAAGTCCTCCTGACTTCAGGGCCAGTGCTCCATTCACTGCGCCACCTAGCTGCCCTACCCCAGTATATTCTTTATTGCTAAATCCAGTCATCTTTTTTGGGTCTCCATCATTCTTGACCTTTCTGTAGCATTTAATCTTTACCCTTCTCAATACTCTCTTTCTTAGGGTTTTGTGACGTTATTCCATCATGGTTCTCCTCTCTAATCTTTCTCACCCTCCATTTTAGGATCATCATCCATGTTCTGTCTCCTTCATGTAAGTCACCCAGGGCTCTGTCTTGGATCCTCTTCTCTTCCCTTTATGGGATCTCTTTCATTTATTTCATCAGCCCCCATGACTTCAACTATCATCTCCCTGCCAGTGACTCTCAAATCTACACATGCAGCCCTCATCTCTTCCTTGAACCCTAATGCATCCTAACCAATTGCCTGCTGGGCATTGCTGCCTGGATATCTCATAGGCATCTTATACTCAACATGTTCAGAAATCTTTGCTCTTCACTGTCCCACTCTCTTCTGACTTCCTCTTTTTTGTCACAGTTACCACCATTCTAGTCAAATATATTTACCCTCCACTCTTCACTTTCGCTAACCTCTTCTCCCCCAGTATCCTATCAATTGCCAAGTCCTGCTGATTCTTCCTTCTTTATATCTCTTGCATCCATCACCTTCTCCCCATTCATACCATAATCACCCTACTTCAGGTCCTCACTATTATTATTTTAGAGTTTAAGGAGATTTACCTGGCATAACATGTAAAGGATACTCAGCAAGGATACAGCATGAATTCAGTTGAATGTAGTTTCTGTGCTTCTCTCTGTTGCTATGCTTACACATTTATCAAACCTGAGGGAGAGTAACTCCTCCCTTCTGGTGGGTTGGCTTTTACACTTAGATCACCAGGAAGCTCTGTCCCTTAGCACCCAGAGCTAATTAAATTTTAAGGTTGATTTCAATCTGGCCCTTTCAAGGCAGGTCCTCATTATTGAAATCACCTCTGAATTGGTCTCCTTTCTCCAGTTCATCCTTCACACAGCTGCCAAATTGATGTTGCTAACACAGAGATCTGACCATGTTACTTCCCCTGCTCAGGATGAAAAAATACAGATTCCTTTATCTGGCATTTAACACTATTCACAATCTGGCTCCAGGACTGTCTTTCCAGGTTGACTGCAGATTAGTAGTCTGTCAGCACTCTTTGTTCTGGCCAAATGGATCTAATTACTGTGGTCTGTATGCAATATTCTCCTTCCTGCCCCCGTGCCTCTGCACAGGCTGTTCCCCAAAGTTGAAATGCTCTTCTTCCTCAGTTCTGCCTTCAAGGCTAAGCTCAAGCCCCATCTACTTTGAGACCTCTTCTGATTCCCACCAGTTTTTAGTCCTTTCTCCCCTCCATTTCCTTTGTTTTCCTTTGTATATATGTTCTCTCTCTTTTTTGTGGACATGTAGGTTCCACCCTTTCATGATAAGTTCCTAGACACTAAGGGGATTTTTTTGGCATCACCAGCATCCAGCACAGCGCCTGACCTATAGCAGGCACTCATTAAAAGTTTGTTGATTAATTGATTGTATCAGGACTTGAGAGAGAAAAGAAGAGCAAGAAGATGAGCCATGGAAATACTTATGGGTCATAAAATTCTAGATCCTAGGTCCTAGATATAGAGCTGAGAAGGACCCTCGAGGCCATCCAGACTCACCCCTTCATTTTACAGATAAAGAAACTGAGGTCTAGAAAGATTTAGTGATTTGCTCAAGGTCACTATGACATACGAAGAATTTCTCAACTGCTGGAGACTCCTAAACATGCCCCTTTGCCATCCAGATCCTCTAACCCAAACTCAATAGCGAGAATAAAGGAATGACCTCCAAAAATGTTTTCAGTGGTTGTCGTGAGGAAGTAGGCACTCCCACTGTCACACTAAAAGAGTGTCCCTCTACTTAGATACAGAAATCCTCACCTAAATCTAAGCCTTTGAAAAGTCTAACAGTAGGGGGTAAGGGAGAGGAGGATAAGTTTGAGAGAGAATATATTTATGTACCTATACATTGATCTCCCTCTCATCATTTCTGTGGGTCTTTTTGGATAAGATGACTACCAAATGTACATCAATAGCCTGCCCTCAGGTCTCATGGGTTCCATCCCAAATCACCTTGTATGTTCTTCCGCCACCTCAAAGTCTGTGTTTCTGAAACTATGAATTCCACATCTTCCTTCTGAAACTGGCTCCTCATTTCCCTATTTCTGTTCTTCCAGGTATCTATCCTCAAAATCTGAATAATTTTTTAAAATTTCTTTCTCTAACTTCTTCCTTAGTTACTAAGTGCCATCTGTTTATCAGTTCTTCCTTTCCAAGTCTTTTGAATTTATTCTTTCTAGTCCCACTACTTTGTTTCAGGTCCTCAATTCCTCATACATAGTTTATTAAAAGCTTCCTAATGGGTGGCCTTCTCCAACTTCTCTAAATTCCAGTTCTTCTATATTAATCTTCCCAAAGCATGGCTTAGATTGGAGGTATCAAACTCAGTGCTGGCTGGCCAAATGAACTCTGCCAGGGAGACTGAACAAGATTAACATGTAATTAGGAAATGTTTAGTGAAATAAATAAAATATAATGCAACATAGATAATGTTAATTTATGCAATATGCATGCCAGAAAAGATCTGTTTCTATTTGAGTTTGATACCTCTTGTTAGATCATGTTATTCTGCATCTCAGAAACCTTCCATGTCCCCCGAGTACATGATTCCAAACCTCCCCTTCATCCTAACTTGGCTATTCTTCCCTTACCCAGCATCCTTTTAGTCACCTAGGTTCAGCTGGGACACAGGGGTTGTCCTCAGATCTTTATTGTTCCTCTCCTCATCCCCCTATTCTGTCACTGCTAGTTCTTGTGCCAGACGTACATTCTTGTTATTCCCATTCTCTCAATAATACAACCATTGTCCAGGCCCTCATCATTTCATACTTCTAGTTCAATGATGAGCTTCCTGAATCCCGTCTCTTCCCTCTCCAGATCATCCTCTATTTACTTCTCAAAACAATATTTCTAAATCCCAAGTCTGACCATGTCCCTGTTCAGGAAGTTTCAGTGGTTCCCTGTTCCTTCTAGAATAAAATATGAACTCCTCTGAGTTTGCCATTTAAAGCTTGTCACAATGTGAGGTCCCCTCTATCTCTCTAGGGTAACTACACATTATTCACCCTTAGCATTCTATATTCCAACCAAACTGACCCGCTTGCCATTCCCTGCACACAATATTCAATCTTCTGACTTTATACTTTTGCCTGAGTTCATATCTTTACTAGCTATGTGATCCTGGGTATAACTTTTCAGCCTTGGTTTCCTGTTCTGCAAAATGGGGATAATAATAGCACCTGCCTTCCAAGGTTATTGTGATGATTAAACAAGATAACATTTGTAAAACACTTTGCACACCTTAAAATGCTATAGCATTGCTAGCTAAATGCTTGAGCTGTACCCCAGGCCTGTTGGAATATGCTCTCCCTCCTTACCTCTGCCTCCTGACACATCCACTTCTCTTCAAGATTCAAGTGCCACCTCCTACAAAAAAAGTCTTTTCCAGTTTCCCCATTTGTTAGAACTCTCCACTCCCCCCAAAATTCCTTTGCATTATTAGTCTTTACTCAACTCAATGCATTTTTTTTCCCTTAGAGATTACAAGCAGCTTGAGAGTAGTGACTTTTCATTTTTGTCTTTTTTTACCTGGCACAGAGTAGGCATTTACTAACTATTCATTGAACCGAATTACTGGCTGTGTGGCTATGAGAAAGACACTTACTCCCTATCTCACAGAACTTTCTAAGACCATGAGGCATAGATGGAGTGCATCTCTTAAATTGTGGGAGTTTTCTCACTGAGGTGATCAGTTAGTTACCCATGCCTTAACATAAACGTTCCATTTTGTCTAAACTGGGCTTCTCTTTTCTGGACTTCAATTTCTTCTTCTTTAAGATGAGAATGCAATACTAGATCATTACCAAGGTCCTTTCCCATGCTAAAATTTTGTGTTCTTTCCTCTATTCCCTGCCCTTGGAACGTGTCTGGCTTTTCCCCACCCCCACCCCCTTTTACTTGCCAGCCTGGAATGCCCTTGTGTTCCTCTTTGCCTGCTGAAATCTCATCCATCATTTGGAGAATGACAATGTCTCAGAGCTGGAAAGCATTTCATCTTAGAGGTCATCTAGTACAAACTGTACCTAAATAAGTTATTCTCTTTCTCTTGAAAAGGAAATTGAGGCACTGAGAAGTTGACACTCAAGCTCAAATCCTGTCTCTTCAGTGAAGCCCTTATAATTTAATGCCTCTTTTTCTTCCAAATGTCTTTCTCTCTAACTAGTCTAGAATTTCCTTGTGGGAGCCAGGGAGCTTTTGTGCTTTTTTGTATCCCCTCATAAGTGCTCAATAAATACTTGATTAATCTGATTTATCGGAAGTTCCTATTTGACTCACACACCCCACCCCACCCCACCCCCCAGGTGGACATGATGCCATCGTAAAGAAGCCCTCTGGAGGAACCAAGCTACTGAACAAGATGGGAACCCTGAAGATGAGATCTGCAAGAAGATTATCCACAACACAACCCGGAACCCTACCAGCCACTGCTTATCTTTCCACTCCTCATTTGCGTTCGGTAACAATACACCATGACCAGCCACCAACATTTCTGTGTGCTGCCTCTTTCTAAGGGAGCAGAAGAAGGGGTGGGGGTGGGGATTAAGGTGGAGAGGTATGGCTATGAGGCCTTGGGATACTTTGGGTCTGACATTCAGAGGGGCTATTGAAGGTTTGTTATGGCCAGACACGGTGGCACACACCTGTAAATCCCAACTACTAGAGAGGCTACGGCTACCAGATCTCTAGAACTCAGGAATTCTGAATTGCAATGGGCTATGCAAATCTAGTATCTATTCTAAGTTTGGCATCAATTGGGAGAGCCCCCCAGGAGTGGAGTTAGACACAAGAGCAGTGTCAAAGCTCCTATGATCAGCAATGAGATCAGCCTACAGTAGCCCCTGTACTTTCAGCATGGGTGAGATGGAGAGATCTAGTCTTTGGGGAAAAAAAAGTGGCAGGAGAGAAAAGGAATTCCTTTTTTCTCTTTCCCTGTCCTTCTCATTTCATCCTACTGATATTAACTAGCTCTGTCCTAGATGGGGAGATCCAGTCTTTTAAAAAAAATTTTTTTTGCAGATGAGAAGAGAAAATCCTTTTTTCACTTTCCCCATCTTTTCACCTCATCTGACCTATATTAACTAGCTGTGTCCTAGAACTGTGATCTTCTACATAGGGTATACTAGATAATCCATTGGGGGTATGAGAAGAAATAATAGAACTTTTATTTATATTAATTTTAGCTAAAATTAAAGAATTAAGATTTACTAATACATAGTATAGAGATTGGCACTGTTGCCCTCATTCAGTCAGTATTACAGAAACTTCCAAATGGTATGCAAAATATTTTAAGGAAAGAATAGGATTTCCATGGTACAGAAGGATTTGAAGTGGTACATTTCATTCATTCGTTTTTGAGTGAACTGACATGTTGAAGTTGACTAGTACCTGGTTGATATTATCTTATCTAGAAACATGCTTTACCTACCTCTTTATAGAGATGTAATAGACTCAGAGTGCAAATTGAGATGCATTTTTTTTTTTGGACATAGCCAATTCGGGCATTTATTCTGTTTCACTATACATGTTTATAGCTTTATCAGTAGGGGGAAGTGGAAAGGAGAGAAGGCAGATCTTCATGAAAAAAATTATATTATCTTTTAACTAAACTAACCTACTTCTAAATGGGCAAGTGGTTTCAAAAGGTTGCTACAAGGAAATCATGGGTTAAGAAAAATAATAATAATAATATTGTGCTCAATAATGATGTGAGCACAACATCCCAAAATGGCAAGCTTGACTCATACTACTAGTTTCTTATGAACTGTATTATTAGATGAAAGTTAAAAACAACCTAACCAAATCTAATAAGAATTTGGTCAAAAAATTCAAAATTATAAAGATTGTTTAAAACACAGATTTACCACCATCAGTGAATTCAGTCCATTTTATGGCTTGAGAAAATAACTGATGATAAATACAAAGCCTTCATGATGAACAAGACATTTAAAAACTATGCTTTTGTTGCTGAAAACAATCCAAGTATCATCTCAAAAAAATTTTTGTATCCACACACTTAAAAAAACATGATTAAGAGAACTCTCTAACCTGTTTAAAATCTGTCAAATGAAAAGTTTTAATGGATTTTGAACTAATGAAAAAAAATAATGAAATACAATTAATTTGTAAGAACAGCTGATTGGTGTCAAGGAAGATAGAAATTTTCTAGCTGAGTTTCAACCAAAAAAAAACCTTTGCATTATTGACTAGGAAAGAACAATGAGTATAGTGATGTAAGTACAGCTGGTGCTGCAGTTCTTCCATTTGGAGCTATGTTTCTTCATCTACCTTTTTTTAGCTAAACATCCATTAAAACTACTGTTTTACTGAAAATAAACAACTTAAGGAAGATGTTCAAATGGATATATCATAAGGTTCAACCACAATTTTTAAAAAATAAAGAACATTCAATCATGTTGAATATGAAACTCTCTGATCTGCTTTTTCTTAATTTTATATTGCATTTTTATGTTGGCAACCTTTGTAATGTTTCCCAACTAAAACCTTAAATGTAAAGGATGCTTATTGATGTCCCATAGCCATTGACTATCTACAAACACTAACTTATATGATACTGAGTGTCATATAGTACAGAAAACAGTAGCAAGTTTAAATGTTTCAATGTCTGAGTGTCCTCCAGGAAGATTTGTAAAGTTTTGTAAATCAATAGTAATACATTATAAGTAGATGTCACCTTTTTCTCTCAAACTCAATTGTCCTATAAAATTTAACTTTAAAAATCCATTATAAATAGTTTTAGCAACAGTAAAAAAAAAAAACATATTTTTGTATGGTTAAATAATTTTAAAACATTTTCCAACATTTTCATCCCTTTAAAATATCTGTTACATGTATATTCTATAACAAAGATAATCATGCATTAAAGTCTTGTGTGTATGTTCTTTTTTTTTTTTTAAACCAGACTTGGCCAAGGTTACATAGATAATATGTATCTGAGTCAGAACATGACCTCAGGTCTTTCAGACTCTGCAGTCCACATCAAGCTGCCTCTCTAGTACAGTAGAATACATGTGCCCAATGTATAACTATGTATATGCGTCTGGCTGCCTTATGAGGGAACCTGTGTTGCTAAGGGCAGCTAGGTGATTCAGTGGGTAGAGCACTGGACCTGGAGTCAGGAAGATTCATCTTAACTCCGGCCTCAGACGCCTACTAGCTATGTGACTCTGGGCAAGTCACTTAATGCTGTTTGCCTCAGTTTCCTCATCTATAAGGTGAACTAGAGAAGGAAATGGAAACCACCCTATTATCTTTGCCAAGAAAACCCCAAATGGAGTCATAAAGAGTTGGACATGACTGAAAACTACTAATAGTTAATACTAATAAACTGCTGATATGTTGCTAAAAACCCTGGGAGTTGTGTATGGAAAAAAAGGAAGCTAACGTTATATCAAGACTTAGTGAATTTTTCTGCTACAAGTAGGAGTTCAAGGTATTTCTGGAAAGACTTGAGAGAAAACAAGTGGACAGAAGGGAGGTGGTGGGGTTTTGCCCGTAAATAGAGTAGCAGCACAATTTCAGCCATAGCTCTAAAACATCACCTTTCTGGGTCACCAGAAAAATGGAAGGTATGAGTGTAAAGTTTTTGTTTTTTACTTCTAGCAGTTAGTCAAGGGTTGGATCACTGAGGAGGAAAAAAAATCTGCAGGAACTGGCAATCCTTCCTGAGTGCAGCTATCACCTCTTTCTAGACATATTCTTTTATTCTGCTAAAGATTGCATCTCATGAATGTATAAAAATGTATAAAAACGTGTGGTTTTCTCATAAAACCCATCCTTTACATTTCCTTGTGTCTTCTTGTTCAAGGCATGAGGGATGCTGTGTAACAACTCTGGGGACCATGAAAGGGAGAATAAGCTTGCGAGCTTTCCTATAAAAGGGCTGGTATCCTATCATTGTAAGTTTTCTCTCTCTACCTGAGAGGCATCATTACAAACAAAATATGTTTCATAATTATACTTATGTGGGCAGAATTATTACTTACTTTGGAGCCATTTAAATCTGACTTATTGGACTTTGAGCTTAGAGTTACACATCTATGAAAGAATGCTTAAATTTTTTAAACTAATGGGATATATTGGTCAAAAAAGTTTGGATACCATTGCCCCACAGATCTACTGGGACCCTGCGTAGCTTTAGTCTCTAGTGTAGGCTGTAAGCCTTTTCATCTCTTGTGAATGTAAGTCATGTGGAAATGATGAATGTTGGTGTTCTGTAGCAAATGACTAGAAAACACAGAAGCTTAAACTGTAGCAAAGGAGAGATTTATGTTAGAAAAATAACGAAGCTTCAAATTCATATAATACTTTTCTCCTTAAGAATTAAAAGTATCAGGGCAGCTAGGTGACCCAGTGGATAGAGCACTAGTCCTGGTGTCAGGAGGACCTGAGTTCAAATCCAGCCTCAGACAATGACTAGCTGTGTGACCCTGGGCAAATCACTTAAACTCAATTGCCTCCAAAAAAGAAAAGAATTAAAAGTATTTATATTATTTTTTAAAAATCTGTCACGAAAGTACTTTCGATCACTATTCTGAGTTGCTGTAGGATGTACAACCAGATCTGGAGGTCAGGAAGGGATACCTATGACCCACTTCTGCGTTTGATCTATGTTATTAGCATTTTCTCCCTAATTTTCTTAAGTCTAGACTATTGACAAAACATTAAATCAAGCCCTGATTTATAGTTTGCTGATTTCAGAGGTATAAATGTTCACATTGAAAATTTAATAATTGGCTCTCCCAAGCTGGTTCAACTGCCTTCCATACACCTCTGGTTGTACTGTAGGTATGAAGAGTCATAGAATCTCTCTTGGAATGGACCCTTATGTTACCTGATATATGAATCCCCTCTATACCCTCCTTCACAAGTAGCCATTTGAGCACTGTTAGTAGTAGAGAATTCACTACCTTATAAAGTACTTGTTACTTTTTTAAAAATTAGAAATGTTTAAAATTTTATTTTTTAAATTAAGCATTTATTTCTTCCCACTCTTACACCCCTCCCCCATAAAGAAAAACAAAATCTTTGTAATTAAGTTGCATAGTCAAGCAAAACAAATTCCCACATTGATCATGTACACAAAAATGTATCCCATTTTGCATCTTGAATCTAACACCTTACTGTCAGGAGGCTGGAACTATGTTTGGTCCTTGCATTGATCAGAATTCTAAAGTCTTTCAAAGTCCATTTCTTTCTTTCTTTTTTTTGCTTTTTGCAGGGGGTAAGGTAGGGCAATTGGAGTTAAGTGACTTGCCCAAGGTCACATGGCTAGTTTTTGTGTTAAGTGTCTGAGGGCCAACTTGAACTCAGGTCCTCCTGACTCCAGGGCCGGTGCTCTATTCATTGCGCCACCTAGCCATCCCCCAAAGTCCATTTCTTTACAATGTACTCACTATATAAATTATTCTTGATTCTGCTTACTTTGTATCAATTCATGTAAGTCTAACCAGTCTTCCCAGTCTCCCTCTGATTATTTCTTCCTTATGATTTAAAATGATTCTAATTGTCAAAAAAAAGTCTTGCTTATATTGAACTGAAATATGTATTACTCTTCCCCCAACTCTAAATTCTACCAATTGCTCCTCTTTCTGTTCATAGGAACCACACTGATTTTTTTTCATATATAGCCCATCACATTTGTGAAGCTCTCTCTCACTCTCTCTTTCTCTCTCTCTATCTGTGTCTCTGTCTATCTCTGTCTCTGTCTCTCTGTCTCTGTCTCTATCTCTCTGTCTCTGTCTCTCTCTGTCTGTCTATCTATCTATCTATCTATCTCCCATATTTTCCCCTAACTCTGTTTTCTCCCAAATAAACACCCTCAGTTCCTCCACACAATCCCTCAGACATGGCTTAACTTGCAGAGGTATACTAGAATTTTCAGTGTTGGCATTTACACCTCAGAAATGGGAAACTACCAATCAAGGCTTGATTTATTGTTTTGATTGTTTAGACTTTAGAAATAAGTAGAGAAAAAGGTTATTAATGCAGATTAAACTTTAAAGTACATCTTGCAGCACTGAGAGCCAATTGTTTATATTAGATTTACACCTGTTTTTAAGTCTCACCATTCTGGTCATTCTCCTCAGACACACACAGGTTATCAGTGCTCCTTTTAGAAGGTAGTATGCAGAACTGAATACATTATTGTGTTCACATAGTAAAATGAACTGAATTACAGTGTTCTGATGAATGAAGAATAGAATGGGACAATAACGTTCCTTGTTTAGGACACTATCATCAAGGATATATATGAAAAGAAAAGGAGACGGATCATATGTGGAGAATGAGAGGCTACAGATGGACAGCCTGAGGCATACAATGGACCTTCCAATACAAGATAATCTCAAAATCTTTGTTGTTTTTGGTTGATTGGTCATGTCCAACTCTGTGACCCTATTTTGGAATTTCTTTGGCAAAGATACTGGAGTGATTTGCCATTTTCTTATCCAGCCCATTTTACATATGAGGAAACTGGAGCAAACCGAGTTAATTGACTTGCTCAGGGTCACACAGCTAATAAATCTGAGGCCAGATTTGAACTCAAGAAGATGAGTCTTCCTCATTCCCAGTCTGGCATTCTATCCACTGAGCCACCTAACTGCCCATACTTTGATTAAAAAAAAAAAACCAACTGTCTATTAAAAGAAGTAGAAAATTTGTAAACTGGTAATGACCAAACTTAGTCAAATTCCACCACGCTTCTTAGTAGAGGTTGGGGCAGGGGTGGGAAACCTGAGGCCTCAAGGCCACATATGGCCTTCTGGGTCCTTGGATGCAAGCTTTTGACTGAGTTCAAGTTGTACAGAACAAATCCTTTTATTAAGGGGATTTGTTCTGTGATGTCTGGATTCAGTCAGAGGGCCACATTTGAGGACCTAGAAGGCCACAGGTTCCCCACCCCTAGCATTGAGTTCTGTGAGTATGAAACACTACATATGTCAGACCTTTGCTATATCTTGGTCAGTTTTGCTCAATCATTTCCCCATATTCTTATCCTTTGTGATAAGGCATGACTCTCTGGTAAAGGAAGCAAGGAGGGACAAATTGGGAAATGGATATGATATAAAAACAAAGAAATCAACAAAATATGTATTTTTTATAAAAACAGAGGAAAATCTACTCTTTGGACTGTTATTTTATGGCAAGTCATATACAAGCCTCACATTGGGCAAAATAGAACATGGAGGCTTTGCAATCCAAATCAGTGGAGGAAGTCCCATGACGATAGAATAGTGGCAGCTCACTTACGTATCGAGATAACTTTTAGGACATTAAACTTCTATTAATATAGCCTAAGATTATTTTTGTTTTCTTGAGAGTCACTTCACACTGCTGACTCACACTGAGTGTTTAGCCATTTAAAACCTGGGATATTTTCTGCATGAACTGCCTTTCCTTCCCTCATCTTGTACCCGTGTGTGTGTGTGTGTGTGTGTGTGTGTGTTTATATTTAGTACAAGTACAGGAATTTACATATCCCTTCTAAATTCCATCTTGTCAAATGTGAACTTCACTCTAGCCTGTCAGGATCTTTTTGCATTCTGATTCTATCATCAACTAAATTAGCTATCCCTCCCAACTGTATGTGATCTTCAAATATAGTGATGAGAATGTCATTTCTCTCCAAGCTATTGATAAGTGTTCAAATAAAAGAGAACATAGGTCTGAGACTTATGATGACACACCACTAGAGGTCTCACTCTGGCTTTATATTTTTACCTCAACTAATAATTCTCAAACTTTTTGGTTTTTAGAACCCTCTTACACTCTTAAAAATGTTTTTGGAGATCTCCACAGGACCATATTCTGAGAGTCACTGCCCTATGTCACTGATTTTAAAATATGGCCTTTCAACTACTTATGAATCCACCTAACATATCCACTGTCATCTGATCTACATCTCTCCATTCTGTCCACATGAAAATTATTATTTGTCTAATTTCTTACTGTAATCTAAGTATTTGTCTATCGTATTTGCCCAAGTACATGTCCATAACATTGTCCTGACCTATCAGTCTAGTAGCTATATTGAAAAAGGAAATTAGGTTAGTTTGATATAATTATTTTTGCAGAACCTAATTTGACTTTATTCTGCTTGGTACTCACAGACCATTTCTTCAATACTCCACTTAAAATTTTTGCCAGAAATCAATATCAAGTTCATAAGTTTGTATTTTATAATCGATCGTCTTCCTCTTTTTAAAAATTAATACAATATATATCTTTCTTTCACCTTCCAGTTCCTCTTCAATTTTTGTCTAAAACTAATCAAAGATCACTGTTAGTTCAATGATCACATCCGCAAGCTATTTTAGGACCCTGGAGTGTAAGTCTTTTAGACCAGAAGAGTTAAACTCATATCAATAAGGTATTCTCTTACTGTTTCCATATCTCTTTGGGGCTTCAACTTTTTCTTAATCATATTTCTTTTTCTAGTATATCTTCCTACTAGTAAATCATTCTCCTTGAATGAGAAAAGGTGGAAGCAAAATAAGAATTGAGTAGCTCCTTTTCTCAGTTGATTGTTTTCTTCTTCTCCAAAAGCCTTAAGAACAGGCTAGATGTCTACAATAAGTGCAGTCCTGTTCTACTTGGTTTTGACTCCAAGAAAATCATACTTTCCCCCAGGATAAACTCATCACTTGAAATTTCATCATGGAGATTGATGCAGCCTTGCTACTCAACACTTCCTCTATACTTTCCAAGAACATCATGCCTTCTTCTCATAGGTACCCTTTGGTGACAAGCCCCCCTCCATTCTCAATTTCCTTTTGTGCACTGCCTTCCCCCATTACATTGTAAGCTTTTTGAGAGCAGAGATTGTCTTTCTTATTTGTGTCTCTCATCCTTAGCACAGTGCCCAGCACATAGTAGGCACTTAATAAATGTTTATTGAATGAATGAATGGATCCAAGGGATGAAGTGAATGACTCTTTGAGTCCTTAAACTTTTCTGGTGATTTTACATTTAAGTTGGGGTTATGGCTCCACCACCCATTTCCTTAGACTGTTCTGGCAGTCTGACAGTGGTGTCAGAGACTCAGGGTTATATTGGTAAATATTTAACAACTGGCTCTCAAAAAATAAATGTACCCATGCCACACTTATAAGTGTAATCTCCATTAATAACACTTTCCCTATCACTTTCTTAAGTCTAGAAACCCAACAAAATAATAAATTCAGCTCTAATTTGTAGCATTTGCAGATATTGAGAAATTAACATTCTTCCAAGCTAGTTTGAGCCAGCCCAAGCAACACATCTGTGACCCCAACTAAAGTCATGGACTAGGGAAAAAACAGATTATTTTCTGGATGTAGTGTGGGTTACTCTCTCTTTATTCCTGGGGTATGGGGGTATGCAAGTTTCACCCTAAAAGCAAAGTGATGAATGGCCCTTCTGGATCAATGTGTAAATTCCAAAAGATGAAATTCAGCTGAAAAGATAAGTTCCCAAGGCAACTCCAGAAAGGAAAGAATTTATAAAAATTTGTTTATCCTGAAAAACCATGTTCTTTCCCTTCCCTTTCTTCTCCATTTTCTTCTCTCCCCAGCGATAGGGGGCATATTTCAAATGGGAGCATAGATGATTCTCTGTGCTTCAGTAGAGAAAATTTGGACCTTCCAATATGAACCAAAAGCCATTTCTCAGAAGGAATCGTGGAGCCTTCTCTTCTCCCTATCAGACTGGAGCAAGGACTACTGCTTCTTCATCTTGGTGTCATCTGCTCTTGGCACAGTGCCTCAAATTGCAGAGACCCTTAACAAAAGTGTATTGAATTGAATTGGATGGAATAAGATGGAATTTTAAAATCAGAGAAGGGAAAAGAACCAAAGGTTGTACCCAGACCCCAGGGTTATTCCCTGATTTCAGTGAGGGTCAAGGTTAGAGAGATGTTATTTCCTAAAAGCCCCTGTCATGCCCAGAACTGGTCAGCATATATGTGAAAATACACACACACACACACACACACACACACACACACACACACACACACACATGGCCCTCTATACAAACATACTCCATACTCATCATGTTCTCATTCCAGAAAAAAGAAAGTGGTAATAAAGCTTTTCATCATCTTCCTATTAAAAACAAAAGAGTTTTATTAGAGATTGGGAGGAAGACTTGTAAAAAGGAATCTCACTAGCTCCACCTTTGAAAAGTAGCTGAACCTTCCCTAGTCTGTAATTGCATGATGAACTAAGAAAGAAGGTCTTGGGCATTGAGGAGAGAGCTAAACTGTTGGATAATGAGAGGTTATGTGAGCATCAGCTGACCGAGAGAGGCTGGAGGAAGAGAAACAAAGATTTGGAGATGAGATTTCCTTGGGGCTGAATTACATGAACTCAAGGAGAGGGAAGGTATTCTTTATTATTAACTTATAATCATCCCAGATCTCCAGCAAAATGGCCTTTTTACTGATGAAGAATCTGAGGACTAGAGAAGTGACTCATGAGTAACACAATTTTTAAAAATTCAATTTTATTTTATTTTTAGTTCCTAATTCTTTTCCTACTACCCCCCCTTCTCCACCCACTGAGAAAACAAGAAAAACAAAACCTATTATAAACACATGTAGTAAAGCAAACTAATGTTTGCATTAGCCACATCCAAAAAAAAGAAAGAAAGAAGGAAAGAAGCAAAGCAGAAAGGAAAGAAAGGAAAAGGAAAGAAAAGAAGAGAAATGCTCTGAGTCTATCATCTCTCTGTCTGGAGGTGGGAGCATATTTCATCGTGAGTCCTTTGAAATTTCTTCATTTCTTAGAGCACAATAGTATTCTATCACATTTATAATTTGTTTACCATTCTAATTGGTGTCCCAGTTGATGGAACCCTATCCATTTCCAATTCTTTTCAATCATGAAAAGAAGCTGGTATAAACATTTTTGTACATATGGTTCCTTTTTATGTCCCCCTGATATCTTTGGGGTATAGACCTCATAGTGGTATTATTGGGTCAAAGGGTATACATATTTTAACAGCTTTTTGGGCATGGTTCTGAACTGCTTTCCAAAATGGTTGGACCTGTTCCCAGCTCCACCAACACTGCATTAATGTACTTGTTTTCCCACAGCCCCTCCAGCATTTGGCATTTTCCTTTTTTATCAACTTTGCCAATCTGATGAGTGTGAGATGGTATTTCAAAATTGTTTTAATTTGCATTTCTCTGTTGATTAGCAATTTTGAGTATTTTTTCCCTTGGCTATTGATAGCCAAGGAAACACAATTAGTGAACGGCAGAGTTAAGATTAGAATCTTTTCCCTATACCACAATACTTTCTATTCCACTCCAATTCTTACAGTGGGAGAGGGCTAGCAATGGCAGAAGAGGGAATGAAAGGCATGAAGATATGGGGTAAGGATGGTGGAAAGAAGGGCCGAGTATCCAAGGCAGGGAAGGGCATTGGTGACAAAGGTGTGCTATATCCAGAATATGAGGCTCCAATGGATATTTGTCCTGTAATGACAAAAACATCAGGGTGAGCCTAATCCCCCTCATAGAGAAAGAAGAAGAGCTGAGACTCTTTTTTCCTGAATTCAAAACCAACAGACATTTTGTCTCCCACCCCCTATCCCCAATATTCTGGGCTACTGCTGCTGAAATTAGAGCATCATGAAGATGCTGATCCTGCCCTTTCAAGGGAGGGAGTGATGTGAAGCTGGACTCAGCTTCCATTTTGACCCTGGTGTGTGATTCTTATCTGCCAGTGGTTCAAGGGAAGTCAGTCCCTCCCTCTTCATGACCTGAGAATGAAGGAGGAGAGGGGTGAAGGTAGCTCTGGGTTCTTACCACCACATGATTCTTGCCAGACACTGGGTAAGGCATTGCTCATATACCTTCCTAATTCTGTCCCCAAGCACAGTTGATAGTGATATGGTTCTGAGGACTCCGAGGCAAGAAGAGGAGGCATGAGAAGGCTGTTTGGGGGCTGCCAGGGAAGAAAAGTAGAGAAGAAATTTGGCCCACCATCCCATACCTGCATATCAGTGGCTCTGGGGGAAAACTGGGATCTTTCCTACACCAAGAAGGCTGAAATTAGCTTTTTGTCCTCTCTAAAACAAACTAGGGGATGAACTGAGAGATTCCCTGGACCAGTCCCACAACTCTCATGTTTTTTGGTACCTGTGCAGTCGTGGTCCATTTTGAAGTATCTTGTAAGGCCAGACTCTTGGAAGCAGCTCCAAGATTGGGCCAGATTTGCTCAGAACATGGAGCTGGGAAGAGTAGGGTGAATAAAGTAAGGGTAGGGACTGATTCTCCTTGACCCAAAGGGAAGGGGAGGATGTGGTGAGAAAGTTAGGGAAAAGGAGATGGGTGGGCTGGATGACAGGAAGATTGATGAGCTCGGTACTGTGGATTTAGTATGCCTGGAGGATTGAGGATCAAAATGCAATCACCTGGGAACTGAGTTTCCCACTTCAATTTCTCTTCCCTTCGCCATTTGGCTCGTCGGTTGGAAAACCAAACCTGAGATTAGAATGGGATCAGAAAGCTAGTACCAATTCCATGGTCTCTGCCCCTCTACTTAGACTTAATGTTCCCACTCCAGCCCCTCTCCCCATCCCTTTCTCTACTCAGGATGAGAGCTCCTTTCAGCCCTCACTCTGCCATTTATTAGTCTCACCTTCACTGTAGCCTCAGGCAGAGAGGTGGCAGCAGCTAGCTTTCCCCGGGTTGCTGGATCAGGATACTGTACCCTCTGGAACTCTGCCAGGAGACTCACAGAGTGAGGGCATGAGAGACACAGTACAAGAGGGTAATAGACAACCCGTCCTCAATTCCATGTCCAAGGTAGATGTATTCTGCAACTTTCTTGATCCCCAAAGCAGGTTCCCTCTCTAACTTCTTTTCTTGACCAGTGCTCAGAGTGTCTAAATCTCACTGCTGAGTTGTTCCCATCCCTATTCCCAGCCTCTTTGTCCAAAGATTGTATGCCTGTCAGGCTGAGCTTCCATTGTGAATGGTGAGTGAGGGACTGGAGGGAGGGGTGGAAAGGGAGTTTTCTTCTAGGAGACTACACAACACCCTCCCCTCCTCTTCCTAGACCCAGCACCTTTTTCCAGGGCAGCAGTCTGATATGGGGAGAAGACAGTCCGATTTCGCTGGCGAGTGCCTGGTTTGGCTCCCTGGGGTGCCTCAGAACCACTGTGGGGAAAGTAGAGACCTGGAGAAGAGAAATCTGCAGGGAGAGGGGAGTGGCTGATTATTAGTACTTGGCCATAGGATCTCTAGTATCTCAAAAACCCTGGGGCAGTGACAGATGCTAAAGGGAAACCTATTTGCTGAACTGAGTTGGGGGCATCAGGCACAAATGGATTCTGCACACAGAGATTCGCAGGCAGAGGAACAGTGGCTCTTTGCAAGCAAGGATTATGGGACTGACCCAAATTCCAGGTTATGGCTACTGAAATGTGTTTCTAGGTGGGCACTCTTCAGAGGCCAGGAGGGAACAAACAGTCCTTTTTCTCCTACCTGTTTCCCTTCTTCCCTGCCATCCCTATGCATTGCTCCATTTCCCACCTGGCAACGTGAGTTGGGCCCAGGGAAGCCTCTTGTCCTCTTGCAAGGCCCTCAGAATGCGGTTGATGGAGGAAACCTGGGCAAGAGGGATGTATATATGACTAGCTCTGGGGCTCTACTTGGTGGCCAAGGCTAGAATTCACTCTAAGGTCCAGACTCTTCTTTTGTCTCCATAGCCCTCTGTATCCTCCCACCCTTTCCCTTGTTAGCAGTCTCCTCCATATTTACTAAATAGGAGCAGTCTTTTCTCTCCTCCCTCTCTTGAAACTTTCTTCTCTTCGCACTGCTGTCTTGCCCCCCTTTTGCAGGTGATTAAATTTAAGGTCCCAGTAGAACTCAGGGAAGCTGGCTCATTTCCCTTCATGCACCCTAGTAGCGGTTTCCCACATTGTCTTCCGGAAATGAACTTCTGCTCAGACTTTCTCACTGGGTAGGGATAAATACTCACGCTGGGTGTCCTGTCTTTGGTGCAGAGCCCTTCAGCACATAACTGGTGACGGATCTCCCAGGCAAAGATAGCTGGGCACTCACCCTTGAGCTGGGCAATACGAGCTACCACGGGGGGTGTAGCTAAGCGAGGCTTGCTTCCCCCAGTGCCCTTGGGTTCCAGGGTACCTGTGCGGTAGTATCTCCCCAGAATCTTGCTCACACAGCCGTTGGATACCTAGGTAGGGTGAGAGGATGGAGAGGAACAAAGCATGGGGGAAGGGATTGCCTCTTTTCAGATGAAGCCTCTCGAGTAAAATGACTCCAAGGTTCGGAAAAAAAAAAAAGAGAATCAGGGCAGCTAGGTGGCGCAGTGAATAGAGCACTGGCCCTGGAGTCAGGAGGGCCTGAGTTCAGGCCAAGCCTCAGACACTTGATACTTGCTAGCCATGTGACCTTGGGCAGGTCACTTAGCCCCAATTACCCTGTCTTCCCTCCTCCAAAAAGTAAAATAAAAACAAAAACAAAAAAACAAGAGAATGCTCCAGAGGACAGTCTTGCTTTTTGGACTCCAAACGCTCACTTCCCAACCTCAAGGAGCATCCTTTGAGAAGGCTTTATAGAAACTAGAATCCATTTCCTATTGAGCTTCATTCCCACCACAACCCAACACCAGGTTGGTACTTACCTTGCCCTCTCCACCCCCTTCTCCTACCTTGAGGCTTCTGGAGATGTCACAGGGTCGAACTCCACTGACTGCCAGCTTCACAATCTGCTGCCGGGTACCCTGAGGCAGAGGTCGCCCATTCACAAAGATGCCCCCCAGCTGATTCACACTACTGATCCCTGGGAAGAAGCATGAGGTATCGTACATAGTAGAGGTTCTCCCTCTACCTTCCTGCAGTAGGATGCCCCCTAGGAAAGCATACCTCAGGGTCAACCAGCATGACTCCTGAGATAGGTGGGGCTCAACCCTAGGAGCCAGGTTTCTGCTCTACTCTTCAGGACCTCTCAGAGGTACCACTTCCTTCTCCCTGGGTCATAGTTGAGGGGCCAATTTTTCCCATTCAACAGTACTTTTCTTTCAGGTCTAGGGGTGGTGGTGAAGTGATGTCATATTAGGGGAGAGTGTTCCTTAGCACAACAGTCAAGGGTAGATGAGTCAGAGTTGGGAGAGGTAAAGTGCTAAATGGATCAGCCACCACCTCACTGCCCCACACCCCCATCATATCTTTTTCAGGGTTTCTCTTACCGTTTTGTTGCATGACCTGGAATGATTTGCCTGGCTAGAGGAAAGCAGATGTGAGGATCAGGAATGTGGGGAGGCAAGACTGGGCTATCTCCTGCTTTAGGATTGGACCTGTAGTGATATAGAAAATTTATAAACCTTCCCTTGCATAATCAGTCTAGAAATGGTAGCAACTTGTGTCCCAGAGTAATAATAGCATATTACTCTACTAACTGAAGGACAGGCAAATTAATATAATAATAAGAACTAACATTTATATAGTATTTTAAGCACTTTACACTAATTATATCATCTATTCATCACAACAACCTTATGAGATAGTTGTTCTTATTATCTTCATTTAACTTTCCTCCCAAACCTCTCTTCTTCTGAACTCCCCAATAACCATCAATGATACCACTATCTTCTCAATCAGCCAGTCTTACAACCTCTATCACTCTCAACTCCTCGACCTAATTTACCCCACATAATATGTGCCCAATCATATCCAATATGTTTCTACCTTTATATAATATCTCATACATTCCTTTCTCTCCACTCACAGCTACCACCTTTGTTTAGGCCCTCATCACCTCTTGCCTGAACTACCTCAATAGCCTTCTAACTGGTCTTCCTACATTATTTCTCTCTCCATTCCAATCCATAGTCTACTTGGCTTGGGGTGGCTAGGTGGTGCAGTGAATAGAGCACTGGCCCTGGAGTCAGGAGGACCTGAGTTCAAATCCAGCCTCAGACACTTGACACACTTACTAACCATGTGACTTTGAGCAAGTCACTTAGCCCCAATTGCCCTCCAAAAAGCAAACACAAACAAAAAAATGAACAAAAAAAATAAAGGATAGTCTACTTGGCTGCCAAAGTGATTTTTTTAAAGCAGACATCTGACTATGTTATCCTTCCTCCTCCATACACATATATATACTCAATAAATTTTAGTGACTACTAGATTTATGGTGATACCCCAAAGAGATCAAAGAAAAAGAAAAATGATTTATATATGGAAAAAAAAATATAACAGGTCTTTTTCATAGTAGCCCTCTTGTAATTTGTCCTTTGTTCTTGAAGAGAACCATGGCATCACGGAGGTGATGCCATGATTTGTAAGTGAATTGAAGTGAGAGAAGGCTATGCAAAGTCACCAACCTCATTTTCTCCTCCAGAACCATCTGGGCCAAGTGGCCAGATATAAATCAGGACAATTAGAGATGGCCCAGGATGCAGTTGGGGACATTGGCCTTTTCAAGCAAAGGTCTTTAATAGGTCTTAGGGTGACTGAAGCAATGCCTATTCAGTGATTAAGGCTTAATAAGAAAAGAGGCAGAGAATGTCCTCTTTACCCAGTCAAAAAAATTGATCTCAGAGGGGAAGACCCTCAGGTTTTCTGGCCGAAACAGGAATGATTGCTATCTACATTCACTCCGAGCCAATCAAAGCCCAAACAATGACCAAATAGGGCTTGACTACAGACTTATTGCTGGTCAACTTATTGTTGACCAAGGAGACCCCAAGTGGTTTAGGGTTAAGGCTGGACCTTAACAAAGAAAAAAACAAACAAACAAACAAAACAAACAAACAGGTTTCAAAGATTAAAATTTACAGAGCACCTGCAGGTAAAGGTATGATACCCTATGTGGACAGAGGGAAGGGAGGAAAAGACAGAAAGGAAGAAAGAAAGGAAGGAAGGAAGGAGGAAGGAAAGAAGGAAGGAAGGAAGGAAGGAAGGAAAGAAAGAAGGAAGGAAGGAAGGAAGGAAGGAAGGAAGGAAGGAAGGAAGGAAGGAAGGAAGGAAAGAAGGAGGAAGGAAGGAAGGAAGGAAGGAAGGAAAGAAAGAAAGAAGTAAGGAAGGAGGAAGGAAAGAAGGAAGAAAAAGAAGAAACCAAGCCATGTTGCCCAACTGGCCAGTTCCAGTTTGGTCTCCAGTGGGCAGCCCCTTTTCTATTCACAGTGATTATTGTTTGTCCTTCATTCTTGAAGAAGACAATGATATCAAGGAAGTGATGCCATGACATGCAAGTGAATTGAGTTTAAGTGAGGGAGGGCTGTGCAAAGTTGCCAGCCTTACTTTCTCATCCAGAGACATCTGAATCCAATGGCCAGAATATAGATCAAGACAACTGGAGATGGCTCAGGATGCAGTGGGGTCCATAGCTACCATAAACTAGAAACTAAGGAAGTGGCCACCTATTAGGGCAATTGGCTAAACAAACTATGGTAAATTAATGTAACAAAATATTATTTTGTCATGAGAAACGACAAAATAGACAGTTTCAAACTGGGATGATTTCTAATAACTGACGCAGAGTGAAGTGAGCAGAACTAGGAGAATATTATATGATGGCAACACAATTCTAAGAAAAATAACTTTGGGGTGGCTAGGTGGCACAGTGAATAGAGCACCGGCCCTGGAGTCAGGAGGATGTGAGTTCAAATCTGGCCTCAGACACTTGACACACTTACTAGCCATGTGACTTTGGGCAAGTCACTTAACCCCAATTGCGCTCCAAAACAAAAGCAAAAAAAGAAGAAGAAAAATAATTTTGAAAGACTTTAGAACTCTGACCAATGCAATGTTAAAACCACAAGCCCAAAGGACTAAAGATGCCTCATACCAACACCTCTATCTAGAGAGATTAAGGACTCAAGGTACAGAAGAAGACCTATATTTTTAGATGTGGCCGATGTGGAAAATGTTTTTTGTATTATATATATATATATGTATATGTATATATATATGTATATACATATATATATATATATATCTTTTTCCTTTTAAAAAACTGTTTAATTGGGGATGGAAGCAGTGGAAGAGATAATAAAATGCTTGTAAAATAATAAATTCCAGTGGCTCTTTATTGCCACCATAATCAAATAGAAAATCTTCTGTTTGGGAATTAGAGCGCTTCACAACATGGATCCTTCCTACCTTTCTAATCATCTTGCACTTTACTCCCCTTCACTCACTCTATGATCCAGCTGATCAGGACAAGGTATTAATCACCATAAGCTTGGGCCTAGGACCTGGCAGCATTGGGCCTAGGACCTGGCAGCATCCTGCCTAGCCCAGACACCCAGGTTAGCTCCTGGGCTGATGATCCAGTTGAGGTTCCAAAATAATTTGGCCATATGTCTAGTGGTTCATGTCCCTATGTATATCCTGAAGACAACTCCCCAGAGTTACTGAGATCCTCTAGCTTAGTGTTCTATCAGTTTCCTTCAAGCACCTCAGAAGAGTTGGTCCTCAATCCCTATACCGCCAGGATGCCACACTCCTCCCTGTTTTCTTGCAAAGTCATTCAGGAAAGGCTATTTTTCCCCTCTTCCATAGCATACTCTCTGAAATACTCTAGTAAAACCTGTGATGAAAAGGGGACGGTACCATTTTTTCCTCTGGCTGACTTCTGAAGACCTCAGCAGCTTAGGCTTGGTCTGAGAGCCCCTATTGGAAAGGAGTCTGTATGGTATCTTGGACACAGAGATGACCTCAGGGTAAGGAAGACATGGATTCAAGTCCTGCCTCTGACACATACTAGCAGTATGACCCTGGGTAAGTCATTAGCCTACCAATGTCCCCCAGCCAATTCCCTATGACTATAAATTGCAGAACCAATTCATTTGCCTTGGTAGAGAGTTTCTCTATACTATTGATGTAATTTTTTTTTAATTAGAAGGGGAGGATCTAGGTGGGGAAAACTCTAGTTCTAAAAGATATCTCTATGGCCAGCTTTCTGGACTTTCAGAATTTCTGATGTGTCTGTAGACATGAAATGGGGTACAGGGATCCTCTGCTGTAGGCATTGACCCCACACACCCTTCCCCTGGGGTTGTTAGACAATAATAGTAGACAAGCAAGGACCTTCTGCTGACTTATGGTAGGCATATTAGGAGAATCTCTCAAGTACCTAAAGACAACCTTTGGTCATTTATCTGTTCAGTGGAAAAGAAGAAACAAAACAGAACTGAGAGTGCCAGGAAACAGGACCTTTTCCTTGATGGTGCCACCTTGAAGTTAAGTACATATTGAGCACCCTTTATGTGGCTCGTAACTGAGTTGAACAATGGAGGTGGGGTGGGAAAAGACTCAAAAGAATAAGATAAAGTCATCACATAACAAATTTAGGGCTAGAAGGGACCTCAAAAACTAGCTGGTCCAACCCCCATTAATTTACAAATGAAGAAGCTGGGATCCAGAGAAGTTGTGATTTTTTTCCCATTGTCATACATGTAGGAAGTAGCATGCATGAGATTTGTTCCTCAGTCTCCTGCTGACAAAGCCACTGCTCCTTCCACTGTGCCCCTCCATCACCTGCTCTTTCTAGGAGCTACCAATCAAATTGGGGCAAAGAAGACTAACAAATGGGAAGTAATGGTGGACAAAGCAGTGGTGGACAAAAGACAATACCAAAACTAAGTGCTGGATTAGCTTCTATTTCTGCTTTTCAAAGAGTCTAGAATGCATGTTTCACCAACCACTTATTCTCCCAAGAAGTGAGAAAGAAGAGTCAAACTTTTTGATATTAGTCAAGAGATGTACCATGCGTAGGTTCTAGAGGTAAAGCAAATAGTAAAATGCAGGGCACTTCTAGCCCTCAGGATTTGGGGCTCTTAGTTCTGGTGCTTTCTTTCTTTTGGTCTCCTTTGCCACTTTTCTGAAAAGCTGTCACAAAAGCAATGGGATAATGGGGTAAGAACCTTAAAGAGTTACATTAAGGCAACGTGAAGAAAGTAGATTTTCAACTCAGTCCTGAATACTGAGTATGTCTGTTCCCAAAGATGAAAATTAGGAGTGAAAAAACTGAGTTCATCTAAAATCTTCCTCTACATACACTTGCCCACTTGCACCCTATTTCCAACAGCCACATACATGCTTACAACAAGCACATTAACTTATTTAACAAAATAATTGATGATCATGATAATGAGAGAGGAGGATAGAAGGATGAAAGAGGCAGAAGCAATGTTGCTCCAAGGACAGCAGGAAGAATTAGGTTGGGACTGACCACACAAAGACATGGAGACAGCACAGAGAGGCAGAACAGACAATGAATATGCAAGGTAAGCTACCTGTGTGGAGTTAAGTGGGGAGCTTTAGGTAAGAGATCAGCCAGTCTCTCCTGAGAGGGTAGATTGCTGGAGTTCTACCTCGAGCACCCTGGGGTGGTGAGTTCTGGTCCCAGGAATAGTCTCTCCCCTCCCCTCACCAGGGGAGCTGCTCCAGTCCTGCCTTGGAGAGGGGGGGGTCCAGTTGTACAGAGAGCCAGAGCTCAGGTGCAGAGGGCAGGCTTCTGGGAGCAGCCAGTGATGTCACAGGCCATGAGGAGAGGAGAGAGGAGGAGGGAGGTGTGCACCATGGATCTGACTCTTTCTCTGAGACAAAAATCAGCCCAAAGCTACCTTCCCTATTCTCTCCCCAAGTTCTGAGGGCTGAGATTCCACCTTGCCCACACACCCTTCATCACCAAGCATCCAGCTGTGCCAGGCCTTTTGGAGTGGGTATGCACATATTCCCACTCATGGACACAAACACATATATACATATATATGCAAATGTACACATACTTATCACACATAGCCTCCACTTCCACATTCATATGGAAAGAAAAGACTAAGGAACACACAGTACAGGAGGATCCAAAATCTTTCTAGTTTACCATCAAACCCATGTAGGCATATCCACATAAAGACACATGCCTGAATACTCCTGGACACAGATACAAAGAAGTATATCAGCATACATAAATACCTGAGTAGGTTCCCTCCATCTCAACTGTGGTTTTGTTGAGATATGTATGCCATATGTGTATTTCATTTTCATATATATGTATATCATAGAAAATATGTAGAGACAGAAAGAAAGAAGGGAAGGAAGGAAATAAAAGGGAAGTAAAGGAGAAAAGAAGGAAAGAAGGAAGGAAAGAAGGAAGGAAGGAAGGAAGGAAAGAAGGAAGGAAGGAAGCAAGGAAGATTTCTATTAGATCAAACAACTCTCAAACACTAGGTCATTGGGCATGGTCTGCATATATTTGGTAGTCCTGGCTTTACATGAAGTGAGACCTTACAGAATCCCCAGTCTACTACCTTATTTTGGTGACTTCTTAGGGAAGGTGCTAGTCTGGGAACAGTGGCATCTTGTCATCGCTATATAGGGATGGAGGTGGTAGGGGTGATGCAGATGGGTATATGTAGAGGAGTATGTGGGTATTCCTCTGTCCTGGTATGTAGCCTGAGCTCTTCCTCCTTCAATCCCAAGTACCAAATGTCTTCCCTTCTCACCAGGATTAATATATGTGTATCTGTGATCACCAGGAATGACATTTAATATTCACAACTACCTCCACATATAGGCTAGGTCACCATTTTGAAGTGCAAAGGGTGAGAATACAGAGGTTGATCTAGATGTTCTAAAAGTCTGGTAGGGACTGGACAAGAGAGGGACAAAGAAAAAAGAAGCCCAGAACCCCAGAAGTCTTGCTGTATCTTCAGATTCTAGTGTCAAACCCTAAGAGTATCCAGCAATAAGAGTAAATGATGGGGCAGTCAACAATGTGGGGGCAATGAGGCCTGGACTCAACTATTGGTGGGAGGGTCCATGTTCTGTTGGAGATGTGTTGTACACTTCTTTAACTTCTTTCTTTTTTATCAAAGAGCCAGCGTTTAGGGTGCATAAGAGAGAAGGAGATCAATGATCTCGAAGAGAACAACTCCAGACTCCAAGAGCCAATTAAGGGTGTTTCCCCCTCATCTCAGAGCTCGAACACCTTTCATTATCTCAAGTCTTTATCCTCAGCTACTTCAGGCCAGTTCTACTGACTTTGGCTTAGTGTCAGGGTAGATCCTGCAAGATGGTGGTTTCAGGACCACAGAATGTGGAAAGTTCCACTGCTACTGGGAATGCTCAGTTCCTGCATGCTGCTGCCTGCCCCTAGACAGTCAGCTCCTCGCCTGTACCTGAGTGGGTTAAAGAGCAGAGGTAGTACATGAGACCTACTTAATGCTCTTGTTCAATGTCTCTTCCCTCCTACCCATCACAGCTTCCCAGGCCTAGCCCTTGGCAGTGCCCACAATGTTAGGGAGATGCAGGTCGCTGCGCCCCAAGCCATGATCTTCCAGTAAACAGCTGCATAGAGATGGGGGTGGGGTAGGGATGTCAGGGGGAGCTAAGACAAGCGCCGGCAGATGGTGGTGACTGCGATTTCCCCCATAAACCTCTCCCTCCCCCCGCCTTTACAACGAGCTCTCTGGTCTGAGCAAATAGAGGCTCCAGACCTGGTAAGGGGGACTGAGGGGGAAGAGTGACTGGGGACCGGGCTCAGAAGGAGGGGGGAGTCAGGGTAAGCCCAGAGGCTCAGCTACTCAGCCCTCTGCCCAACTTACTTCACTGTTTGAGGAGCAAATATCAACTTTTGCGACCAGGCTCCCCCAACAGCCCCCACCCCATCTCTGGGCTAATTGTCCCTCATTAGCTGGCCTGGCCCCCAAGCTGCCGCCGGCCCCCGCCATCTGCTCACAATTATACATTAACCCGAAGACCTAGCCACCCGCCAACCAGGTTGTGCGCCCCTCTCCGAGACTGACCGGAGACTCTCCTGTCCTCCACCAGTCTTATTGTGGAACCTTGCCTGCTTAGCGTTTTCCACCCAGAGAAGGCTCTGATATAGAAAACCACAGTTCAGGATAAAGTTCCGCTCTCCCGAGACCAAGCTCAACCTCTCTGCTCTACCCATCGAGGCCCCATTGCCTGCCGAGGCCCGTGCGTAAAGCTGGAGAGTGCAGGGCGCGGTAGGCGCAAGGAACCCTGGTGGGGCGGGACTCGAATCTCAACCTCCAGGCTCCTACTACCAATTCTAGGCTGCCTTCCGTCCATCCTAATACAAAATTAAGATTCCTGCTATGGGAAGACTTATCTCCGACCTTAGCAGTCCCTCTTTTTCTGAAAAGTCTCCACTTGTATTAGCCCTTTGAGCGCACTGCGCCACCTCTCCAAAGTAACTCTGCATCTCCTTGCGCCTTCTAGTTTCAGCGCGTGGAGACAGTCGCTGATATAAAGCGGGCGAACCATGCTTTTTCTCACTCTTTCACAGACCCAGTACTCCTCACTCTGGAAATGTAGAGCACCCAGTCAATCATAGCGGCTCTCCGCTTCCGCTAGGTTTCCAATTTCAGATATCAAAGCGCTCTCTTTGCCCCTCTTCTTCTCACCTGTTTCCTAAAGAATGACTCTGAGCGCTGGAGGATAATGAAAAAAAGAACTCTTTTTCACTCTGTACAGGTGAGAAAATAAAGGAGCTTTAAAAAGCTCTACTCTTTCTTCCTCCCCCAAACCCGTAAGCCATGTCTGACCTTCCTGGAGACCCCGGCTCCCTATATACCCCGGGAACTTGAAAGCCAGGGAGATCTCTCTCTCTCTGGACTCCAGGCATGTAGCTGAGCTGCGAAGGGCAAGTTGTGGGGTGGGAGAAGACAGGGGCAAAAAGATAGCATCTGATAAGAAAATCTAGAGGCTGAGCCTGGAGCCAGTGGGAGCTAGGCAAACCCAGAGAATTTAATGACTGCGGAAAACGACATGAGCGGGGGTCTCTGCTCAGGAGGAAGAGGGATAGTATTGTCCACCCAGCAGACTGAAGCCAGAAGAACAGGGGTCACCTTCAGGTCACACAGTTTTGAAGGTAACAGACTTCTCTCTATATCCTATGCAAAGGGAAGACAGTTTTGTTTTCTTGTATAGATGTTTTAAAAATGAATTCCTGCAAATGACTATGGAATTTGACTAGAGACAAACCTCTCTTTAAATTACCAGCTTCTCTATCCAAACTTCCCATTCCAATTCTCATCTCTCTAGGAAATAAAGGGGAATCTTCTCTCTGTAAGTCAGTCAGCTAACCAACAAACATTTGCTAAGCACTTGGGCGCTTGGCAAAGTCCTGGGGAGACCAAGAAAGGTTAAAAACAAAGGCCTTGTCCTCACAGAACATACATTCTAATGGAGAGTACATGCAAACAACTATGTAAACACAGGATCATACAGATTAGATGGAAGGGCAAAAGACTACTGGTCAGCAATTAATTCTCAGGATGGAGGCAGGGTTTGCTGGCTGAATAGGTGGGGCGCTGAGTGCTCACATTAGCTCAGCTTATGTAGTCCCTCCGTTCCCCTCATAGATGACCAAACCAGTATGGATGGGTTTCGTTCTAGGATATTTTCTGAACATTCTGCTCTGAAACCTGATTTACAGGGATTGGCTTTATGATGGCTGCCCCATTCTCCCTTGATTCCTGGCATTATTGGCTTCTTCTGGCTATATGTGACAAAAATAGTCTCCAAAGGGAAGGACATTCTAACTCCTGCCTCCTACTCCTCCCCTCCCAAAGATCACAGGTAGAGATTTTCTTCTAAATATTTCCATGATTTCTCACCCTCACTTCTATTTTGACTTCCCTTCTCCAAATTTCTCCTGAACATTTCTTTAACCCAATACATACATACTCAGTCAGTGAATGGGATTAGGGGAAGGGAGCAGCAAAGAGATTAGGAAAAAGGGGAGGAGTACAAATTATATATAGGTAAACAGTTGAAGTCTCATTACTTACTTCAGTTTGCCCCAGATTAATACCATCAGGTAACTAATTAGTTCTTAATGAAATATTCCTTTAGGTTTCAATCTCAGGTCAATGAATTTCTTTAATTCTGATCCCTGAATTATTCTGTCCTTCCTGGCAGGACTACAGGACAAAACTATTCTATCCACATGCCCCCAAACCCTGGCTCTGTGCTCCCCTAGATTGGACCTAGGGTTTCTTTATCAAATTTCTCTTCTTTCTGGCACACAGCCCTGGACAAATGCTCAAGACATGCTCCCATACCATTTAGGATTTGGTGCCTTCTTTCCTGCTCTCTGGCTGTCTGTTTTTATGCCTTTTAGAGCAGAACATTACTGACATTCTCCATCCATCAAGGGTATTTTCATTTCAATTTACTCATGCTTTTTGAATTCTTTTCTCTTAAAGAGATTTAGCATAGCATAATGAATAGAAATTCGGAGCTGGGAAGACTTGGATTCAAGTCTGCCTCTGAGAAATAATGGCTTCATGATCCTGGAGAAGTCATTACATTTCTCAGTGGTCCAGGCAGCTTTCTAAAACTATCAAATGCAGAGAAAGTCATACATGATAGAAGCAGGATTTGAAGCCAGGTCTCTGACTTCAAACCCAGTGCTCTTTTCACAGTAATATGTTGCCTTAATTCACTTAAATTCTCTGAGCCTCAGCTTCCTTATCCATAAAATGGGGATGACAATACCTATAGCAATAATAACTGAAGGCACTTTACATACATAAGCTCATTTGATCCTCACAACCCCAACAAAGTACTATATTATATATGATATATGTGTATATACATATGTGTGTTTATATACAGGAATAAATCTTGTTGAATAGATTAGGAAACTGAGGCTGAAAGAGATTAAATTACTTTTCCAGGGTTGCAGAGCTCTAAGTATGTAAGTCAGGACTTGAACCCAGATTTCAAGTCCAATGTTTTAACCAATATACCTCCTAACTGCCCCACAAGCCTATTTTGAGGATCAAATTAGATCATCTACATGCTTTATAAAACTATACATGCCGCCCCTATTGTTTAGTTCTTGTAACATTCACATATTCTATTTGGCCAAATAAAGAATTCTCCCTGTTTTCCTATTCCTTCCATTCTGACTGGATTGGTCAGGAACTCAGAGTTCACTCAGTTGACTTGATTCTGTAAAGGAATTAAGAAGCATGTCAACAAGTGGGTAAATCCCAGTGTCTGAAATGATTATTTGGAATGGTACAATACTTGGGTATGGATTCATCATGTCCTCTTTCATTGATTCCCTACTTCCAGAAATATTACCTGGAAAGCATTTCATTCCTATATCCCAAGTCACACTTTACTCACAAAATACAATTAAAAATAGACATTTCCTGGGGTTATTTCCTTTTCAGTATAAAAACTAGAAAAAATCAAAGACTATCTAAAAAACTGATTTACTTTAGGATTACTCCTGCCACAGTCAGATGAAGGTCCTATTTAAATACAAACATATATATGTGTGTATATAATTTTGGGAATGGAATGATCCCCACACCTTCATCTCCATTACCTACTCTTTCTAGGAGTGTAGAGAGGGTATGTCTCATCACTGGTAGTGCCTGAAAGATTGTACTCAGTAAGTAAAACAGCAGCTTTGCAATATACTCAACATTAATCACACATATTCTATTATTTAGTTCTTTTTTTTTTCTTTTTGGAGGGAAAAGGGAGGGCAATTGGGGTTAAGTGACTTGTCCAAGGTCACACAGCTAGTAAGTGTTAAGCATTTGAGGTTGGATTTGAACTCAGGTCCCCCTGACTCCAGGGCTGGTGCTCTATTCACTGCATCACCTAGCTGCCCCTATTGTTTAGTTCTTGTAACATTCACATATTCTATTTGGCCAAATAAAGAATTCTCCCTGTTTTCCTATTCCTTCCATTCTGACTGGATTGGTCAGGAACTCAGAGTTCACTCAGTTGACTTGATTCTGTAAAGAAATTAGGAAGCATGTCAACAAGTGGGTAAATCTCAATGTCTGAAATGATTATTTGGAATGGTACAATACTTGGGTATTGATTCAGCCTTGAGAAGAATAATAAAAACTCAGCTCTACAGCAGTGCAGGGAAACTGTTCAGTCAGCGATCACTAGTTTTTATGATACTGGGCCTTGAAATCCTGACCAATTCCAAACTGATGATATCTCCAGGTTAGACAAGATGGCATGGGGGGGGGTGACTATACAGTAATTCTTCAATAGTCAATAAACATTTATTAAGTGCCTACTATATGCTAGGCATTATGCTGAAGATGGAGATACAGAGAAAGGTAGAAATCCTTGCTCTCAAGGAGCTCACAATGTAACAAGGGGAGACAACACATAAAAAGGATCTGAAAAGGGGGTGAGAGTAGGAAGGTTACTGACTGGGGTGGGACATGATGAAGTCCTGCAACAGGGGTGGGAAGTCATCTGAGGATTTATGAGTTTCTGAGTTGATTTTGTCTTGCAGAAGGATGAGTTTCTGGAGATCATGGAATCCAGGAAATCAGCCCAATGGGAAATGATGCTTCAGGTCAGGACTGTCTAAAAGAAAGAGCATCGACCCAGTTGTGAGAGTACTACACTTATTATAATGATATATAGTATAGAGGTGGAAGATGGAGTATTGTGTGTGGAGAATAGCAAAGTCAGTTTGTCTAGACTGAAAGTACAGAAGGGGCTTGATGATGTATAATACAGTTGGGAAGGTAGTGTGGAGACTGGATAGGTTGTGAAATGCTTTAAAAGCAACAAAAACATTCATACATTTGAAAAGAGCATTATCCCCAGTAATTATCCCAAATCCACAGTACATATACAGATGCAAAGAATAGCACAATGACTAAAAGACACATAGGTTTGATGATGATGATGACGACGACGGCGATGATAAGTAGCATTTATATAGTGCTTTAAAGTTTACAAAGCACTTTACAGATTTTATCTCATTTAATCCTCACAGCAACCCTGGGAGTTATGTGCTATTATTCCCATTTTACAGATGAGGAAACTGAGGCTAAAAGAGGTTAAGTGACTTGCTCTGGGTCACACATCTAAGTAAATGTCTGAGGCTGCATTTAAATTCAGGTCGTCCTGGCTCCCGGTGCAGCGTTCTATCCACTCTGATAGCTGGCTACATATAACAAACAGTAACTACCAATAGCACACGTATGTGAAGAAGTTACATACTGTAGACCAAATACACAGGTTACATGTAGTACATAGTACAGTGCATCATATATCAGGGTTACATGGGGGGACAGAGACTAGAGCTGTGATTTCATTAGTAGAGGGAATTTTGGTTAAGGAAACTTCCTTTACCAAATCAGATCAGCACCTGCTATGTGATTTACCATCTTAATAATGTTGTTGAGAAGGGTCTCTGGAGTCAGGAAGACCTGAGTTTAAAATCTGCTGTGTGACCCTGGGCAAGTCACTTAACCCTGATTGCCTAAAAAAAAATTCTGAATGTTGCCTAGAGCAATTTTAAGGGATTTTCCTCAGGATAACATTGCCAGTATGTATCTGAGGCAGGACCTGAACCCGGTTCTTCCTGGCCATGAATCCAGCTCTTTTTCAACTATATTCTGCTGCCTCTCTCTCAGGGTTTCATTCCAAGTTCATATTACATGTGCTTCCTTAATGGGTATCCACTGACTCTATGTATAACCTGGAGAATCAAAAGTCAGCCTTGTTACTAGATAGATTATACTGGCACTCCAGCAGAGTGAGAGTTCATTTTGAACCCTTAATATCCTTAGATAACCTCAGTTATTAGCCAGAGCCGCTCACCAAGCTGTCTCTAGTTCTCAGTAAGGCAGGTATTGTAAATTGCTTCCAATTCTTAGGAACCTCCACTGTTGGATATACAACTTCTAGCTTCAGATTTTTCGCTTTGTCCAGTGAGAAGTCCTCTCAGGCTAAAATAGTCTTGCCTGATTTCCCAAACTTTCAAGAGGGCACTATCATGCAATTTCATCTTCATCCCAATCCTCTTGATATGAGCTATTATCTGGCTCAGACAAATTCATCTGAAATAGGAACTGACTGCCCTCCTTGGGTCCTATCTGAGCAATTATCTATTGCTCTTGTCCTCTTGGTTGCCCAGGAATGTTATTAATTTCCCTCTGGGCAGTAGATGGGGCAATGCATTGTCCTTCCAGGACCCCAATCATAAAGCCCCAGAGGACTATTTCATAGACTAGCAGATTCCCTAATTTTTCAACTAGTTACTATGAGGTGGCTCTCTATTGGTTCTACATATTGTGTTTTCCTTGAACGCTAAGATTTCTTAGTAGATATAAATTTTCTAGTTGGAGATCCTGATAGCAAATTGAATTATCATACCGTAACTTGTTCCTCTTCAAGCTCTTCTGAGCTGGGGTCATAGATAGCCTACCTTAACTCATATCTTAGTCAAAAGATGTACTTCTTGTTAGTATCCATTACTTTAACAACTCCCAACACCCCAAAGCATAAATCAGTAGATAAATATGTTATTGAATAAGTTGTTCTCCTGGTTCTCCTCACTTCTCTTTGTATCAGTTCTTGAGTCTTCCCAGGTTTCTCTGAAAGTGTCCTTTTCATCATTTCTTACAACATAGTAGTATTCTATTTCATTCATACAGCAAGATTTGTTCAGCGATTCCCCAATTGATGAGTATTCCCTTATTTCTTACTTTTGCCACTACAAAAAGAGATGCTACAAACATGTTTGTAGATATGGGGACTTTTCTTCTTTAAAAAAATTTTTAAGGCATTAGTCTAGTGGTAGTAATCCTAGATTGGTAGTAACTTTGGGGATATAGCAATAGGCAAATATGATTCTCAACCAAATATCAACAAATGTGATGCCAAGACTGTTGTGTCATTGTTGGTAGCATGATATTAATACACTAGAAATGTGAAGAGTAGACTCCACTGATCTTTCTACTCAGACCTAAGAGTACCAAACATGCTTAGAACTGAGTAATTACAAAGGTTAGCTGCATAGCTCCCTAAGAGTGGTATACCCTTAGTAATAATAACTGATTATAAAATGAGAGAAAATATGGCATAGTGGGAGGAGGGAGGGAGAGAAACACACACACACACACACACACACACACACACACACACACACACACACAGAGAGAGAGAGAGAGAGAGAGAGAGAGAGAGAGAGAGAGAGAGAGAGAGAGCAAGCTGGTTTTGGAGCCAGGATGTCATAGGTCTACTATATTCTGGCTCTAACCCAGGCAAATTGCTTAGCCTTTTAGGGTCCAGAGTAACTCCTTAAGACTGTAAGTTTCAGAGGTGGTGCTGACCTGTAGTAGTAGATGGTTTTCTTACCAGGAAATCCCCTGTGCCAGTAATTCTTAAAGTTTTTGGTCTCAGGGCCCCTTTTCACGCAAAAATTATTAAGGACCCCAAAGAACTTTTGTTCACATGGAGCTTATATATTGGTGGTTACTGTATTAAAATTAGAAATGAAAATGCTGTAGTATTATTATGAAAACAATTGTGATATTGACCTGAAATGGTCTTAAGGTCCCCTAGGCTAATCTTATTCAGTTTTGAGAACTGCTGCCCTATGTTAGTGAAACCACAGGTCCAGGTCCTATCCTAGCTTATGAGGTGCTTTAAGCTCATTTTTTATACTCACAATAACCCTAGGAGCTAGGAGCTATTGCTATGTCTATTTTAAAGCTGTGCTTTCAGCCAGGTATGGAAACTGAAAGGACTGACTTTGGGAATTATAAAATTCTGCGTGTACTATTGAGAAATTGGTACAATGGTGGGACTGGGAGGTATAGGAACTGTATTCTTGTATACTCTTTTACCTTATATTACCTCCCTCTTTTCTCTATTCCATCAGCCCTGTTTCTGAAAGGAAGGGAAACTATTCTTGTAGCCATGAACAGACAAATCCCTTGAGCAGTTGTCAGAGTAGGGGGTCAAGAGGTTCCCTTCCTTCTGTAGGTGCCCTTGATTTCTCTTCAGGAGAAGCATTAGTAGATGAGTGCCTCAGGCTCACCTCTAATTGGAATGACTCATGGCAGAGGCAGTTTAGAGCAGACCAGTGGAGTAAAAGAGTAAAAGAGCTTCTAGATTAGGAATGATCATGAGCCTGACTTCCTGTCCTTCAGATTCTTCCACTTTCAATCCATTCCCATCATTTATAATGTCTTCCATGAATAAACTGAAACCCTTGGGAAATGAGGGCAGAAGAGGAAGGCTGAGCATCTTGGGAAGAAAGGAAGAAAGAGAGAGAGAGAGAGAGAGAGAGAGAGAGAGAGAGAGAGAGAGAGAGAGAGAGAGAGAGGTTCAAGTGTTAGAATGGTAGTACACAGAAGGATATGTGTGTGTTCAGGGGAAGAGAAAATTATTATTTGTCCTTCTAACCTGCTTACCTTTTCCTATGACAGGTCTCATTTGTATACCCTAGCTTTTCTAGGATGGGCCCAATTTAAAATATTCTGACATTTACACATCAGGGGACAAAAACTCATGTCAGACTATGTTTCCTGATTTGAAGTTGAGAAAATATCACCCTATCCATCCTGCTGTAGGAAGAAATAATCAGAGGAGACAGCGTGGTATACAGGGGCAGCTAGGAGGTGCAGTGGATAGAAGGCTGGTCCTGGTCAGGAAGACTCATCTCCCTGAGTTCAAATCAGACACTTATTAGCTGTGTGACCCTGGGCAAGTCACTTAACCCTGTTTGCCTCAGTTTCCTTGTCTGTAAAATGAGCCAGGGAAGGAAATGGCGAACCACTCTAGTATCCTGGCCAAGGAAATACCAAATGGGGTCACGGAGTTGTATACAACTGAAAAACGACTGAACAAAACCCAAAGCATACTATTGACATACTAGGAAACACAGCAGGAATAGGAATCAGAAGATCTATATTCCAGGCCAACCTAGGATCTAAATAACTTAAATGGCATTTAGTACATGGCTGAATCTCAGTTTCCTCACCTGTAAATTGGGGATAACAACATCACTCCTTCCTCTTTCTATTTCTTTATATTTTTTCTGTGGAGTCCATGAATTTTTAAGAATATTTTTGTAACTGTATTTCAATATAATTGGTTTCTTTTGTAATTCTATGTATTTTATATTATGCATTTAAAAACATTCTGAGAAGGGTTTACTAGGTTTCACCAGATGATCAAAGGGGCCCATGACACATTAGTTAAGAACTCCTGAATTAGATCTTCTCTAAGATTCCTTCCAGTTCTATGGAATGCCCCCTGTGACCTGGGGCAGCTGTTGTTAACTCCTGATCTTTAGAAATATTTGAACTGGTTGGGTTCCTTGGGCCTCAAGTTCTTCATCTGTAAAATTAAGATGCAGGATGAGATGATTTATCAGATCCTTTCATACTTTAACATTATGATATGAAAGAAGTGTATACACTTATGTAGAACACAGATAGGGAAGAGAATGTATTAAAAATGTCTTTAAAAATAAATTGTTAGGGGGTGGAGCCAAGATGGCAGTATAGAAGCAACAAGGTTCCTCAGCTCCTACATAGCCACCTCAAATACCCATAATATATGACTCTAAACAAATTTTAGGCTCCAAAACTCACAAATATACAGAAAAACACATCCCCCGCTGAAGGCAGCTCAGCAGGAAGGGCTCATTGCAGCACACTGGGAGCCGAAAACCAGCCCGACCTGAAACTGCAGCTTGGTCCTGGGGCGGCCAGGACGAGCCTCAGCTGGAGCCTTCGGGAGAGTGGATCAGCAGCAGCTGTGGCAGTTTCCAGAATTATCAAGCCATAAGAAACAAGGACTAAGTGAAAGGTCAGTGGAACTCAGCTAAATTTGGGGGAGAAAAGCTGTCCAGCTGAGCTGCCTCCAGGGCAAGAAAGTGGCAGAAGCAGCAGCCCTGCAGCCACCTCCATATGGCTGCTTCAGAGCTCCTGGCCTGAAGATTGCAGGGGGGCGAAGCGATAATTCAGAGGCTAAGTGCTCTTGTATTGAGTGGACTGGATCCGGATTGTGGTCTTGGGTGGTGGTCCTGGGGTGCATTTTCAGTGAGCCAAAGCTGGTGGGGGCTGCAGCGGCCTCCTAATAGCTCCAGCGGCTGCGAAAACCCCAGTGATTTGGGACAGAAGCAGAGTTCCACAGAGCTAAAAAATCAAGTAATTCACTAGCAAAATGAGTAGGCAAAGGAAGCAAAGTAAGAACAGCTATCAAACTTTAGATTCATTCTTTGGAGACAAAAAGGATCAAAGCTTGGAATGGGAGGAAGACAACACAGTCTGAACTCCTGCACCAAAAGCTCCCAAGAAACATGAAGACTTCCTACAAGCTATAGAGCAGCTTAAGAAAGATTTTGAAAACCAAATGAGAGAAGTGGAGGAAAAATTGGGAAGAGAAATGAGAATGATGCAAGAAAATCATGAAAAGAGAGGCAACAACCTGACTGAAGAAAATAACACCTTAAAAAATAAATTAACTCAAATGGCAAAAGAGGCCCAAAAAGGCAATGAGGAGAAGAATGCCTTAAAAAGTCGAATTTGCCAAATGGAAAAAGAATTTCAAAAGTTTTCTGAAGAGAATATTTCTTTCAGAATTAGAGTGGAGCAAATGGAAGCAAATGACTTTATGAGAAATCAAGATACTATTAAATAGATCCAAACAAATGAAAAAATAGAACGCAATGTGAAATATCTCCTTGAAAAAAACAATAACCTGGAAAATAGATCCAGGAGAGACAATTGAAAAATTATTGGACTACCTGAAAGCCATGATCAAAAAAAGAACTTAGAAAGCATCCTTCAAGAAATTCTCAAGGAAAATTGCCTTGATATTTTAGAACCAGACGGCAAAATAGAACTTGAAAGAATTCACCTATCACCTCTTGAAAAAGATCCCCAAAAGAA
>CM053581.1:489147021-489170193 GCA_028627135.1 Pseudochirops cupreus
GAGATTTATGGAGTAGGGAAGACTTTATGACCAAAGAAGAGTTGGAGAGCATTATAAAATGCAAAATGGATAATCTTGATTACATTAAATTGAAAAGTTTCTATAGAAACAAAGCCAATGTAACCAAAATTAAGAGGGAAGTGGGAAATTGGGAAAGAATTTTTACAACTAGTGTCTCTGATAAAGGCATCATTTAAAAATATACAGGGAATTAAGTAAAATCTATAAGAATACAGGACATTCCCCAATTGATAAATGGTCAAAGGATATGAACAGGCAATTTTCAGAGGTAGAAATTAAAGATATCTATAAGCATATGAAAAAATGCTCTAAATCACTATTGATTCAAGAAATGCAAATCAAAACAACTTTGAGGTACCACAGCTACCCAGTCAGATTGGCTAAGATGACAAAACAGGAAAATGACAAATTCTGGAGAGGATGTGGAAAAATTGGAACACTGATGCATTGTGGTGGAGCTGTGAACTGATACAACCATTCTGGAGAGCACTCTGGAACTATGCCCAAAGGGCTATAAATAATTGCATACCCTTTGACCCAGCAATACCACTTCTGGGGTCGTATCCCAAAGAGATCATAGAAGTGGGAGGAAGACCCATATGTACAAAAATATTTATTGCAGCTGTGTTTGTGGTGGCAAAAAACTGGAAATTAAGGGGATGCCCATCAGTTGGGGAATGCCTAAACAAGTTGTGGTATATGAATATAATGGAATACAATTGTGCTATAAGAAATGAGGAGGAGATGGACTTCACATTCACCTGGAGAGGCCTATGCAAACTGATGCTAAGTGAGAAGAGCAGAACCAGGAAAATTTGTACACAATCACAGGCACATTGTATGTGTAATGACCAACTTTGATAAACTGGACTCTTCTCAGCAACGCACAGTTATAAGACAACTCTACAAGTCTCAGGATGGAAGGATATATCTACATTCAGAGAAAGATCTAGAAAGAACAGAGTTTAAATGGAGACTGAAGCCACATCGTTCTTTTTCATGTTTGGTTTTCTTTCTTTTTTCCCATTGTTCACTCCATTGGTTATAACCCTTCTATACAACCAGACTAATGCCCAATGTGAAAGTATTTGCAGATCCTATACTTGATTGCATGCCGGGTGGGGGAGGGGGGTAAGAGAGGAGAGAAAATTTGAAACTCAAAGGATTGTGGAACTGAATCTCCTAAACTAAAAGTAAATAAACAAATCAATTAAATAAATTTTTAAAAAAGTATATTGCAAGAGGGAGCAACTTCCATATAATAGATACTATTACAGGTAAGGCCAAGTAGAGGTATATTGGAACCCTCACAAAGGACAGAAATCTTTTGAGCTTCTTGTGAAACTGGAGAGAGGCTTCTGTTGAAGGCTGCTTCCTTCATACATGAAGCAAGTGGCCCAAAGGGAAGAAGCTGATGGGAATCAGGCTATGTGTTTGACATCAAGCTACACATGGGGCTAGAGAAAGATGCCCATACTGAGGTTCCAGAAGAGCAGCCAGATGGGGAAAATGAACAGACGTAGCAGTGATGGAGCTGAAGGTGGTGGTGGGAAAGAAAAAAGTTAGCGTGGCAGGGGACAAAGACTAGCCAAAGGAACCAAGGACTAATTGTACATGCTGTGTGAGTTCCTGTGGAAAATTTCCAACCTGACTTTTACAGGTTCAGGTATGAATCCTTTTTTTTTTTAAACTGTTGTATAAAAGTTTAATGTTCTTGTTAGCCCGCGGGCTTGTAGGGGAGCCAAGGATGCTTTTCAGGAAGCCAAAGGAGGAGGACTTCCGTTCCCAGGTCTTTCCTGGGTAGGGGATACGAAGCAGAGAGACGTTACTGTGAAAGGAGTTCCTTAAGGTTTTCCTCGAGTCCACATTCAGCAGCATCACACTGACACCGGTTGCTTTTCGAGAGTTTCCATTTCACAGTTTGAGTCCCGGGATCACGCTCACTATTCCTCGCTCTTCTGCACCGTGCTTATCCAAAGCCTCGCGTCCTGCCTGCCTTCCTTCCTGGGCTTTATAAAGCTGATCACCGCGGAGAGAATCTTTGATTTGTGAATGGTTCTGCACGTGACTCGTTTCTACTGCCATAAAGTCAGCACGCGAGTAAATTCCCGCAGGACTTGAGTTTTGAAATTTAGTTATTATTTATTTATTTTCTAGACTCAGAGCGCTCCACTACTCCCCAGCCCGCTAGACTCTCTCTCCCTCACAGCGGATCCTGAAGTGGGTAGGGGCGGGGCGGGGGGTCTGGTGGGCGTGTACAGAGGGAGGGGCTGCCCTCCCCGCCTTCCTCCCTGCTCCCATGGCCCCCTGCGCCCCGCCGGCCAGATGCTGACGTGTCCTTCCCTTCCCCACCACGCCTCCGGGCCCCTCCAGACTCTACCACCTCCTGCTGCCCCCGGAAGTCCCACCCTTCAGTTCGTGACGTCACGGCGAATCAGCTCTGTCAATGTCGCTGGGCGCTCTCATCCCGCTACTAGGCCTGGGGGCGGGGCTCTGCCAACAGAGTGTCGATTGGCTTGGGTTCCGGTGGACCGGGCATTCTGATTGGGCGGTGGGTGGCAGGTCTCTGGCGCGCTTGCGCGGCGAGTAGAACGTGTGGCGGCGGCCGCTATAGCGTCTTCTCTTTGCTTCCAGTCCGGGTGCTGGTGCTGCTGGGGACCGATTCCGTCCGTCTGTCCGTCCCAGCCTCTCGCCCGACAGTCTCATCGCCGGGCCAGCCTCTTCTCCATACCCCAGACGTTCACTCGGAAAACTCTTCTACTTCATCCATGGCCTCTTCCGCGCAGAGCGGCGGCTCCTCTGGGGGACCCGCACTCCCCACCCTGCAGCGGGGCATCGTTAAGATGGTGAGAAGTGGGGCCCGGGGCACCCAATCCTGCAACCCTTCCGACAGCCAGGCCCGGGCCCTGGACCCACCCTGAGCCCTCCTTAAACCGGAGTCTGACACAGGGATTCCTCCTGCCCTCCCAGGACATGGGGCCCTGACCCTCGCCCCCTACCCCCTACTCTGGTCAATCAGTGTGGGAGAGGGACCTCCCCTTCCCCCTTCCCACGCCGGAGCCCGAGACAGGAACCCCTTCTTCCCCTTCCTCTTCCTCCATCGCCAACTTTGCACAGAAGCTCCTCTCCCCCATATGCTCACATGGAACTCTGGAACAGTTTTCCCTCCTTCCTTCTCTTGTCTCTTGGGGACAAGGATATCCTCTCCTTTGGCTCCCCGACCTGGAAAGTGAAGCAGAAATCCTTAACTGTAATCCAGGACAGAGATCTTCCCACCTCCAAACTCTGGGGCACGCAGTTGAGACCTCTTCCCAAGCTCAGAGTCTCGGACAAGGACTCCTCCAGCTCTTCTCTTAGCTGAGGCCCAGGATACTTGCTTTAAAGTCCAATGGAGTTTAGAAACAGGGGTATAACACCTCATAACCCCGACCCCAATTTTCTTCAGTCCAGGATTGGGATAGGATTGTTCTTTTCTTCTGGCTACCAGGAGTGACATGTGGACCCAAATACCTCCCCTGTTTCCTAAACCCCATGCTCACACAGCATATTTGTTTTAGGCTCTCATTAATTCTTACTCCATACTAGCCCCCCTCTCCTTGTGGTCTCTTCTTTCTCCAGTCCATCCTCTACATAAATGCTGAATAATCTTCCTAAGGCAGATGGGTGACAGTTACTTTCCTGCTCAAAAGTTTTCAGTGGCCCCTCATAACTTTTAGAATAAAACAGAACCCCCTTAGGTTACCATTTAAGGTCTTCCACAATCTGTCTTCAGCCTGCCTTTTAAACCTTACTTCAGTGCTGCTCTCCATCATTTATATTCTTGCTAAACTAACCTGTTTAGTCTTTCCCAAACTCAGTTGTCCCCCTCCATCAAGCTCTTTCTCAAGCCTCCTTGCACAACTCTTTTCTTCTGTTTATCAACCTTGTCTTCATGGCTCATTTCTAGTGCCACCTTGGTGAAGTATTCCCTGATTCCTCCCTGTTCTTAATGTTCTCTGCTTCCTCAGTTTTCCTTATTTATATATACTTATTTGTGTTGTATCTTCCCATTTGAATGTAAGCTCCTCAAGGGCAGGGACTTTATTTTTGGTCTTTGTATCTCCAGTGCTTAGTACAGTGCCTTGCAAATAGTAGGTGTATAATAAATGTTTGTTGTATTGAATTGGTTGAATTTGAGACAGGGAAGCCTTCTTCCTTTGAGGACAAAACATGGAAGTTGCCTCTGCTACTGCAAAATGGATGCCTCTTCACATATGCATATGTGTGAAGGAGTGACATGCATGGATTCTTTCTTGGCAGTCTGGGATCATACTTCATTTAGTGTCATTCCTCACACTGGGATTTGTTGATTAAGAGAGATAAAAGGTCTTGATAGACCTCCCTTCCCCCTCCTCCTCCCCGAATTCGTTTTGACATTTACTTAGTCTTGGTTTGCTTTTTTCCAGGAGTCTATTCAAGTCTTGATAACTGTCCCTGCCTGGAAGCCATTCCCCTCCAGGCTTCCGTCCTCCACAAACACTTATTAAACACATTCTAGGACTCAGGAGTGGGGAACCTTCAGCCTCAAGGTTACATGTGGCCCTCTAGGTCCTCAAGTGCCACCCTTTGACCAAATCCAAACTTCGCAGAACAAGTCTCCTTAGTTAAAAGGCCTCGAGGCTGCAGGTTCCATACCCCTGTTCTGGGTGCTGAAGATACAGTAATAAAAATAATATAGACCTTGCCCATAAGCATCTTACATCTGCCCTTACGTTTCTGGGGTGGAGGCAGGGGCAAGCAGATGTGACATATACATAGAAGTATAATATAGTGCAAGCAGTATTGGGGACAGAGGAGAGATCTGTACAGAATGATATTGGAAAAATTTGAAAATAAGAAAATGTCTTCAGTGGAATGGGGGTCGGGGAAGTGGATTGGAGGAATTGAGAAGCCTGTGTGAAAGAGGTGGTGGCATCTGAACCTTGAATGAAGAAGATTCTGAAATGTGGAGAAAAACATTGGGGTAGGAGTGATGGGTCCTTTTTGGAATGAGATGGAACTTTTTCAGACTCTTGTAGTCTTTTTTTTTTTAAGGCTGTAAAATTCCCGCATTTTGTCATTGGTAAACCTAAAATTTGCTTTCCCTTTTTTTCCTTAGACCTCTCCCCAATTTACTCCATTCAGAACACTATAATCTCTGACACTTTTGTACTCCGCTTCCCTTTTCCCCCTACCCACTCCCACTTGCACTTTATTTTGATCAGTGGGGTCTTAATTCTACCTTTTCATCCTTCCATATTTTATTTCCAGGCTTTCAATTTAAGGAGTTTTTAGAATCTTGGATTAGGGTCTTTTTAATCTCACCAAAACACTGATGCCTTCTTAGTAACCTTGGTCTTCTAGGACCTGACCTCCTTCCTTTGATCATTTCCTGATTTCTTGATTGTGATTACTTCTGTTTTCTAGTTATTTACTCTGGTTAAATGAACATTTAGCAAGTGCTTATATGTGTAAATCCTTGCATAGCAGACTGAGAGCTGCCCTTGAATCAAGAATGCCTGGATTAAAGTTTCTTTTCTGAGCTGGACAAGTTTCTTACTTAATCTCTTAGTGAACCAGACCATTCTGAGACTGAATTGCAGAATGGGTATCTGTCTGTGTCAGTGGAGGGAGTTCCCACATTAGGTGTACCCTGTGACAAATAAGGCCAGTCCTCATTCTGTCCCCCCACTTCCCGCAACACAAGGGTCAGTTCTAGGCACTTCATGAAAGGGTGAAATAAGACAGATCTGCTCTCAAAGAACATTTTTTTCTTTTTCAACTGTGATCCAAGAAATCCTGTTAACTATAAACCACATCTGAAATTTTTCTATAAACTACCTACTAAAGGCCCCACAGCTTTTGTTCTCATAGAGAGAATACGAAGAGGTGAGAGACTTTGTGATGCAGTGGTTGGAGAGCAGCCTCTGTCAGGAAGATTTAGGTGGGCTGTCTGATGTCTGCTGGCTTTGTAGCTCTGGGCAGGTCGTCTGACCTCTGAGTCCCTGAGGCAACTCTTGCGGCTTATTTACACTGGTATCATTTCCTCACCTGGAGTTTCCCTTGCTACTGAAATCACAGGCCTGCATTGTCTACTATCTCCATCCCCTTCCCAAATGAAAGGCTTCCTGTTTTCTTGATTTAGGATCATAGGATTTATCTTTGAAAGGACATCTAGGTCTGCCCCTTCATTTTATGCAGAAGAAACTAAGGCCCAAATACATTTAAATGATTTGTTCAAGGCTACACAGGTTTTTCATGATAGAGCCAAGATTCTGATTAGAGGAGGATAGTAGGTGGTGCAGTGATAGAACCCTGGCCTGAAATCAGGAAGACCTGAGTTCAAATGTGACCTCAGACACTTATTAGCCAACTGTGTTACTCTGGGCATGTGATTTAATTCTGATTGCCTCAGTTTCCTCATTTGTAAAATGAGCCAGAGAAGGAAATGGCAAATCACTCCAGTGTCATTGCCAGAAAAACCCAGATGGGGTCAAGAAGGGTTGGATGTGACTGAAATAACTAAACAACAGAAATGTGGTGTCGAAAGGGCCTGTAAAAGACATTTAAACCAACCCTCTTATTTTGAACATGAGGAACTTGAGGGTTAGAGATATCACTTGTCCACGGTTATACAGGGAGCCATGAGCAGGTATTGAAACCTGGTTCCCTGAATCAAATTGCAGTGTTTTTCACAGTAAAAATACTCTTGTACTTTTTATAGGTATAAAAGAGAAACTAAATCCCAAATTTAACTTCCTCCTATTCTCTTATTTTCATTTCCCATATCCTTCTTATACCTAACTGTCTTGTATATTTGTATCGGGTAGAGACTCGGTTAAAAAATAAGAGTGAGAAGAGAATCTCTGATACCTGTTTTTATTGTATCTACCAGAAATTTTTGTTTACCCTAGGAAACAATTACCCTGAAAAATTGCCTAAGTCTGCTTAATGTCTAGCATAGTCAGCATCATCAGATTTATATAGGTTTTGAAGGTATGCAGATTCCTTCATATATAATAGCTCATTTGATCCTCATAACAAACCTGTGATGGAGGCGCTATTATTGTCATCCCTATTTGACAGGTGAAGAAACAGCCTCAGAAAAGTTAAGAAACTTGCCTGGCACCACACAGCTAAAGGAGTCTGCAGGGGTCCAGAATTCAGCAGTCTGTCCACTATTCCATGCTGCTTCCATGGTGCAATGACTGGAATGGGTGCTTAATAATGGTTGAGTTGAACAGCAAAGTGGAAACACTAGACAGGAAGTTAAAGAATTCTGCCCATAACTAGTTGTGGGATTTGGGGCAAATCCTGTCACCTCCCTTGATAGCAATTTCCTATTCTTTGTAATGAAGAAGTTGGAGTAAAGGAATCTTAAGTTCTACTTTTGATGTTTTGTTCTCTGAGATTCAGTTTTCTCATCTGTTAAATGAAGTGTTGGACAATCTTTGATTCCAAATAGCCCCATTTTCTATTGTAATTTGATAGATTTTTCTTTTCACCATATTTTTATATTAGAATTTTGTACATGTACTATATTTCCATATTACATTGTGAATTCTGTGAAGACAGAACCTAATTTAGTTAATCTTTGTATCTCTCTGAGTGCTTGCCTTAGAACTCTTTAGTTATTAGGTGCTTAATGTGGAAATTGACTATAGAGACTCTAGTAAAGTGCTTTGGTGGTTGGAGTTGGCAGCACACTGGTTTGTGACAGCCTTCTCTTCCCTCTTTTACTCTGCCTGTCAGTCAGTTAGGCAGCTAGCATTTATTAAGACATTTCTATGTGCCAGGCACAGTGCTAACTAAGCCTTGGAGATAGAAAGGCAAAAAACTCTCCTCCCAAGAAGCTTATGGCCTAATGGGGAGAAAACATACAGACAACTACATAGAAATGAGATATATGCAGGACAAATTAGTGATAGTCTCAGAATAGAAGGTGCTGAGGTTAAAGAAGACTGTGAAAAACTTCTTATAGAAGGTGGGAATTTAGCTGAGACTTAGGAAAGCATTAGGTAGAGGGGGAAGGGCATAAGTATATATAATATCTACTCTGTGCTAGGCATGGTTAAATGCTCTTACAATATCTTATTTGATCCTCATAGTAACTCTGGGTTATCATTATCTTCATTTTACAATTGAGGAAGTTGAGGCAGACAGCAGTTAAGTGACTTGGTAAGTCACTAGGTCACTTAAGTCACCCAGCTAGAGCCAGTTCCAGACATGGAAACAACAGTGAAAATACTCAGTCAGGAGATGGAGTGTCATGTTTGAGGAATAGTAAGGTAGCCATTGTCGCTGGATTGCAGAATATTTAGAGAGGGAAGTAGGGTATAAAGAAATTGGAAAGGTAGGAAGGGGCCAGGGTACGAAGGGTTTTGAGGTTCAAACAGATCATTTTATATTTGATCCTGGAGGTGATAGGGAGCTGCTAGAGTACTGAAGAAGGGGGTGATGCGATCATATCTGCCTTTTAGGGAGATCAGTTTTACAGCTAAGTGGACAATGGACTGCATTGGGGATCTTAGATTAGAGGTAAGCAAGGAGACCCACTAGCAGGCTATTGTAATAGTCCAGGTATGTGGTGGGCCTCCTGAATCAGGGTTGTGGCAGTACCAGCAGAGAGAAGGGGATATGTAGAAAGGACATGACCTGACAACTGATTGACTATGAGGTGTGAGTGTGGGACTGTGGGACTGTGGGAGGATGCTGTATTCTTTTTCTTACAGGGATAGAAGCCATTCAGAACTGTAGGACAGTGAAATTGGTAACAATTGAGTTGGGGAAAGGATAGGAACTTGCTTTGTCCATGATCTACCAATTTGTAAGTGCTTTCATATGAGTAGAAACGTAGTCTTCTTGTAGGTAGAAACATGGCCTTCAGTTGGCTTTGTGATTAGGAATGGAAATTTAAAATTCATTGTTCAGGTAGAATGCATTTTCTTTGAATGTTGCCTTTTTGTGGTAGCGTAAGAAGATTGTTGGAGAAGCTTTGAAAGAGGTGAGCAGGACACAGGTTTACACTGTAGCAGAGAACTCTTGCCTCTGCAGTAAATTGAGGTCCTTTCTGCTCTTCTGTTAAGCATGCTTCTATTTTCCTTGAGTGTATTTTTTTCCAGAGATCCTAGGACTAATTGGTCTGTTACTTTTGCAGAAAGATAGAGCCATGTGATAGAGGAGTGAGGTAAAAGTACCTGAATGATTGGGCACACAGGACTACTTTCCTCTTGGGAACAAGCTGGTTAAATAACCTTTACTTATTCTGAGAACTGTCTGATTTTCATGGACTAAGACGGCCATGATGTGGTCTGTATATGTAGTTTGCTGCAATAGGATGGAGGCTCCAGGAGTGATCCCTTCTAACCCTGTTGGCTACATAGGTGTAGTAAGGTTGTTGGGAGGTAGAGGTCTCTGACCAGGAACTTTTGCTCGTATATGGTCCATAACTTAGGTGTAGACTGGTTTGTTTTTTTTTTTTTTTTGACTCAGAGGAAGACTTGGAAACCAAGAGGTAAAAATTTCTAGATTTTACAAACTGTTGAATGATAGAAGAAGCAAAGGCACCATCCTGTTAATTGGAGTGAGGGTGGGGGAAGAAGAATTACTGTTGAGATTTTGTCAAGGAGGAATTAAGACAGTGATGTGACAGAAACATGTTGGAGTTGCTTTTCTTGATAGAAGAAACCTCTGTTTTGGACCAGGTGATTGAAGATTTGAAAGCTATATGCAGGTGTATATTTTCCCTGTTTCTGTGGGCTTTGATTATTTTTTGTGCCTGAAATAAAAGTGTAAACTCTACCTATCAGTCTTCACTTGATTTCCTATTAAGATGTTTTTCTATCTATGTTTTCCTGTGGTTGCAGCACATAGATTGCTTTTGTAACACTGGAGTGAATCTGCCTTGGTTTTTCACTTACCAGAAGGATTTGATAGATAGCAATTTCTTTGATCTCTTGCTTTTGGTGTGGAGAGTTAAAATAAAGAGTAGCTACAGAATTCACTCTTTTCCACAAGTCATTCCTGCCATTGCTTCTGCTCACTTATAACATATAGAAAAGGGGCAGGAGTGCGTCTGTACTTAGTACAATATTGGTGTCTCTCTTCATTAGGACTTTTATGGTATTGTCAGCATTTGCCAAACAAAATTTAAATTTCCTTGTGAGTGGCTTTAGTGGAGGTTTTTTCTCAGTACATAGTTTAAAGTGCTGACCATAATTTAATTCCCTTTAGTTTTCAGGAGTTGGAGCGTTTGTATCTTGGAGGTGCTATTCAGCAAACATGCTAAAAACCTGCTATGTTCAAGGTGCTGAGCTGGGGAGATAAAAAGATAAATGAGAAAACATGTGACAATCTCAAATCCATACATCCAGGCCTTTTTTGAACTCCAGTCTCTCATCACAAAATCTCCTTTTTGACATTTCCAGTTGAATATTCCATCAATAACTCAAACTCAACATGTTTAAAATGGAGCTTATTATCTTCCTCTCAGAATCAGCCCTTCCACCTTAACAACTGTTTTCTATTGAGGGTATCCTTCATTTCATCTGATATTGGAGTCATTCTTGACTTTTTCTTCCTCCCTGCACCCTGATCCGATCAATTAATTGTCAGATCTCTTGAATTCTATCTCCACAGAATCTCTCACATCCACCCCATCTTCTCTACTTATGTAGCCACTTCCATAATTCCGTCCCCAGTCTCTTTTTCTTAAGGCTATTACACTAGCTTTCTAGTTTCACCTGTGCTTGTTTATTCTCTATCCCATCTATTCTCTACACTGCTGCAAAAACAGTCTTTTAGAGTCTGATCATGTCACTTTCCTCTTCAGAAGCTGTCTGTGTCTCCTTGTTGCTTCTAGCATAGAAGACGAACTCTTCGCCCTGTCTCCACCATTGTGGCACTTTGTATTTCCCTTAAGTACTTCTCTTCTAATTTGCAGTAGTTACTTGTGGTGGGGTTTCACTACCCTTTTCTCAATCGATCTTCATGCCTAACATGGGGCATTGTACACAGCAGGCACTTAGATGTTTGCTGGATTAAATTTGGGTTAAATGAATAATCCTTTTAAGATTTTTATTAGTACAGCTTTAGAAGATTTTCCTTTCCCCCTTCAACAAATATTTATTAAACATCTGCTGTAGGGAAAACATTGTGAATAAATAAGATGAACAAGAGAGCTCACTTTAATAGGAGAGATAAGTGTACACAAGTAACATGAGAATGTAAAAATATAAGCCAGAGAGGTAAAAAGTTCCGTGAGAGTTCAGAGGAGAGACTACTCATTGGCAGGATTAGAGAAAACTTGATGGAAGAAATGGAATTTGGGATCAGCATTTAAGGATAAGTGAGAAGTAGACAGACAGAGCTTGGCTGTGGAAAAATATTCTAGAGAAAACAATGTGAACAAAACAATGGCGGTGGGAAAAGATGGGATGAATTTGGGGAAAGGTAAGTAGTACAGAAGTCCACTAGTTAAATTAGATTTAGTAGTGTCTTTTCTTGGGTTACTATATCCTATTTTAGTCATATATGACATGAAGATTGATGGGCAGTTAATACATACATATACACACACACACACACACACACACACACACATTATTTCTCGTGTCCCAATAAACTTAATTGCCAATTTAAAACCCATTTAACAGATGTTGAGAATGGAGAAACTGAGAAGAGAAATTACTTCCTCTCGGTCATATTCGTATGTCTTTCAGAGTTAAGGGCAGCCTTTGACTTCCCTGACTTTTAGTCAGGTCTGCCTGCTCAGATGCTTTCTACTTTTTTCCCAAGGGAGTTGATGCAAAGGAAAATAAATATTATTCAGAATGACCTAAGGTGGAGAACTCCGTAGAAGCTAGAGCTCATAAATATGCATACCTTTGGCAGCACTGACATGTAAGTTATTGCTTTTGGGTGACTTTGTGGCCTGTAACCCCTTATCCTTTATGAACTTCAGTTGGTATTATTGGTAAAAATCAGTCTCAGTGCTCAGTGGTCAGTATTGCAATTAAGGGGCAAATGGTCTGTCTGCTCATTCAGGACCTAATTTTAGCTACAGAAAGGAAAGCATCAGTAAGAAGTAATTCAGTTTAAATAGAACTATCAAAGTCAGGTTTGAGAAGACTAGATTTTTTCACAGTAGTGTAGATGTCCACCTGGTAGAGATGACCTGGGTGTATTTCTGATTGGGGAAAGGGTCGTGTCTCCGGTCATTTCTAGCTTTAGGATACTATGCTTAAATCTTTTACGTTTTTTGAGACAGTAAAACATACATTTGCTTAATAAATTGTTTTGACTTGTCTCTTTCAGTTCTGTTGTTCCTTGACAACTCTTTTCGCCAAAGTTGTGTTGTATGGCTCTTTTGGTTTATTGTTGGGAGAGGAAGGCACCCCCAGTTTCTTTTGCTATTTCCTCTCTTGAGAGTCAGACATATGTTTTTTGTTTTTCAGCAGAAAATGGTGTAGAATTGCAGGTTGTGAACATTTGGTGCAGATGGAGTATTTGTAATATTTCACTTATTGTCAGTGAGACTTAATATGATAAATTGCAGTTATATTTTTCTCACTTAGTTTTCATTTTTAGGAAAAAAGCAGGTGTCAGATGGTATTAAAAATTCCAACTTAATCAGCTTTACATGAGAAAAATTTAATGAACATTAAACTCTAAACCATTTTCAGATGGTATTGTTTGAGGTGGCCAGTCTATAGCATAAACCTGGTCGGGTACATTTTCCTCTATTGCATGCTTATGTTGCCTAGTGATTAAGGTAACATCTTCTACTTTTCTGTCTTACTTTCTTAAGTAAATTTGTGTTATGGGAAGGGCCTCTTTTGGGGTAATTTATTTACAACACTTTGCTTACAGATAGAATATAAGGAATCTTGGTAAACATTTAGGAATTTTTGCCTAGTTTAAGGTAGCTAATCTCTTAGTATTTATCATTGACAGGATTGCATGGTAGAGAAGCCTATATAATGCTTTAGGACCAATGTTTTAAAAGGGCTTTGTAACCCCTAAACCCTGGGAACATGATTCTTTTCCATTATTTTCTTGTCTCATAGTGAAATATTTCTTTTGGTTTCCTAATTCTGTGGTTTCCAGTTTTCTTGGTTGGTATTCTTGGAAAAGGCCAATTTTAAATTCGTGCTGTGGAGTAGAGTAGAATTGGAATTTGAACTCTAGCCTGGGTCTACTTGTAGATATTTTCTTGGGGAATCCTTGCTCTTTTTCTTCTTTGGTCCAGGGAGCAGTAGAGTAGGAGTAGTTGTTTGAGATGTCGTGGGGTACAGTGAGAGTGTCTGTGACAGTACAGTGCTTCAGAATTTACTCATCACTTCCACCAGACACCTGTGCTGAGAAGCTATAGGACAAGCCCAGGGCTCTAGGTCTAGACTGAACAAGGTGAGGGATGACCGAGAAGTTCAAGGAATCTGTAGCTGGTTTGTGGAGAGTGATATAATAGAACAGTTTCAGGGTGCTTGTTTCTTATTTTGGCTTTGTCACTTATTAGTTGATGAGTAAGTTGATGCTCAGGGAGGTTAAGGGATCTTGGACAAGTCACTACTGTAAAGGCTGTACAACTATTCTCTATGGTTTTCAATACTTGACTGATCCCAGTTTCCTAATTTGTAAAATTAGATGATTGGATTGGCCAGCTTGTGTTTTTAACCTGGGGTCTATGAACTTTAAAAAACATGTTTTGATAACAGTATTGCAATATAATTGGTTTTCTTTGTAACCCTGTGTATTTTATTTTATGTCTTTAAAAACATTATTCCTAGAAGTAGTCTGTAGGTTTCACCAGAATATCAAAGTGAGCCATGATACAAAAAAAGTTGACAAGCCCCTGGGTTAAATGTAGTAGAATGTCTTCTACTGATAACAGTATATGATTCTGTGATTCTTGGTTTGGCTCTTGGTCAAGGGCTCTGGGAAGGGGAGAGATGGGATATTCCAGGATTTTGAGCCATGTTGGTCTTTGTTGGTGCTTTTACTGTAGAATATAGAAGTCTGAGGGTGTGAAGGACAAGCATTTGCCTGTGGAATGAATCACTTGCCACATTGGTTCTATCTCCAGATTAATTAAAGAACATCTTATTTTAAATAACTTTCATCACATCACTTTTCATCACATTCTTCTGCTTAAGAACCTATAGTGGCTCACTTTTGTTCCTGCTTAGCATTGAAATGCTTGTGCTTGGTTTTCAGGTTGTCCAAGGTCAGAACCTTTCCTTTTGACCCATTTTCACTGTACTCCAACGTAAAGCATCCACTTCCCTCCTTGTTTTCTGCATATAACATGAACCTTTCTATCTCAGCATCTTTGTTCTCTCTACCTAGAATTCTCTACTACCTCAAGCTCTAGCTCAAGCCCCACTTATCTGGAGGTAGTGAATTCTTAGTAGGCATTTGTTAAATGACTACTCCAGTCCATACATTCTTCCCTTTTCCAGATGCCTAGGAATGTAGGAGTTACCATATTTAGTGGGGTCTAATATTCACCTAACATTTGGTGTTAACAGTGAAGCTCAGAGGACATGTCTTAGAAGTGTATGATTATCTTATCTTGTAGTCTAAGACTTAGATCAACCTTAAACGTTCACCATTCCTCAGTTTCTCTTAGTAACCATAAATAACTCTGTTGCTGACAAATTTGTTGGAACCATCTTTTAAAATCTTTAGTTCTTGCCATACCACTTCATGGAGTTGAGTTCCACAAAGTTTGTCATCAGAAGATCAAAGATTCAGAGCTGAAAGGGTCCTTAGAAGCCATGTCATTTACAGATGAGCAAACTGAAGGCCAGAGAAACTGAGTCTGAGAATGAGAGGTCATTTGGGTAGTAAGAAAAAGAGACAAACTTTGAACCGAGGCCCTCTCATTCTAGATCTGGTGCATTCTACACTGTATCATGGGTAGGCCAGTCATGTATTGGGAGCCAGGAGGAGGAGCCGGACAGCCCTTGCGATGTATTGATATCCATGAAAACTAAAAAGCCCTTGAGGATGGTCTCTAGTCCAATGGATGGCTCTTCTGTTTAAGGGGAAGATCAGGACAAGAATTGTATAGGAGGTGGAGGGGGTGGATTGTGATCTGCTCTGTTGGAGGGAGTGCTTTGGTGGTTAGAGATCCTGGATCCTTTGAAGTATTTATTACATGCATACATGCATATGTAATGTCGTTCAGTTGTTTCAGTCATGTCTGATTCTTCGTGACCCCTTTTGGGATTTTCTTGGCAAAGGTGCCGCAGTGGTTTGTCCTTTCCTTTTCTGGCTCATTTTATAGATGAGGAACCGAGGCAGACAGGGTGAGGTAACTTAGGGTCACACAGCTAGTAAGTGTCTAGGCCAGATTTGAACTCAGGAAGCTGAGTCTGTGCACAGAGCCCACTTAGCTGCCCACATATATAACTTATACAGGCTCTTAAGCTTGAGGCCTACAAGGGAATTTAGAGCTTATCTAGTCCAACTCCCTTATTCTATGGAGTGAGAAACTCAGTTCCCAAGAGATTATACCACATTTTGACATATGTTACTGTATTTTAATTCTAAACCTACCTTCATCAAGTTTCTACTCTCCTACTTCCCACTCCTTCTATAATCCCCCAGAATGTTATTTTATGATTTGGTGAACATGACTGAATTCCTCTTCTCTCATTGATGATACAGATTTTGGTTGTCTTCTCAGTTTTGCAGATCCAGATTGAAGAATTCTATCTTCTTTGTTGTCTCGGAGCATGCCTCCTTATCCTTGGCCAGCTTTTATTGTACTTACCTGAACCTTCTCTAATAATATGTATCTTTCTTGAGATATTTTGACCCCATTTTACACAGTGTTCCATCCAGTTGTGGATACATCACACTTACAGATGAGGATGGGATAATTTGTTTTCTCAGTGATCCTTGTGATGTCAAACATTTCATAGGCCTTTTGGGACAAAACAGCACATTGTTACATTGAACCTCAGTATATAATCATTGGGATCTTTCATGACCTTTCTGTTTTGTGATTAATGGCTCAGAATCCATCATTGTATATAAACAGTAATAACTTGATTTATCCTTAAGCATATTACTTTGCATTTGCTCCAATTAAAACACATCTGTCATGCTTGTGGCCATTTGCAACAGACTCATAAGGTCTTGTGGTCTATCCCCAGTCTGCTTGATTTTTCATTACTTAGGAGATGTGTCACCCACAGATTTGGGGAGCTGGTGAGTTCCATGCTCTATATAAGTTTCTGAAGAATGCTACTCTACATTTTTCCATCTAGTCTAGTGCCTAGTTAACCCTGCTTTTTTTCTTTCCTGTTTTTAGACAATATCCTCAGCAGTTTCTCTACCCTCTCAAAATTCCCCAAATTCCACAACCTCTTGGTTATTCCATTTTTGTATTAGCTTTGGTATGGAATCTTGTTATGGCTTCTGCAAAGTATTGATTTGATTATGTTCACCTCTGTTTGCCTCGGTGGACCTTTGATAACTGGTCAGATGGTAGGCATGATTTTACTGAACAACACTGGTGCTGCGTTGAGGGCACTGGAGTCCCTTAGAGTGGCTTCTTCCTGCTCACTGATTCTGTGTCTGTATCATTAGTGCCTTTTTACTCTTTTATTTGAGTTTGGTGATCATCTCTTTAATTATGCTGTAACAGCTCGTCCAGTCTAGAAGTCAGGCTTATTGGTTGGTAATTCTGGCGTTTCCTTTTGTTACTGTTTTCATCATTGGGTAGTTCATTGTCAGTGCGTGGTAGCCATTTGTAACAGGAGGGCATACATTTTGGCTGACAGGTGCTTTCTCCCTGTACCTTCAGCACTCTGACTGGCTGTAATGGTGTTCAAATGATTGATGTACCTTTTTTTTAAATTTTTTTTTTTTGGTGAATGAGTTTGTCTATCATTTTGGGACAGAAGGAATTTCTTTGATTTCGTTCTGGGTAAAGCCTCGTTTGGTTCTTGTGCTTACTCTTACTACCTTGCAGTGAATATAACACTGAAGTGCTCTCTAGTTATTTTGTGTTTATTAAGTGCCCAGGAGAACACAGTTAGAGCAGATAGAAAGTTTCAGTAACAGTCTCTGAGCTAACTATCTTAAGGGTATGACGGAAGCAGGTAACTAATTGTCACTGTGGACGCACAAACAGTATGTGTGAAGTCCTGGGGAGGAGTGTCTTGTTACCAGAATGGTTTGAGTACCCTGGAGGACTTGGGGAAGAGACAATCCTTTGAATGGGCTTTAGAGATTAAGCAGGAGTCAACAGGCAAAGAAGGGGTGAGAGATTCTTTTAGGTATAGGGAAAAGTGAAGACAGGGAGTGCAGTTTAGGTAGATCATAGAACTGTGGATTTATAGTTGAAAGGGACCATGGGCCTCTCATTTTACCGACGAGGAAATGGAGGCCCAGAGAGCTTGAACAAGGTCACATGGATATCTAATAATGTAATGGAATGGGTATTTGAACACAGGGACTTTGACTCTAAACCTAGTACTTTGGGGCTAGAACAGAGCAGTTGAATTCAAAGGAATTGAAATGTGGAAGCCACTGAAAATTTTTTGTTTTTCTCTAAAAGTTTTTTTAACTAATAGTTTTAAATGGTATTTTATTTTTTCCAATTATAAGTAAAGACAATTTTTAGCATTCATTTTTACAGAATTTTGAGTTCCAAATTTTTTGCCTTCCCTTCCCGTCCCTCTCCTTCTCTCTTCCTAAAATGGCAGTTTGTTATAGATTATATATATATATATATATATATATATATATATATATATATATATATATATGTATATGTATATGTATATGTATATGTATATGTTATTATTGTTAAATATGGAAATAAGCTTTACATAATTGTGTGTGTATATATGTATGTATGACTATGTTCATACATACATATATACATACATATGTACACATATACAATCATGTAAAGCATATTTCCATATTTAACTAATAATTTTTTTAACACATCTGTTAGTTCCCAGTTTTTTTCTCCTCCATGTACCCTACCTTTAAAAATTGCCTAATAGAGTGACTATAACTGACAGTACATTTTTGTAGTTTACTGTTTTATTCTTGCTTTAATTTTTAGTAATATAGAACCTTTATTTTCCATTGTGTTTGTTCTGAGTTATTTTTGAATTTGGCACAAGGGATGTCTTGCAAGACATCTGGAAGTATGAGTCTGGACCTTAGAAGCAGAGTGATCACTAGTGATAGAGATTTGGATGTCATTTGCATAGAGATTTTGGGTGAAGCCATAGGAATGAATGAAGTTGCCAAGGAAGAACATGAAGAGAGAAGAAGACCAAAGAGAGCTCCTTGGGCAACACCCAATTTTAAGGGCCAAAGTAGAAGTTAAAGGGGGTAAGGATGAAGAGAAGACCATTGGATTTTGTGATCAGGATATGACATTGATGATCTTTTAGAGGGCAGTTCCAGTAGATTGGCAGGGGGATTTTTAAAAAGCTGTTTTACAAGGGTTTTGAGAATTGGAGACATTGGATACAGATAGTGTTTTTAAGAAATTCGACTGTGAAAGGGATGAGAAAGATGATCTGGTAGATGGATAAGCTAGGAGGGTAAAGGGAAGACTTTTTCTTTTAAAGAACCGGGGAGACTATAAGTTTGTTGGCTGATAGAAGTCGTAAGAGAAATATGATTGAAGATACATGAGTAATGGGAGGGTAGCTGCTGGTATAAGGTCTTTCATAGGGTATGAGGGAATGGGATCAAAGGCATAGGTGGCATAACTTTTCCTCTTTGACTAGAGGGAAGGAAAATGGATGATGATGCCTAGAAGGGGTGAAGAATAGAATAAGGGAGTTGGAGGAACTCATTGATGCGAATCTTTTTAATGTAGTGGGAGTCTAGGTCATCTGCTGTAATTATTGCTGTTGCATGTGTGGTTGGAGAGAGGGAAGGATTGGGAGCTGTTGCAGTGGGGAATAAGTAGAACGGAAATTGGTGTGCATCATAAAGGACCCAGCTGAGGTTATTCACTATAAATTTAAAATGAGTGAAATCAGCTTAATTTTTATGACTTATTGTGAGTTATTCCTCAGCTCTAGTTTAGGAGGAGAGAGGAGGTAACATGGAGGCAAAGTATTCTGGGGGTAATGGGTAGTGAAATAGTAAGGTATTGACTGTCAGGTCAAGGCTTGGGTTTAGAGTCAGGGTGGGAATAAGAGTATGGATGAATCAGAATAGGGCTGTTTATTAAGAGACTAGATAGAAATCTTGATAAACAGTGAGAAGTAGGTTTTGAGTGGAAGAGATGGGCAAGCTAGAATTAATAAGCATTTTAGTGGTCGTAGTCACTAGAATTTTCTTTTTGCATTCCTTAGGAACACAATGCTAACATGAGGATTTATGTAAATTCTTTTTTGTTGATTTTTGGGTGCTGCCTAGGGAATAAATATACCGAGTCTGATGCTTTTGTTTTGGACCTTTTTTCCTTTTTAATAGCAGCTCTTCACTTAGAGTGGGACTCCTAAGTCCTGGAGTCCCTGAGGTATACAAAGATAATGTACCTTGTTATCAAAGAAGTTACAGTCCAGTAGATGGTGAAAAACATATATATAGATAAAGAAGGAGGAATACTTTATTTTCACCTATGTCAGAAGTTAGAGAAAGTTTCCTGTAGGAGGTGGTACCAGAGTTGGTCCTTGAAGGGAGTGCCTTCAGCAGTAAGTTAGGGAACCAGAATAGGTACAGCAGGCCTCTTGACAAAATTGTACATTCACTTGAACCAGAGTGAGGGGCGGATGGTTGTCCCTACCCCATAATAACCTTGGGTAGACTTTAGTTGCCAGAGATTGCCAAGTGTGATAAGGTGAGGTGCAGGGAGGTAGCTGACTGTTCTTTCAAGCCAGAAAGCCCTGGCTAGTTTATCTTCTGTGGGTAAGGCACTCACCTTCTAGTGGTGTTTGTGTTATGATAATAATAGCTCACAATTTATATGGTGCTTTAAGGATTTGCAAAGCACTTTACGTATAATATTTCATTTGATTGCTCTAACAGCCCCATGAGATTGGGTGCTATTATGTTTTTTGTCAATAGTATTTTCCCCCTAATTCCATATAAAGATGGTTTTTAACATGCATTTTTTTAATGAGATTTTGAGTTCCAAATTTTTTCTCCGTCCCTCCCTCTCATCCCCCCTTCCCAAGATGGCAAGCAGTCTGATATAGGTTATACATGTGCAGTTATATTAACATATTTCCACACTAGTCATGTTGTGAAAGAAGAAATAGAACAAAAGAGAAAAGTCATACATACACATACAAAAGGGAAAATAGTATATTTCAATCTGCATTCACTCTGTAGTTCTTTTGTGGATGTGACTAGCATTTTCTGTCATGAGTCTTTTTAAATTGTTTTGGATCATGTATTGATGAGAAAAGCTAAGTCAGTCATAGCTGATCATCACACAGTGTTGCTGTTACTGTGTACAGTGTTCTTCTGGTTCTGCTTACTTCATTCTGTATCAGTTCATGTAAGTCCTTCCAGGTTTTTTTGAAATCTGCCTGTTCATCATTTCTTATGGAACAATAGTATTCCATTACATTACTATACCATAGCTTGTTCAGCCATTCCCCAATTGATGAGCATCTCCTTAATTTCTAATTCTTTGTCACCACAAAAAGAGCTGCCATAAATATTTTTGTACATGTAGGTTTTTTCCCCCTTTTTATGATCTCTTTGGGATAAAGACCTAGTGGTGGCAATGACAGATCAAACAGTATGCCCAGGTTGCCCTGGGGGTGTTGTTCCCATTAGTGTCCCAATTTTTCCACATCTCCAACATTGGTCATTTCCCTTTCAGCCAATCTGATAGGTGTGAGATGGTACCTCAGAGTTGTTTTAATTTGCATTTCTCTAATCTATAGTGATTTAGAACATTTTTTCATATGCTCTAGATAGCTTTAATTTCTTCATCTGAAAACTGCCTATTCATATCCTTTGACCATTTATCAACTGGGGAATAACTTGTATTTTTAAAAAAATTACTTATATTTAATATTTTATTTTCCTCCAGTTACATGTAAAATCATTTTTAACATTCGTTTTTAAAACTTTGAATTTTAAATTCTGTCTCTTCCTCCCTCTCCAGCCCACCTCTTTGAGAAGGCAAGCAGTTCGATATAGGTTATACATGTGTGAATGACTTGTATTTTTATACATTTGGCTTCTTTTATATATTAGAGTAATGAGATCTCTATCAGAAACATGTGCTCTAAAAATTGTTTTGATTGGATGCTATTAGTCTGGGTGTACAAATGAGGAAAATTGAGACCAAGAGACATAAAGGGATTTGCCCATGGCTGCGCTGCTAGTAAGTGATTAAGCAGAATTTGAATCCAGGTTTCAGTACTCTTTCCACTATGTGACCTCTCTGGGATACTGGTAAGAATACGGTAGTGATTTCCTTGAAAGCAAGTATGAAATACTAGACGCCCCTATGGAAGGTGAAGGGAATCTGCCAGCATGTTTATGGAGTTTGTGGGGTTTTAACTCAGATCAAAAATGAACTATCTCAACTCCGGTTATTTCCCACCAAATCTTTTAAATCTCAAGATATTTTTGATTCTAAAAGAAGAAAAGAATCCCCTTTCTTGTAGCCATAAATATCAAGGAGAAGTTTTAATTTTGCAAACAACCAAAGCTAATGAATTATAACATTAATTGAGTGAAATTCACTGGATTGTCTCTTAGGACTTTCTTCTAGACCTTTTGATGGAATTTCTTCTTCTTCTTCTTTTTTTTTAAATTACTCTTGTGTATAAGATGGAGTATCTGGGATCTTGAGTCCCACTGAGAGCTATTATCCTGTATGCAATAATTACTAGAAATATTACTCCTGGGCAGGTGAGCCCTTTCATAGCCCAGAGACCAGTAGGCTTTTTCTATTCATTTAACACCCAAGTCATCTCATTAAACTATTCTCTTGTGAAAGCTTTAAAAAATACCTAGTCACTTTTGAGACTGACTTCTTTACCAGGACCTGAGTATAGTAATTAATTTTTATTTTACTCTTAATTAAGTAAGCCTGACCACTTTCATTATCCTGGTTATAGCCTCTGAGGCATGACTTTCTGCACCTAGAAAAGGGGCTTCTATTGCTTATGGTCTGAGTTAGTTGGTTTTTAGGTTTGTTTTTTTTTTTTACACTTTATTTTTTATATTTTTATTTTTTTAAATTTTAACTTTTATTTATTTTAGTTTGCATCACTCATTTCCACAAGATTATGAGTTACAGATTTTCTCCCCATCTTTCCCCTACCCACCACCCCAAAACAGCCATTCCATTGTATAACCCCTCCCCCAATCTATTCTCTCCTGTGTCCTTCCCCTCGCCCCTCTGACTTTTCCGGTAGGGCAGGATGGATCTCCCTACCACAGTGCCTGTGTATCTTAAGTCCCAGTTGGATGTAGTTAATAATAATAATAATAATAATAATAATAGTGTGTGTATATATATGTATATGTATGTGTATATATATATACACATACATACATACATACATACATACATATATATTTTTAACATTTGATTATAGAACTTTAAATTCTAGATTCTTTCTCTTCCTCCCTCGTCACCCACCCCCACTGGAAGGACAAGCAATTCAATATAGGCTCTACATGTGTAATTACGCAGAACCTCTCCACAGTGGGCATATTGTGAGAGACTGATTATATGTCCCTCTTTCCTACCCTGCCCCCCCTTGTTCTATTCTCTACTCTGTCCCCGTCCCTGTCCCTTTACAGAAGTGTGTACTTCCATCAATCCTTCCCCCCCCCCGCCCTCCCCTCTGTCATCCCACCTCTCATCCCCATCCCCCGTACACTCCTGTGTGGCAAGATACCCAGTTTAGAGTTTATGTCATTCCTTCTCTAAGCCAAGTTCAATGAGAGTAAGGTTGACTCTTTCCCTTTTGCCTTCTGTTCTTCCCCTCCATTGTAACAGTTATCCTTTGCCTCTTCTATGAGATGATTAACCCCATTCTGTCTCTCCCTGTCTCCTCTCATTCTAATCCTCTCCCACCTCAGCATTTCACCTTTTAGAGTATTGTCCTTTCCTATTCAATTGATCTTGTGCCCTCTATGTATTCATATATACACATACTCAGA
>CM053581.1:489170693-489187886 GCA_028627135.1 Pseudochirops cupreus
GTTCCATGCTTTGATCCTTCTTTTCCCCAAAGAAGGAATCTACAGTTTGGCTGCTGTTCTTACTTTGCTTTCTTTGCTTGCTCATGATAGTCAGTCAAAGATTTTTAGCTCTTTGGAACTCTGCTTCCAGAGGGGAAAGCTCTATCCCAAATCGCTGGGGTTTTCTCAGCTGCTGGAGCTTTTAGGAGGCTGCTGCAGCCCCCACCAGCTTTGGCTCACTGAAAACGCACCCCAGGACCATCACCCAAGACCACGGTCCGGATCCAGGCCGCTCAACACAAGAGCACTTGGCCTCTGAACGATTGCTTGGCCTCCCTGCAGTCTGCAGGCCAGGAACTCTGAAGCAGCAATGTGGAGGCAGCTGCAGGGCCTCCACTTCTGCTGCTTCCTTGCCCTGGAGGCAGTTTGGGCAGACCACTTTTCTCCCCCAATTTTAGCCGAATTCCACTGACCTTTCACTTAGTCCTTTTTTCTTATGGCTTGATAATTCTGGAAACTGCCACAGTTGCCACTGATCCGCTCTCTTGAAGCTCCAGCTGCGGCTCAACTCATCAGGCCACCCCCAGGCCACGCCGCGGTTTCAAGCTGGGGTGGTTTTGGCTCCCAGCACTGAGATGGTCCCTTCTAGCCCAGCTGCCTTCAGCGAGAGGTAAATCTGTGTGCATTTTAGAGCCCTAAAATTTGTTTAGAGTCATATTTTATGGGTATTTTATATGGCTGTGTGGGAGCTGCCGTACCTTGCTTCTCCTACGCCGCCATCTTGGCCCCACCCCAGTTTTTAGTTTTAATACTTAGATTTACTTATCTTGCTCTCGGTACAATTGTCTTAATTTCTTCCTGCCTTGGAGGCAGGAGAACATATATTTTGGGATTGGCAGAAATGAGGGGAAGTTAAAAAGCATAGTATAAGGAATAGTCATCAAATCTCCAAACACTAGAAACCAGGCACTCTGCTTGAAATGGGGACACAAATGCAAAAATCAAACAATTTCTTCTCGCAAGGAGTCAGTTAGTGACTTGCAAGTTAATTGACTTTCAGAAGTGGCAGGTGATACGGAAAAATAAATCCCTGCAAAATGAATATGGCTTATGGAAATTTTGCTAGGAGAGGGGAAAAAATAGAATTATCAAATCACTGAATTCTAGAGTTGGTAGGAGCTTCAGAGGTCACTTTGTGTTCAGACTCTACTCAAAGAGGAATCCTCCATGAAACCATATTTTAGACTCAGGATGTCACTGTAGGTCAAGGCAGCCCATTACTCTTTTGGACAAAAGACTTGGTTGTTAGGAAATATTTCTGTGTATCAAGACAAAATTGACAATTTGTACCCATTACTCCTAATTCTTCTCTCTGGGGCAAGTAGAAAAAGTCTTTTGCTTTTACAAATAGACTAGTTTCAAAGACTAGTTCTGTATTGTGAGTCCTGGTGTGAAATAGTCAGCTGATTGCTGTGGCCATTGTTCACTCTTTCACAGAAGCAGTTGAAAAATCCTTGCCCATGAAGTCAGAACCCTTGGGTTCAGATCCCAGCTGTGAAATATACTGCTAGCTGTTTAACTGTGATCAAATTACTTAACCTTCCTGACTGAGTCTTTTATTTGTCTGTAAAATGGGGATGACACACTACCTACCTTACAGGGTTTTAATGGGGGGAAAGTGCTTTTTTAAACCACAAAGCATTCATTAATGTGAGATAAAGCTACTAATATTTTCATACATGCACTCTGTTCTCTAGTCAGGCTGGTGTCTGCATTAATTTCCTGCAGGCACTCCATTTGCTGTCATGATCCTTTCTTATACAGTTCTCAGTTAGAATACCTTCCTCCCAATTGGTCATCTGACATTCGTCTGCCTCTCCAAGCTTTGCCTGCTGGCTGTAGCCTACATTGATATCTCTACTCTTTGAAATTATCCAGCATTGACTATTTACACAAATTTTAATACTTATTCACACACTTGATTGTTAAAATCTTTAAAAAAAAGTTATGTCAGTCTTGTCTCCATGATGAGACTACAAATTCCTTTTTTACTAGGATTGTTTGTTATGCTACTGTTGTTAATCTAGGGTTACACCTAGGATAATAAATTTTGAAGGATTTGTTGAATCAGTGAGTAAATGTTGGGTAGACAGTGTAAGTATACTGCAGGACACTATGGGCAAATGGAATGCATCAAGATTAAACAAACATTTGTTAATGTCTGGAAGATACTGTGCTACTTGGTGGACACAGAGTTATGTCATGGGCCTTGTTCTTGAGGAGGTTATATTCTAACAGGTGCTAAAATATGTACATGGATAATTATAATACAAGGAGTAGTATAGTATAGTGTAATGTAGGGTAGTAGTGTTGTATAATAAAAGAGGTGAAAAGGAGGAGAAAGCAGAGGAAGAGTTCATTTTCACTTAGATGGAGAATTAGGAAAGGTTTCATGAAGGTGATGGTACCTTAGTTGGGGTTGAATGAAGTGACATAAATAGCAAGTTAGAGAATTGGATTTATGGATGGCAGAAAAGTGGGATATACATTTAGAAAGGTAAGTTAGAATGTGGAGAGCCTTTAGTGCTAGGCTAAGGAGTTTTCACCAGGGGAGTGATGTGCTTAGTTAGGAAGAAGAGTGATTTAGGAAGGGTAATTTGCCACCTTTTATCAAATTGTTTGGAGAGGTAGAAACTGTAGACAGGAAATCCTGTTAGGATAATGCTATAGTAGTATAGTAAAAGAGTTAATCTAGATCCTGAATGAGGGAATGGAGATAAAAGGACAAATGTAAGATTATAGGGGTGCAGACATGGCGGGGGGAAGAGGATGGGGAGATATCCAGATGTGTAGAAAGGAATGAGCAGAGACCAGACTGAGAAAAAGAGGGTAGAGTTTGTTTGGTCAGAAGGTAGAATATGCAAGGGAATAGTCCCCTGAAGGCTGAAGAGTTAGGGCTCAGGTATTGGATTGAGGCCAAGATTAAGGATTAGGGAAGGATCTATAAACTTCTCACCAGAATCTGATAGGTTTAAAATGTGGGGCTTTAGATACAAATCAATTGAATTCAACAAGCATTTGTTATTTTCTATTTCAAGATGCTTTTAAATAGAATGTCCTTAGAGAAAGGATCAATTTAGGAAAGTCAATCTACTTTAGAAGTGGAGGAATCCTTATAGAGATTGCTGCTGGCCTGAAATCATTATATCTTAATGACAGAAGAGGGATCAATGAGAATACGGCATACATTTTAAAGAAATCTGTCTAGAAATAACTTTTCTAGGAGTATCTGCATAGGGTCTGTATCTGACAGGATTCACATGGGATCAAGATGACCTTTTAATTTGTTTATATCAAGCCCTCATCACCTCTTGCCTAGATTATTAAGCTTCTAACAGGTCTCTTTGTTGGTAGTCTCTCCCTCTCCAGTTACCCTGAAGGTGGGAACTATGTTTATGGAATTGCTTCTCTGTAATTATACTAGAGGAAGATAGTGGGAAAGGAGAAGAATGAACTGTATTACACCCTTTGGAAGTGGTATTTGTCATGAATTTTTTAGCAGAGCCACTTTCGTCTGTCAGTAAGCGTTTATTAAGCACCTGCTGTTTGTCAGGCACTATGGTAAGTCCCAGGGATATGAAGAAAGACAAGAGACAGTCCTTGCCATCAAGGAGCTCACAATCTAATAGGGAAGCAACAAACAGATATGTAGGAACAAGCTATGTGCAGGATAAATAAGAAATAATTAATGGAGCAAAGACACTAGGATTAAGAAGGATTAGGAAAAGCTTCCTGTAGAAGGTGGAATTTTAGTTGAAACTTACAGGAAGCCAGTGAAACCAGGAGATGGAGGTGAGGAGGGAAAACATTTTAGTCATGGAAGACAGCCAGAGAAAATGCCTGTATCTGAGAGATTGAATGTCTTATTCATGGTACAGTAAGGAGTTCAGTGTTATTGGATTGAAGAATATAGGGTGGGCAGTAAGGTGTTTCCTACACAAGACTGGAAAGGTAGGAGGGGAGCCTAGATTATGAAGGGCTTTAACTGCTAAACAGATGATTTTTGTACTTGATCCTCTAGGTGATAGGGAGCCAATGGAGTTTATTGGGTAGGAAAGTGACATAGTTAAACCTGATTTAGGAAATCACTTTGGTGCTGAGTGGAGGATGTATTGGAGTGGGGAGAGACTTGAGGCAGGCTGACCTCCCAGCAGGCTATTGGGCCAGGTGTTGAGGTAATGAATCAGGGCGGTGGTGTGGCAGTTAGAGGTTAGAAGGAGGTATATTCAAGAAATGTTGCAAAGGTGGAATTACAGACCATGGCAAAAGAGACCTTGATAAAGAGAGTCCTACTGGGAGTTGAACATTGTAGCAAGTAAAGAAAAAATTATTCTGGACCTTTCTTTTTTGTAGATTATTGATGTTGAATACAGTTGTTTTGACATTAAGAAATTACTCTTAAGACAGTTCAGGCAGAAAAACTGTAATTTTCCCACTAAGTGTATAAAATAACTCAGGGGAAATGAACACCTTTTATGTCCAATATTCAAGTGAACTAGGATAAACTTGTTAATATTTACATCACTGGCATATTGTAAAGTTCCTTGAACTTGGAGTTGGCTTTTCCTCTGACACTAAAGTTCAATTCAATAATCCTGTTCAGTTTTTAAAAGTATTAATTGCCTTCTTAAGAAAGAAGAAAAGCATCATAGTGTAGTAATAGACTGGTCAGTCTTTGAGTCAGGAAGGACTGGATGCAAATGCTTCCTCTGATACATCCTGGCAAGTCAGTCTGTTGGTGACACAGTCAGGTATCTTAAGATTGGTAGAGGAGTTTCTATATTGAGAGCTCTCCATGTTGATGAAATCATAGAGCTGGATCACTCCTTCTAGCCCCCCAAATGCTTTCTCTGTGCAAGGCATTGGAGGTAAAAAGATAGCTGCAATCAAAAGTGTGCCTAGAACCAGCTGGAACCCTCAAACTGATTTCAGTTTGAACGGATCAGGTTTCGATTTATTGCTTTGTTGATTATCTAGAGTTAAGAAAGTGAAGGAGAAAATGTTAATAGTGTAGGTTAAACTTAAAAGTATCTTGTCTACATTTCTTTTTCTTTTTGGAGAGCCAGGTGTTAAATATTTACTAGCACACTGCTGGCTGCAATATAAGGCACTGCTCTCAAGTAGTGTACAGTCAGGTCAAGGACAGGTACAGGGGGAGAGAGATGAGAAGCAGCATGAAGCAACCCCTGTAGAAATGCAGCCTGGAAACTTGTCTTGGAGCTGCAGTAATGAAGACCCAGAAGAGAAGAATCTTGGCATCAAAGTCTTTGGCAATTACCTTGAAATAAAAATTTTTATCCTATTTTTAAAAATTTTATGAATGAAAGCTCCTTCAAGGACTCTTCTCTTAAATTCCAGTCCTTCTAGTGTTGATAAATAGAAATGATATGGAAGAACATGCATTGCCATCTGCTTTGCTGCTGCAACCTAAGGACCACTGTGCTTTTTCATCTTGATTGCAACTGAAACACCTCTTCTGTGTTGTCTCTTCTTATAAGAACGTGAATTTCTTGATAGCAGGCACTATCTTGCCTTTCTCTTTATGTCTTAACATAATGCTTTGCACATATTAAGTGCTTAAGAAATACTTTTTGATTCATTCAAAAAACTAATACAGGGGAAAGTGATATTTATGCTGAGGAGGGGCTGCATTGAGTTGTTGAAACTGGAATGTTGAACTTGGATTCATAACACCTAAATCTCCGTTGTACCATTTACTGCTTGCACGACCATAGGCAAGTCATTTTGCATTTTGGGATCTTAGTGTTCATTGGGAGGCTGTTGGGAGTTATTGAAAGTTTTAAATTAGAAAGTTGCAAAATCATAGTGATATATTGAGCACCAGAAAGAAGATAAATGTTAAGTTTTACATTTAGGTTAAAAAAAAAGCCCACCACACTTTACAAGTATAAGGTTTAAAAAGCATGGGTAGACATTAGTTTATGTATGGAAGAGAAGATCTGCAAGTTTTAGTGGATTGCAAACTTGGTGTAGGAATCAGTAATGCAACATGGTTGTCAGACATGATTACCATACTGTCTCAGACTGCATTAACAAAGACTTGGCTTCCAGAATGGAAATGATGGTTCCATTTGTCTCTACTGATACCACAGGCTAGCCTTTGTGCTCTGCCCTGGTTAGGGCAGACTTGGGTTTGGGAGGAGGAGGTGGAGGGGAGGAGAGTGCTCTTGATAAGTAAAGCATTTGACTATTTTATTTATTTCTGTTTGTTCATTCTACGTTGATGCTGCATATGCTTGTGTATGTACTCATCTCCTTTAGAATGTAAGCACTTTGTGAGTACGGATTGTTTCATTTTTTTGTTCTTTTATCCCCAGTGCTTAGCACAGGGCCTGGCACCTTTTTTTGTTGAGTCATTTTTCAGTCATTTTTAGTGTTTGACTCTTTAAGACCCCATTTTAAAAATGCCTGGTCAAAGTGAATCAGCCCTAAAAAAAAAGGTCTTACTTATTTTATTGATATGTAGAACAGTGGTACTTTGGAGATTCACCTCTATTGCAAAGGGCTTCTAACAGCCTACTACTAACAACTACTAACAGCTACTAACAACCAGGGTAGGTTGATACTCCAGGTACTATTGATCCTAATAAAGCTGAGGAAACAGTATAAAGAAGTTAAATAACTAGCCTACAGGTCACATTTAAAAGGCATTTGAAGTACTATTATAGATATATTTATCAATATTATTGTCCTAGATTAGCTTTCTATATGGGGTGTTACAAGGAAGCTTTGAGGATACCAGGGAAATAGAGCTGTGCCCCTGAATAGCAGATAGGTGGTTACAGCTGCTCGTTAGCGCTGGCACCACTGCTTTCTCCTTTTTCTAGCTCTAAAGGTTTAATTCCTTATACATCCCTGTAACCTGTTTCTTTGTCAGTTTCTCTTCTAGGGCTGTATTCTAAACAGTATAAACATTTTGCTATTTATTTACTCTCCTACTTATTGTGGTGACATGGTAGTTGGTATAGGATATGGGTTGCAAATCTAATAGATGAGAATTTTGTTTTTAAGAAAAAAAATAAGGTATGAAATATAAGCTGTTCACTAAGGAAAAAAGCGGGATTTGACGTGGGAAAGATAGGGTAGGAGAAAGATGGGCACAGCAGATTAGAATAAGAAATAGAGAAAGAAGCCATAGCTTTCTCTTTCTCCTCCTCCTGTTGCCTTCCCTCAGTAAGATTTGATGGAATTAAACTGGGTCATTTCTTTTGGCAGGACATCCAGGAAAATTTGTCCAGTCCTCTCAGACTTCATTTGGCTCAGTAGTAGAAATACTAAGAGTAAATAGCTTATCCTCATCTCTCATCTCTCTCCATTTGCCATATGCTGACTGAAAATGGCATATTGTATATTTTTAAAATATAAATTTTGTTGATATCTTTTGTTTTTACATTGCCAAATTTTTCTCCTGTATCCCTCTCCCTGAGTTTTCACATATAACAAAATTTTTTATACTCGAAAGAGTTTCTTTACTGCAGCTTTTGGGAACTACTGGTTGAGAAACTCCTACTTAGGAAGGGCATAATAAGTAAAAGTAATAACAGCAAACTCATGGCATTGTTGATTTGCAAATCCATAGAATCAGAGTTGGAAGTACCTTGGAGTTAATTTAGTCCAGTCTCCTGACCAGTCCCAAAACTCTTTTTGTAGAATCTTCCCCTCGAACTTTTATGAGCTCTGTAATGGTGGTATGTTTTGGCTTTGGAGAGTTGGAGCAAGTATGGACTTTATAATTACAGAAATGTTAAGCAAAAAATGTCAGGAAAACTTTGACTGGTGGATTAGAGAATAGGTTGAATCACTTATGGAATTTTAGAGTTGGAAGTGGTTTTAGAGGACATTTTGTCCCTCCTATCTTCACTGTGTATCTGAGCTCTGTCTTATTTTTTAGATTGAAGTTTTGTTGATACCTTTTATTTTTATATCATACTCATTTCCCGATATCTTCCTCTTTCTTTTTTAACAAAGAAAAACAGTTAAGCAAAATCAATTAGCTTAGTGACTAGGTCTTACAAGATATGCAGCATTTTGTGGCCACAGACCCTCACTTTTCTAAGAAACGGAAGGAATTCGATTTCTTCCTTTCTTTTCCAGGGTCAAGTTTGGGCATAGTAATTTTACAACATTCTGCTTTGTTCTGATTTTATAGTCATTGGGGTCAAATCCAGTCTGAGATACTAGCTGTGTGTAGCCCTGGGAAGTCATTTAAGTGCTATTTGCCTCAGTTTCTTCATCTGTAAAATGGTGCTAGTAATAACCACCAGGGTTGTTATGAGCTTAAAATAGATAATTAAAGCACTCTCCAAAAATTACAGTACTAGAGAAATGCTAGTGGTGATGATGATGATTTTTTGTACAGTCAATCCTCAACTTTCATGTGTTCCTAGAAAAACATGCTAAAGTAAAAAACCACAAAAGTTGATACATTGAACCTCTATGAAATAGGGAGTTAGTTTCCATGACCACCAAAAGCTGTAATCTTTCTCTCGAGATTACTGAAAATACATTTTTCTTTAATAATTTATTTTTTTCAATTGCATGTAAAAACAACTTTTAACATTTGTTTTTTAAAATTTTAAGTTCCAAATTCTATCCCTTTCTCCTTCTCCTCCCCCTCATTGAGAAGGCAGTTTGTTAAAGGTTATGCATGTGCAGTCATGCAAAACATATTTCCATATTAGTCATGTTGTGAAAGAAAACACAGACCAAAAAAAGAAAACCCAAGAAAGATAGTTTTTTTTAAAAAAAGTATGCTTTGATCTGCCTTCAGCTTCCATTAGTTCTTTCACTGGACATGCATAGCATTTGTCATCATAAGTCCTTTGGAATTATCTTGGATCATGGTATTGCTGAGAATAGCTAAGTCTTCTTGCAGTGTTGCTGTTAACTGTGTACAGTTGTCTCCTGGTTCTGTTCACTTTACTTTGCATGAGTTCATATAGGTCTTTCCAAGTTTTTCTGAGACTATCCTGCTCATAATTTCTTATAGCACAACAGTATTCCATCATAGGCACATACCATAGTTTGTTCAACTATACCCCAGTTGTTGGCCACGCCCTCAATTTCCAGTTCTTTGCCACCACTAAGAGTTGCTTTAAATATTTTTGTACATATAGGTCCTTTTCGTTTTTGTTTTTTATGTCTTTGGAATATAGACCTAGTAGTGGTATTGCTGGGTGTCAAAGGGCGTGTACAGTTTTATAGCCCTTTGGGCATAGTTACAAATCGCTCTCCAGAATGGTTCCATCAGTTCACAACTCCATCAAAAGTGCGTTAGTGTCTCAGTTTTCCCACATTACTTCCAAGAACCCCTAGGAAAAAAAAAAGAAAGGGGGAGGGAACCTGCCATCTCCAATCTTCCTTTTGACTCTGTGGTTGAACTGTTCTCTGATAAAAAAGCATATGCCTTGGGCTGAATCCCCAGCCCCCAGTCTAGGTTTGAATTCCCATTCCGGGTGACTTGGCCTGGCCAAGACTGGCTTGGTTCTGCTATCTGTGGGCCAGAAAGTAGGCGGGGAATAAGGGTGGGAATTGACCACCATCTCGTTTACCCACAAACTTTTCCATTTTTTTTTTTCAATTCTCTCATCATGCACTTGAAAGGTTACTTTAGTGTTTCCTGGAGTGGATTCACAAACACTTTTATGAATACTTTTCTCCTTTTTGTGGATATAAACTTGGGCATTGTACTTCTTGATTTTTTTTCTCCCTCTGCTGTGCATAGCCCTCAAACAGTGAAAATGAGGTCAGTAACAAAATCACTGGAATGCTTGAAGTTGCCAGAGTCAAATGCATGAATGTGGAGGATTTGACTGTATTTTTTTTCTGGTTTTGAGAGCTTTATTCACCTGTCTTCCTTCCCCTTCTCTTCCTTCCCTTCTGTCCTTCTGTCCCTTTTTTCCTTCCTTCCTTGCTCTTGCCATCAGGCACCTTGTATACTACCCTGAGTGGCTTGCCAAGGCTCACATAGTAAGCATGTGTTGGAGGTGGATATGAACTTATGTCTTCCTGACTCCAAGGCCTGCTCTCTGTTTGTTCTGCTATGTTGTTCTTGTTCTGCTGACTTCCCATATTTCTCTGAATTAGGAAATTACTTGTCGTTTCTTATAGTACAGTGATTTTCCATTATATTTACATACCACAATTTGTTCAGTTATTCCCTAGTTGGAGTGTGCCTATTTTGTTTCCGTTTTGCTATCACCAAAGGTCCTGCTATATATAGGACTTTTCTGTCTTCGATCTTCTTAGGGAGTGTGTCTAACAGGGAGCTCAGAGTCAAAGTTTTTGCATAGTTTAGTGACTTTTCTTTGAATAATTCCAGATTACTTTCCTTAATACTGGTGCTTAGATCCGTTTACACTTACTCTAGCAATGTATTGGTATGTCTGTCTGCAGCCCTTCTAACACTGATAAATTCTGTTTTTGTCTTCTTTGTTAATTTGCTGAGTGAAAAGTGAAAGAGTCATTTAGATTTGGATTTCCCTTATTTAGTGATTGAGAAATCTTTCATATATGTATTGATCATTTTTAAATTTTTTGAGAATTGTTTGTATTCGTTGACCATTTGTTACTAACTGTGTGACCCCTTAAATTCTTCAGGTCACTATTTCTTCCACATTAAAATGGAGTTAGTTTATGCCATGTCCACCTCCATAAGTTGTTGAAAACATCAAATGAGAAAATGTACATAAAGCACTTTGCAAACTAAAAAGCACTAGGTAAATGGTAATATTTTTACTTTCTTGTGCAGAGCTCTTGATTTATGTTCCATCTAAAGCTACTGTCTTAGCAGTTAACTCAGTGAAGATGAACATGGGTGGACATTACAATGCATAGAGTAGTTGACCTGAAATCAGGTAGATTTGAGTTCAGATGTGACCTCAGGCACTTACTAACATGTGACCCTGGGTAAGTCATTAAATCTCTATTTGCCTTAGTTTCCTCTGTTGTAAAATGGGGATAATAACAGTACCTACCTAATAAATGATTGTTTCCTTAGTGGCTGGGTGGATATTTTAAATAATGAGAAGGATTTCAGGTTTATATCATTCATCTTTGGTTCCCAGAATGATGTCCATCTTGGTCTTCCACTTTTTCTTTTCTCCTCTATCTTGGCCTGTCTCCTTGTGAATAAAAATGAATAGCTGCTTAGATGACCCCTAATTATGCCTTTGTGATTTTGAGGAATTCCCCCCCTGCCATTGGAACTCTCCAGTCTTAGAGTAGCTGTCATATCATCTTCCTGTTTTTCTCAAATCTGAGTCTTTGTTCATGCTCCTGGATGTCTTTCTGAATCTTTGGCCTTGGGACTAATATACCGCCTTTTGCATAGCAGGTTGGCAACAAATATTTATTGGTATATTAAGTTATAACCCATGAATACATTACTGTTTGTTGGATTATGGCTCAGTGAATTTTGTCTGTTGTAACTGCCTTGCTACCATCTGGAAAGAAGCTGCTTTTTTTCCCTAGTCTATTTAACTAGTGGGTTATTACAGATATTATGTTGATAGTATAATTTTAATATGATAGGCAGAGTGGTATAAGGGCAGAGATGGGTTTGGAATCGGGAAGATGAGTTCAGATCTAATCTTGGACACCTGCTTATCGTTTAATCCGTCTGTGTCCCAGGCATCTCTTCAGGACTCTTAAGTTGCCCTCTACCTGCTGGAAGGGGGGGTTTCCTGTATCTTTGAAATCTATCCCCTCCCTCCGAAAACTTTAAAAGAGAAAATTATAAGCCCCTCAAATGCTTCTCTTTAAAAATAATAGTAGAAAAAGGACTCTGCCTGGGAGTAGGGAGACTTAAGGTCTATTCTTGGTTTTGCTACTAATAAACTAAGTTTCTCGGACAATAATCTTTATGAGCTTCAATTTTTTTTAATAGTTAGAGGATTGCACTAGGACAGGATTATAATGTCCTTTCTAGCTTTAAAATTTGATCATTCAAAAATTGGGACAATATTTGTATAAAGCAGAACGAAATTGAGGGAGTCAGTAGCTTTGCATCTCTGCACTGTCAGAGTGCAGACCAGTGTACTGAAGAAGTGGGAAATTGTGCTTTGGAGTGCCATGCCCTTTTTTATTTTAGATGAATGCTGGTTTTTCAAAGTTCGGCAAGGCCCTTGCTTTTTGAGGCCAGCTGCCTGCCTAAAGGAAATGTGTAGTTGGCGGGCATCCTGGGAAAAACCTCCTGGGCCACATACCTTAACCTCTTTCAGCATTGCCCATTTCTTGTCTAGATAAATTTTAAATTCTCAAGGGATGGTGCTTCCCTGTGGAGATGACTGCTGACTGCCAGGAAGCCTTTTCCTGATGCATTCTAAAACCTGTCTTTTCCCTCTTCTGACCCCCCTTCCCATTTAGTTTCACTCCATTACTTTTTATCCATCTTTTTTGCTTGCTCTTTTCCTAGTCAACATCTAATTCATTACTGTGTCTAGCACCTCATCACACTGTTGTTTTTTTCCTGACCTCTAATAACACCTTCCCCATCCCCCCAACCTAATTTCTGTGACTGGATTTGAACTCAATGACCTAATAAAAATCTTGCTTGTTTCTAGTCTTGGCACAGTGACTTAGTTCATATAGCTCCGTTATGGGAGGTACTAGCTTCCAAATTGCGTTGTAGAATTTTTTTGGTTCACTATCTCTGTGATATCTTTAATTTGTAGTGGTTTTCACAGTTCCTTTCTTCTGTGATACGGTTTTTAAAAAAAAAGTGCTTCAGTCAAAGAACTCTTGTTTCTAAAAACTTAATCTTATTTCTTGGCATTGTTATCCTTCCTGATACTTTTAGATTTCATTTGTATCATTACTTCCTTCTTCCTCATGACTTCCTTCTCAACACTTATTAAAAATATGTAGTTTTAAACTAGCCATCTATCTTCCAGGACCCTCTTGACCTTTGCTTTTAGCTTTCTGATTTAGTCAGTTGGTTTCCTTTACTGTTTAGCATCTCAACCTCTTATTCTGTATACTCTGATAAACAATTTCTGGTTGCTTTTTCTTTTGATCCAGCTTGGGCCACCATGCCGTTTTCCATCTGCATTCTCTCTTTTCACATCGGTATTTGCTTTCATTCACATTCTTTTGACCGTGGCTTCCTATCTAGCAGATGCTTTATGTATATTTTAGGCTAATTGCCCTTGTGGACCTTAAAGATGGCAGCCTCGGGTTTTATAGATGCTAATTGGATGACATTTGAAGTTGAGAGGAAAAATTAGCCTGTTTAAGCCTGTTAAGGGACACTGCCCCTACAACTAGAGCATTAGCTTTTTTTATTTCAATAAAGCTAGTGTTTGTGTGGTTTGCTATGGAAGAACAAAGTTACCAAATGGCCAGTATTAGGGTGTTGGAGACTTGTAACAATTAAGTAATTTATCATAACTTAAAGAACATTGTCTCTGAGATTTTCTTTCTTCTGGATAGCAAAGTGTCTGTCTAGTGTGTGCTTTAATGAAGTAAAGTGTTTTCTAGTCAGCATCCTTTGGTTTTGGACATCCCCATTGGCTTTTGTAAATTATCAGATGTATCCTGAAACTAGGTCCCTTGAATTGTATCACTTCTCATTCATCACTTATTGGCACGGCTGAGAAGTTTGTCCTTCATAACCTTGGGCAGACTGACTTGATGGGGCAGCTAGGTTTCATAGACATATAGCTGTATCAGGTAGGGCAAGCTGGTGTTCCAGAGTACATAATTTTCCTGTTGGTAAAATTGGTTAAAACAGTTGCCATATGAGGTGCTCTCTGTGTGCTATAAATTAGCAAGGATAATTACTGCAGCTATGAAAGCTTGAAGCATGAGTTGCTAAAGCTTTGATAGTAGAATTGTTCTGGGACAGTACTTTGTCCAATTCAGTGATACTCTTTTGAAATTAGTGTCCTCTCTAGGCTGATGTCAAAACATCTCATGACCATTATCAAAAGGGCTAACGAACATATGGGGAGATATTTCAGAGAGGAGAAATAACTTTTCCAGGTAGCCAATTTAGATGTAGCCTGGGGATCACACAGATTTGTAAGGCTGTCTCATGTTTTTTTTTTTTTACAGGTAATCTGGAATGTTTTTATTGTGGATTCTCCTCTTGTTTAAAAGCTGAAAAGTCAGTCTTTTTTTTTTTCCTCCAGGTAGTTGGTATCTGTTTTAGAATGAAAGTCAGAGGTGCTTAGCAGGAAGGCATCTATCTATCTAGTCAAGTGAGATTTGTGTGCTATGGCAGGGGTAGCTCCTTGAGGCACTGCCTTTGCTTTTCTTTAGTGCAGTGCCTGGCATGTAGTAAGTACTTAATAAATTCATGTTGATTGTAGAAGACTCTTTACCGGAACCCGAATTGCAAAGACCTAATGCACTTGAGAGCGATGCTGTTCATGCCCTTTGATCTAGCTATACCACTGCTGAGTCTATACTCAAAAGAGATTAAAGAAAGAGGAAAAGGTCCTTTATGTGCAAAAATATTTTTTGTGGCTCCTTTCTGTGATGGCAAAAAAAAAAACTGGAAACTAAGAGGATGTCCGACAATGGAGAAATGGTTTGAATATGCTGTGGTGATGGAGAATGAATGAATGATGGAGTACTATTGTGCTTTAAATACATTCACACACTTACTAGCTATGTGACCCTGGTTAAATCACTTAGCCTCTATCTTTTTCCATTACCTCAACTGTAAAATAAGGATAATGAATTGGAGGACCAAATGAGATGATTAATTATAAATGGTGCTTAGCATAGTGCCTGACACCATATTAGGGTCTAGGGGGCCATCTTCACTTGTTCTGATCAGTAGCTTGACACTGGACCCACATGGCTCCAGAGGAGAAAGTGAAGCTGGTGACCTTGCACAGTCTTCCCCCACTTAAATATAATTCACTTGCAAGTCATGGCATCACCTTCCTGATGTCATGGTTTTCTTCAAGAATGAACTACATAAAAGGACAAGTAGGTTCTAAATGCAAGCTGTTATTTATTACTAAAACCACTTTACATTTATGTGTGTGGGCTTGGAGTTTGCTAGAGGAAGGAGAGCACTCACAGATAACTGGTGCAGTGGAAAGAGAAATGGATTTGGCATCAGTAGGCCAAACTTTTAGGATTGGGTTGACGTGAGCATGCATGATAAGGCAAAGGGATGAATAAATATTGGCCTGAATCTGGATCTCTTCTCTTTCTTTTGGCTCATCTTCATTATACTCATAAATATAACTGACATGTCTTAGCCATATAGTTGCAACCATTTTTATAACAGTGAAGGTATCCCTGACTTCCATCTCATTTTGTAGAAATGCTTTTTCTGGTCTGTAATCTTGTATGTATGTTGTTCTGAGAGATTAATTCTGTTGTCTCAAGTCTAGACTTTTTAATTTATCTTTTATTTTTCTCTCACAGGTCCTCTCAGGATGTGCTATCATTGTCCGAGGACAGCCCCGTGGTGGGCCTCCTCCTGAGAGGCAGATCAACCTCAGCAACATTCGTGCTGGAAACCTGGCTCGACGGGCTGCAGCAGGACAGCCAGATGCAAAGGATACACCAGATGAGGTAGGTGTTTTCTGGGTTCTTCATATAGGTATTTGGATGTAAGATAGATGCATATCTTGATCATTGTCACTTTTATAATTGTTTGACCCCTTTGCAGAAGTTTTAGTGCCAGTGATAAGGCAAATTTCTCTTTAATTCCATTAATTTAGTTGGTTATTCATTCTTTGCCTATGGAACAGGGGTGTCTGTAGGTCTTGAACCTTCTCATTTACTCTTCTAGACAGATTTAGTGCTTCTCCAGGGTTTTTTTTAGAACTTTCCACTTTTACAAGATTTGGAATTCCCTACTTTTGGCATCTGCTAGGCTAGGCTTTCCTAGTCTTTGTAGACCACCAATGATTATAGAAAACTGAAAACCATCTTGGGTTCCCTTTCATCCTTTTGCAAGTCCTAGGTTCGAGTCTTTATGTATTCTTACCAACCTCTACTAATTCTCTTTTAAAAATGAAGAAACAAACTTTATGGATGCTTTTTGTTTTTAGAATACATTCATTTCTGAATACATCCTTCCCACCTTCCCTATCCAGTGAGCCTTCCTTTGTACCAAAGATTTAAAAAAGAAGACAATTCAACAAAACCAGTTTACCATATTTGACAGCATATGCAGCATTCCACCCTTTATAGCCCTTCATCTCTCCATTGAAAGGAGGGATATGCATTTTCTCATCTCTACTCTAGGGCCAGTCTTGGTCATTATAATTAATTTACTTTGTTTAGTTTTGTATTCATGGTTCTACAGCTTGCTTAGGGCATTTCTCAGGCCGTAGACATGGATATTATTTCCAATTCTTTGTTACCAAAAAAGTGTTGCTATGAATGCTTTTTATACATATTGCAAACTTTCTGCCTTTGCCTTTTTTAAGGTTTCTTTCTAGCAGTAAGGTCTCTGTCAAAGGGTATGGACATTTTAGTCACTTTGGGGAAGTAGGGGCATAATTCCAAGTTGTTTTCCTAGGATATTTAGATTACTTACAGTTCTATCTGCATGTATTAGTGTGTTTACTTTCTTGCATTCCATCTGACATAGACTGTTCTTTTGTCATCTTTGCCAATTTACTAAATTTGAGGTGAAATTTCAGTCTTTCATGTATTTGTTAATTGTTTGTACTTCTTTTGAGAACTGTCTCTTTATATCCCTCGACCACTTAGGTATTGAGGAATGGCTTTTTGTCTTTTTCATATATATATGTTAATTCTCTCTTGCCTTAGATAATGAACTGTTATCAGAAATATTTGAGGCAAAGGTAGTATCCCTTGTCCTAGCTGAAGTGATTTTGTTTATGGAAGAGATTTTCAATTTCATGTTACTGGAATTGTCCGTTTTATCTTTTGTTATCTACATCCCTTATTTGCTTACTACTTCTCCCGTTAGTCATACTTGTGAAAGGAGCCTCTATCCAGTTTCCTTTAATTTTTTTTTAAATTTTATTTTAGTTTGCATCATTCATTTCCACGAGATTTTGAGTTACATATTTTCTCCCCATCTTTCCCCTACCCACCGCCCCAAAACAGCCATCCCAGTGTATCCCCCTTCCCGCAATCTATTCTCTCCTATGTCTTCCCCCGTCACCCCTCTGACTTTTCTGTAGGGCAGGA
>CM053581.1:489188386-489204204 GCA_028627135.1 Pseudochirops cupreus
TTCTTTTCCTCATTGGTTTTTTGGGCCTCTTTTGTCATTTGAGTTAATCTGTTTTTTAGGGTGTTGATTTCTTCAGTCATACTGCTGACTCTCTTTTCATGATTTTCTTGCAACGTTCTTATTTCTCTTCCCAATTTTTCTTCCACTTCCCTTATTTGGTTTTCAAAATCCTCCTTCAGCTCATCTCTAGCTTTAAGGCAATCTTCATTTTTATTGGAAGCCCCTGGTCGGGGAGCTCTGGCTGTGCTGTCCTGCAGCTCTCTGCCTTGGTCCTTCTTTTCTTCAAAGAAGGAATCTAGGGTTTGGTTGCTGTTCTTACCCTGCTTCTTATGCTTATTCTTACTCATAGTTGGTCAGTCTGTGGTTTGTTTTTTTTTTTTAATCTCTGTGGGGCTCTGCTTCCAGAAAGGAAAACTCTGTCCCAAATCGCTGGGGTCTTCCTGGGGTCTTCCTGGCTGCGGTAGCTCTCAGGAAGGTGCTGGGTCCCTTTCCCACTTTTGGCTCACTGGATAAAGAAGACTCACAGGACCAAAGCCCAAGACCTTGATCTGGATCCAGGCCACTGAACACAAGGGCAATTGGCCTCTAAACGATCGCTTAGTCCCCCTGCAGTCTGCAGGCCGAGGTCGCGGAAGCTGCAATGCGGAGGCGGGTGCAAAACCTCTGCCTTTTGCTTTCCTGCCCTGGAGGCGTTTTGGCTGGACCGCTTTTCTCCCAAGACCTGGCAAGTCCCACAGACCTAGTTCTGAACACTGCTGCAGCTGCCGCCAATCCGCTCACCCAAATGGGGCTCGGCTCCTCTCGTCCAGCCGCCCCCAAGGCTCAGCCAGGGCTTTAGGCCAGGCTGGTTTCGGTTCGCAGTGCTGATATGGTTCCTCGTAGCCGAGCTGACTTTAGTGGAAAGTATATTTGTGTGTGTTTTGGAGTTCTAGGATTAGTTTAGAGTCATATTTTATGGGTATTTTGGGGTGGCTATGTGAGAGCTGCGATATGTTGCTGCTGCTACGCCGCCATCTTGGCTCTGCCTCTCCTTTAATTTTTTGTTATCACTTTCTACTTTTAAAAATCTTCCCTTTCAGGAGTTAAACTGTAGTCTGGTTTGTTATTTTGCTTATCTCAGATGAGTCCTTTACTCTAAGGCCTGTACAACCTGCAAACCACCAAAGGATTTCCTCTACATTTTTTGGTGGGCCGCCCAAAATCCTTTGGCCTGCTGCAAGGGTGGGCCACAGGTTGTGTACGCCTACTCTAGCAAGTACTTTTCACTGTGATTTAGTAGTACATTTGTGATGTGATCTCAGAAATAATATTTTTGAGATCTGATTTTGGTCTCTGATACTGATACTGATAGTATCTTCCTGCCAGAGGGATGAAAAGTTTACAAAGATCATTTGGATTCTTTGAGTTGTATACCATATAACTCAGATTTTTCTTTTTTTGGTGGAGGACAGGGGACCAGTTACTGTTTAATGTTGATCCATAGAAATTGTTTCTTTTTTTACTCTATGTTGCCATTGTGTAGGTATATGGAATGATGCTTTTGTCTACAAAAACCTTAACGTGCCCCAGAGAATTGTATGTCTCTTGCTAGCTATTTTAGATTGCCTTTTGTTGAAAGTTTGAATAGAAAGGGAAGGTACAGTTGAGTTTTTGGGGGAGAGAATGACAGTCCAGGTTTTGCAATGCACCTTTCTTGTGGCTAGTAATTGACTAACTTTAGAAAAGAAGGTGTTAACAAGGCAAGTATTGAAAGGTCTTTGATTGACTTTGTCAACTTCATTTAAATTTGGTGTTTCCTTAGTGGGGATAGTTTTTTCATGCAAGGCTAACTGTCCTGTTAACCTTAAAAGTTTGGTTAAAGGAGACAGCAGGCTAGGTAATATACAGTTATAGTATTTATTCCCTTAAACTACCAAACTTGTACATACAAGGAGTTAGAAGCTAAGTTCTAACTGCCTGAATAAAAGATTCAGAAAGCTTAAATACTTTAGAACTGTCCTAATTCAGGGTGGCTGTGTCACACAAAATTATGATCTCCATAGATCTTTAATCCTTGTTTGAGAAAGGAATTTTCTTAATTGAATAGATGGTAAATACAATAAAATAAGAGAGTTGACAAAGTGTCAATTGAAATTATGACTCGGGATATCTGTGTTTTAGATAAGAAAAAGTCCCCTTAACTCAAGTTATTGCCTTGAGTTAAGGGTCTCATCCTTAAGAGCCATAAAGTAAGCCTTATCTGGCATAGTTGATATGGGAAGAGGTATTCTCAGAGCAAAGACAAAGCAGAGTCCGCTTGGAATTTACGATTTCAGGATGTCTCTGTTTTCCTCCTGTATGGAGTATGTCCCAAGATAGGGGGAAATCCCACTTCCAGCCTTATCTGGTCTCTGGAGTTGCTGACACAAGAAAAGGCATTTGCAAAGCAAAGCAAAGCAGTCTGTTTGATTAATTCAGACTTTGGCCAAAAATATGATATTTAATGATTATCAGTCTCTACTTAAGAGAAAGTTCATCAAAGTTATGTCTTCCTTTTGCCCTATCTTGTGTTAATTATGGAAATAAGTTGGAGTTATTGTCCAGATTTTGAGAAAACATTGTGCTGCTGTACTGGTTTTACTTTCTGGGAAAGAATGGCACTCCAACTTTGATTAGCAAGCATGGGTAGAGCTAGGTATATATTTTTTTAATAGCAGGTTGGTTATTTTATAGGCAATAGTAATGTCCGTCACTTCTCCCTTTCAGACCTTCCTATATTTGTTGCTTTTTGGTACTGCTCTCTGCTTGTATCCCAAGGTTGGAAAGGGCACTGGTCGTGGAGTGTGAAGTCTTAAATTTGAGTTGGACTGAAATTCTAGATGTGTGAACCTGTGCAAGTCATTTAAACTTTGTGTGCCTCAGTTTCTTCATTTGTAAAATGGGGATAGTACTACTTGCTGCAAGGGCTTGTTATAAGGAAAATATTTTGTAAACCAACATTAAATCTTTATAAATGGGTGAACTATTTTCAGCTCAACCAGATAGTTGTTGGAACGGCAGTCATGTTATCAGTGGTGGATTTTGTTGATGTGAGCATCAATAAAATTTTGTCTGAGTGTCTCCTGTTTTGCTAGAAGGCATTGAATTGGTTTTCTTGCTTAGAGAAAAGCAATAAGTAGTCCCTTGAGAAGTTCACTCATTGTGACTTAATTTTTACCTTAACTTTTAAGGTAATCAGAGGTTCACTTTCTAGGTATCCTTTGAATTTCTAGTTTAAATGCTGTGTACAAAAGCAGTTATGTAATAGGCATATTCTTTGAGGTGTTGATTATAAACTGGAATTAGAGAGTTCTTATGTTGCATGTCTGTTTTGTCTTTTAGCCCTGGGGATTTCCTGCTCGAGAGTTCCTGCGGAAGAAGCTGATTGGGAAGGAAGTCTGTTTCACAATAGAGTACAAGAACCCCCAGGGTCGTGAATATGGCATGGTCTACCTTGGGAAAGGTGAGCTGAAGGAAATAAAGATCTCTCTCTCTTGGAATCTAGAGTTCCTGGAGAAAGCTGTTTTTGCTTAAAAGAGTCCTAATAAAATAGCCCTTAGGGAATTGGGAGATAGCAGAGAAGAGCTGACACTTCAGCCCAGAGTACTGAATACCCTGCAGGGGATGTAGTGACTTTATTAGGTGTGCATCTGTTCTGTTTCTTGTCCTCCACCACCTCTTGCACCTGCTAGTCTTGGGGTTTGTTGTTGGTTCAGGTTTTTGTAGGGCTATAATCCTAGTTTGCATTTGGGCCATCAGCTCTTGGAATATAATGGCTCTGGGCTTTTAGGTCACAGTGGTCATTGAATTTCTATGGATTTCCTATTGTGTCTTTTATTTACTTTATCCATCTTGTGACTTTTCTTCTTCTCCAGGGGACACTTTTTAGGAAAGGACAATTTGTTAGGACCTGTGGTTTTCCTTGTAGTAATACCCCAATAACTATCTGTTATAGAGTGCTGGATTGTGTGCTGTTGCCTAGTTGCAAGGATAGTGATGATGGGGTGGGCTAAAAACTTGGAATCATCTGTATTGAAAGTGTTAGTAGAATCTCTTCAGGAGCACTTTAAAAAGTTCAAATGCATTCATCTGCATTTGTTTTCAGTACAGATGTCTTTTCCAGGTTCTTGTCCTTCTGTGGTAAGGGAGCTGTAAGTGTTGTTCATGTGAGTGGGGAATGGCTGATAGTTGATTACAAAAGAAGGTTTATATTTTTAAAACCATTTCTGATTTCTACTAGTTTGACCTTGAGGTTGGCAAGCTGATGGAGGATGGCGATTCTTGTGATAACACTGTTTAATTTTAAATGTTTTCTTTAGTTATAATAATAGAATTTGTGTTGAAAGGCAACTTACAATTCATCTCTGGCATATGTCAGCATCTTTTTGAATACCTTCAGTGATGGAAAATTTTTAGAATGTATGGATTTTTTTTCTGAAGGAAAATCATGTACAAAACCTATAAACTCAATTAAAAAGCTGTGGCAGTGGGGTGGCTAGGTGGTGCAGTGAATAGAGCACCGGTCCTGGAGTCAGGAGGACCTGAGTTCAGATCCGCCTCAGACACATAACAGTTACTAGCCATGTGATGTTGGGCAAGTCACTTAACCCCAATTGCCCTTGAATGGAAAGCTTTTTAAGTTGAGAATCTCCAAAAAGGCAGTATTAGAATGCAAATCGGAACTTTTGTTTAGAGTGGGCTAGAAGCAAACTGGTCTCATTTAATTGTCGGAATGCAGACCAGAACTTTTGTTTGGGAATAGGGTGGGGACGAATTGATAGCCGACTGGAGTTGCCTCTTTATTTAAGATTGTGCGCCCCACCTTTTGCTCAAGCAGAAGCAGAGGATAGTGGGACAGCGGGACGAATTTTTCTTTGTTTAAATTCGTGCCGAAACGAGACTCCGCCCCTCCTCCAATGAGAAGTCAGAGACACCTTTGACTTTCCCTGCGCGGAGTCTGTACCCTCGCTCTCACCCAATAGAAGTTAGGTACGACAGAAAGAATGTACTTTTTATGACTTTTTTTACGACTCTCAGGTTTTTTTAAAAGAGGGCTCCTGGATGGGCTCTTTTTCATTTTCTTCAGACATGCGGCGGGGAGGGGTGCTTCCCCGCTTCCAGGGTATTTTAAAAGAATAAATATTCCTGTCCAGCCACAAGCGCTCTTCTACCTTCCTTTGATTGGCTAAGTGGGGTTTTCTGACCCACACACCCTGCCCTCCCCCCTTAAAAAAAGTTGTGGGAGATACAACATTGTATTGTCTAGATGTTATGGAGAAATTTATCATATCTTTATAGTATTACCTAGATGTGAATGCATTTTTTATTTATCTAGAGGTAAATTTTGAGGAGCTTCATTACCTGGAAAAAGATAGAAAATCTCTAAAATTTTACTTATGTTTTCTAGCTCCGAGAGGCTTCAGCAGATAGTTAAATGCTGGCATTAGGACTTAATCAGGTTGCCAACTCCAAGAAGAGGCAGAGTGGAAAGAGCACTTGCTAGTCCAAAAGCCAGGAGGGCTGTGTCTGAGTGCAGGTTTGGAGGCTGACTGCAACCACTTCACCTCCTGAGCCTGTGTTTCCTCATCTGTAAAAAATATTTTTCATACTCAGAGTGGCTTTGAAGATGATACTTTGTAAATCCTAAAGCTCTATATAAATGTTAAGCAATTATTACTATTACTACTTGTTTTCAATTAAATTAGTCACACGGAATTCAGGCTCAAGTGATTCATGTTATATAAGAAAACTCTGTCCTTCTTTACAGTATCAAAGTATAGAGCAAAAACTTTCATTCTCTAATCCAAACCAGAATGACAAACTAGTAAAACATAGTTTTGGCATATTAACAGATAATATTATTTTAAATGTATTAGTTACTTTTATATTAGATGCCCCGATTCTTTGTTTTTCTTTAAAATCCTTTCCTCTCTTTCCTCCTTAATTTTCTTTTAAACATTTTATTTTTATCTTTTGTCTTTATACCACCTTCATTTCTAAATATATTCTTTCTCATCCCTAGTCACCTATGGAACCATTCCTTATAACAAAAAATAAAAAAAGAGGAAAAAAAGCAAGTCAGCAAAATGAACCAGCACAACTCAGTCTAACAGTATATATTATATTCACTATTGGTGGCCCTCCCTCTCTGCCAAGAAGGAAGGAGGAACAGCAGATAACCTCACAATCACACATTAGTGTATATGCAAGCATGGGAGATAGAATTTATTTTATAATATCTGTTCTCATGCAGAAGAGAGATGGTTTGGATTAGCACAAAAGCATTTAATTCCCAGATAGTACTTACTTGTACTTTCTCTCCTTCTGTAGCCAGATAGGGAGTGTTCTTTGTGATGGTAGGACATACGTGAACTTTGGAGATGTGGCATGTGACTGGATCCTCAGACCTTGCCCAAGACCATAAAGCCATTCACTACCTTCAGTGACAGCTCTATTTTATAGGTTCACAAAGCTGCATAGTGCCTGAGTGACTTGACCAAATTGCTACAGAAAAGGACTAGAAGTTTGACTGGCTCATAGTGCATCTTCTAGCCTTTGTAGTTTGCCTCCAAAGAGTTGATATCTGGGAAATCGACTTTTTCTCTGTTAAGGAAAGGGTCAAAGCCCATTGCTTTCTGTTATATAGACCAACTAAAAGTTATTTCACTGTGAACAGTGCCAGTGTAATGCCTGATGGCTGTTGGCACCTGACATTGACTAAGCTTAATAATAATGGGTACCCCTGTGGCTAGTTGTCCCAGAAATACTGAAGGAAATAAAGCCTACCTATTCATTTTCATTTTCCTGGACTTCTAATTTGGGGTAGGAGAGATAAGGGATGAAGTCTAAATGGTACTTAAAATACTCCTTTAGTCTTGCTATTTTGGGAATAGCTATTAGTTAGCATTGGAGCCAACTAATATATTACTTACTATATTATTGTCAGGCAGCAATGTTCAGAATCATCCTTTTCCTAGATTGCAAAACGTTTTACTTCATATTCCCTACCTCAGAGTATCTCTGATTTTCTATAGACATATAGTATCACCTCAAATGATGATCTAATTATCTAAAATGTATATATTCTCTTTTGGAATATTTGCTTTTATAGGAATCTTAGAGAAGGGCTTGGGGGGCAATATGTGTGTATTTATCATTTCTTGACAGAACTAGGAGAGATAGTATTGTGAATATAAATCCTTTTGGCTTTTCCCCCCCTTTATCATGACCTTGTCTTTCAGTCAGTGCTGTTTCAGTTTATCTAGAATGTTGTTCTCTGCCATATTAAAGATTTTTATACCATGATTCCCATACAAATATCTTCCTTTATTTTTCTGGCTGACAGATTTAAGGGAATATGTAACTCTGAAAGCCTCTTTGATAACATGGAATCACAAATAATATTTTAAGTGTCAGGGTAAAACTTAGGATAAAAGTGAGTTGTTATTTTCCCTTCTGGTTTTAAGGAATGATTTATGGTATTTAAAAGACTAAAAGAAAGTCTTGCATCTTTCTGAGCAGAAGAGTCTCTGAGATGTTGAGGGACTCAGGAATCTTTGGGATAGAGGTGACTAAATCCTACAAAAGAACTAGAAGCCCTGGTGCCGTCTGACAGGCAAACTGGAGCCAGTAAATCTGCAGGCCTGAGACTGAGGGCTGTCTTGTTTTATCTCTGCGTCATCTGATTTTTGGCTTCTGTAGTTACTCTTAGTTGAGGGCATAAGCTGGAGTAATGCAAAGGAAGTCCTATTGAGTGAAGGCAGACCTGTGATTCCTGGGCCTGGGCAATCCTTTGAGACTTTTGAACAAGTCGTACCATCAGACCATTTTGGGTAACCTCTCTGAATCACCTCCTAGGAAAAATTGTTCTTGAAGAGGAAAGTTAAAGTTATCCAAGCTCTGTTGCTAATGAACATGGGCATGATTGTTGCATTTAACTTCTTTTTTCTCCTCTTTCAGATATGAGTGGGGAAAACATCGCAGAATCTCTGGTGGCAGAAGGCTTAGCATGCCGGAGAGAAGGCATCCGAGCCAATAAGTATGTATGGTTTTTCCTCTTGCCCCCTGGATGTCCCAGAATCTGTTTTAGTTCATATCTGGAAGAGCTTGAAGAGTTGGGTGCTTCTTGACAAGCATGCAGCTGCATGACAGCTTTACTGAAACTGAAGAAAAGGTCCAAGTGGCTGCTGCCATTTCAGATTTTGAGGGAGGATGGCAGTCACTAGCACATAATAGGCTTGTTTTTTACCTCACTGTAGTGTGAACGTGCCATTTTGGGAAGTGAGGTTTAGGGGTGTTGGTAAGAATATGAAGGGCAGTGTTAGATTCAGTCTCACTGGTGGTAGAACATCCAGTAAAGTGTATTGCAGCTGTATTTGTTTGATACTTTGCCTTATGAGAGGCAAATGCTGAATTAGTCATTGTTGTGGCCTGAAATGCTGCTTAATCATCCATCTACCACATGACTGTTAGAGTCTTAGAGGCAGCTGTAGACAGATATCTGCTTCAATCATGTTGATTAGACTTAGGAGAAGTTTTATGTGCTTTCCTGTCACCTGTTCCTTGTTACCTCCAGTAGCTGTTAAACCTAGTTGAAAAGCACTTAAATGCTCATGGTAACTTCATCCTCTCTGTGCCCTTGACTGACTGAAGGAGATGTCAGCTTGTGTGTCTGTGTAGTGGAGAGGGCGTTGGGGGCTCTGTTTTTGCAAATGTGTTTGGGTTTAGGTGGTATTTTTGGAAGCATGCCAAAGTTGATGTCATAGACAATTGCCAGAATGCTTACTTTTGTGGATATTTTTAAGAATACACATTCTGCCTTTGTGAATGTAGAGTAAGTAAACCCCAGAGGACTGCCGAGGTAAAGTTCCAATCCATCTCAAAAATGGAAACTGCTTAAGAAGCACCAAGTCCGTATTTCTCCAATGTTGAGTATAGGTCTAAGTGTTTCTCTCTTTAGTGAATGGTTTTGTGTCTTTTTCTTAAGTTGGATTATTTTTGCCCTCTGAGAACTAGAAGATGTTATTTTCCTTTCTGTACCTGCCTCTAGACAGTAGTTCTTAAATTTTTTTGTGTCATAGACATCTTTGACTATTTGGTGAAACCTGTGTCCTTTCTCAGTGTTTTAAAATGCATAAAATAAAACATATTGGACTGTAAAAGAAACCGTTTATGTTGAAAACAATTCTCAAACTTAAAAAAACAAACCAAGCAGGCAAAGAATGTTATAGACTTCAGGTTAAGAACCTCTGCCATGGAACATGAGCTCTAATAATATAGCTACCTTAGTATGAATTTTCAGGTTGGAAATTTGAGAAGCTTGCTTTACTTGGAAGTTAGTCCCAACTCTGTGCTATGGAGTTGGACGCACCAGCTTCCTACTGGGAAAAGTGGGACCTTTACTTGGCCTTGCTCTCCTGTTGGTTTTCTCCTTAGATGTTAGCTTTGAAAGGTCTTTTATTGCACAAAACTTGTTTTAGTCACCAAAAGAGAGATAAGGCATTTGTGTACGTGGACTTTCTATCTACTTTGTGCTAGACAGTGGGGTAGTCTTTGTTGGTTCATTCTAGAATACCTTGGATTTGCAATGGTGAGGGATGAATATGCTTCAGATCCGGCTAAGTTTCTATTTAGTGCTTAATTGGTGCTAACATAATGAAAATAATAGTATTGTACGTGCCCCTCCAGAACTCTTTGTTCTATAGAATTGTCTGAGGGGTGAAGAGATTCTTAATCTTTCTTTCTCTCCTAGTTCTATATTTTTTTGAATTGAGACTGGGGAGCTATTCTTAATTCTGGTCTTGTTAAAAGGAGTACCTAGCAAGACTCCCAGCTGAATTACTTCTATCCATATTTCTAGATTGTTGAGAGCCCAGGGTACTGAGAAAGAACCGGCATAAAGTAGTGGATAGAAAGCCAGCTTGGAGTCAGGAAATTCTGGGTTCAAGGGCTGCCCCTCACCTATACTAGCTGGGTGATCTTGGGAATGAGCTAGGCTTTAAGACTGGTAATTGTACAGCAGTTCTTGATTCTGGTATTTTCATATCGCAATGAAATCAGAAACAGATTTTTTAAAATGTAGTGAACATGGATGGTGCTATTATTGCTCAGGCCACAATTCATTAAAATGGCCACATTAATTAAAATATTTTTTATTTTAATTATGTTGCTTGACTGGATTAGGTTTGGAATCTAGAAATGGCATTAATGGTAGTCTCTCTGTACTCTACTCTAGAGGAGGCCTTGATGATTAACATATGTTGGTCAAATGTTTTCATATCCCTAGGCATTCTTTTACCATGTACTCTAGAATGTTGTTCCAGCCCTTTTATCTGCCAATTGAACTTCTTCTGTTTCCGTCCGTGTCAGCCCTGAGCAGAATCGGCTTGCTGAATGTGAGGACCAGGCAAAGATGGCCAAGAAAGGCATGTGGAGTGAGGGAAATGGTTCTCATACAATCCGGGACCTCAAGTACACCATTGAAAATCCTCGGCACTTTGTGGATTCTCACCACCAGAAGCCTGTTAATGGTGAGTCACTTGGATTCAGGAGGGTGGAGGAAGAGTGTACAGAGTGAGATGGCACCGAGGCTAGTCCTTTGTTTGACTTGTTGGGTTTTCTTTTCCTCTGTAGCTCATTTAAAGGTGAGGGGAACCCTTGTATAGGTTGAGTCTGAGTGGGGTAATGTGTGTTCATCCATGTTAACTAGAAGGGATTTTGAGCCCATTTCACATAGATGTATATTCCACGTTTTGTGAAGAAAAATGTTTTGAAGTTCTCTCTAAAAAAGGGCAAACTACTCCTGCTTTTCATATCTGTAATCTTCTCCTTCCAGCTTGCTAAAACATTTTGTTCCTGAGCTTACAACATGTTTTAGTTTACTTTGAGTTATCATCTGTTGAGAACTTCAAATCCTTTCCTTTCCTTTCTGCCTTGGAAGGAAGTTCTGGATTCAAATATGTCAGACATATATCATCTGTATGACCTGGGCCAAGTCCTTTAGCTTCTCAGTGCTCAAGGCAAGTCTTTAAAGAGGATAAACTGTGGAACAGTTGCCAGTCTGTATCATTGGAGAGAGTGTCCTCACCAGGATGCTCTCTACCAGGAAAATCACTGATCTAGGCCACAACTCCAGATGTCATTAGTAGATACTTATTGCACCTTTGTTAACCTTGGGTAAGTCACTCTGTGGGCCTAAATTTTCTCATGTAAAATAAAAGCCTTGGGCTTGATGAACTTTAAATCCTGTGCCTGAGGCAACTTGGTGACATGAAGAATAAAGTATATGATTTGGGAGTCAGTAAGATCCAAGACAGTAGCTCTGGAACCCTGGGCAAATCACTTCTTCAGTTTCCTCCTTAAAAATGGATGTGATCCTACAAGTCCCTGTCCCACAGGGTTGTTATAAATGTGAAATATGATGCTATATGTAAAGCACTTTGCAAACCTTGTGGTGCCTTATAAATGTTAGCTATGAGGAGGAGGAAGTTGTTGACCATCACCAAGCTAGGTATGTAGAACACTCGCCACCTGATGATAGTCTTCAGATATATAAAGATGTATAATTACATATGTGCTAATGGAAAAGCTCTAGCCTTAGTGGAAAAAAGACTGAGACAGTAGCGTTAGCTATATAGGCTCAGTCTAATTCAACAGTCATTTATTAAGCACCTGGCATACATCAGACCCTGACAGTCGCTTCCTTCCAGGAACTTCTAGTCTGCTGGTGGGGTATATCTACAATGTGCCTACAGATAAATGCAAAGTAGATACGAAATCACCACAACCCATTTAGAATTGGAGCACTAACAACTGAAGTCATGGGGAAAGGCCTCTTGTCAAAGGGCCCTGGAGCGGGGCTTTTTGAAAGGAAGTGGGATCAAATTGCCTGCGTTCAGCCTGTTATGGGCCTAATGTAACTTGTGGGCTTTAGACTTCTTACGCTGAAATTACTGTCAGCTCTGTAAGGCAGGGCTTCCTAAACTTTTCCTCCTGGGGACTCCTTCAGTACCCGTATGGGCTTGTGACCCAGTTTAAGAAGTGCTGCCTAAGGGAGTGTTTTTTGCTCATACTTGTATGTGGGGGTTGGGTTATTTTTGATTTGTGTTCGGGGTGTTTTTTAATTCGTTATGTCCCTCCTGTGCTTCTCCATCATGACTTTTTTCAGTGTTCCAGAAGACTTAACTTCTTCCCTTTGTCCTGCAGCTATCATCGAGCACGTGCGAGACGGCAGCGTGGTCAGGGCTCTGCTTTTGCCTGAATATTATCTGGTCACAGTCATGCTCTCAGGGATCAAGGTCAGGCTTTGCATGGGGGCTGTGGATGGGTTCCCCTCGTTCCCCCCCCCCCCCCTTCAGTTAGGCAGGGAGTCTATAGCATTTGATATTAAATTTCATTGTTATTTGACCTTGAAGGTAGTTGTTGTTTCCAGCTCTGTTCCATTCTGAAAAGAGCGCCCTTCCCCCTGCCCTGGTTTAAAACGTGCGGGGGGGGGGGGGAACGAGGGGAAGAGGGGAGGGGGGACTAATTTGAGCTGGGGCAAAGCAAAACAAATCTCTTAGGGTTTGTTTGATTGAAGATTTAGAGGGGGAGGTACTTCTGAGGATATTAATCTGAGGGAGAGGGATGGGATATTCTGGGGTCTGGGTGATTGTGAATTGCATTACTGCAAATTATCCTTTCAATGAGGTAATTAGGTCTTAAAACTCCAGTGAGTTTTTGTTTGGTAAAACATTGTTTTCAACCATAATTGAAACTCTCTTGGGATTATATGGCAACTTCATTACCATTTAGCAATAATGCCTTTTAAGTAGAATAGAAAATCTAGTTTGAATATTTTTTTAGCTAATTTCGTTGAGATTATTTTCTTGTAGAAGGTCCAATCTGACTTATGAGTGAGTGAGTGAGTGAGTGACACTCATTACTAGGATGAGTGGTACAGAGCCAGTGACTTAACTTCATTTTTGCTTTTGCTTGTAGTGCCCAACTTTCAGAAGAGAATTGGATGGCCCTGAGACACCAGAGCCATTTGCAGCAGAGGCTAAATTCTTCACTGAGTCCCGACTCTTGCAGAGAGATGTACAGATTATTCTGGAGAGCTCCCACAACCAGAATATGCTGGGCACTGTCCTTCATCCAGTGAGTCATGTTTTCTAAATGGGGATTGATGGTTACAAGAATCAGAGTTTGGGAATGGAGGACTCTTGTTTGCATCCTGAAATTCTGTATATGGTTGAAAGAATCTCTAGATATCCTAGACTGGTCCCACCTGCCTTATTGATTTCTTTTTCTTTCTTTCTTTCTTTCTTTCTTTCTTTCTTTCTTTCTTTCTTTCTTTCTTTCTTTCTTTCTTTCTTTCTTTCTTCCTTCCCTCCTTCCTTTCTTTCTCTCTTTCTTTCTCTCTTTCTCTCTCTTTCTCTCTTTCTTTTTTTCTTTCTTCACTTTTATAAGATTTTGAGTTCCAAATTTTTTCCCCCTCCTTTCACTCCTCCCTCCCCAGGATGGCATGCAATCTGATATAGGCTACATTTGTACAATCATATTAAACATTTTTCCACATTAGTCATGTTGTGAAAGAAGATGCCTCTTTGATTTCTGAGGCTCTTAAGGAAGTATCAGTTAGCTGGATGGGATAAGATACAGATTTGTGGTCATTTGTCATTGCCTTAGAGATTTAGAATGTAACCTTCCTTGGGTTCCTAGGAAAAAGATAAGCTGCCTCAGGCTTGTTCTCAGAAGATATATGTTCAATCTGGGAAAGATTAGGAAGTTCTTGTATAGACTGAGAGTATAATACTTCTAGAGATTCTAGGATGGATGCCTAAAACATCAGTGGAGCTGTAGAAGATCCTCCTGGTGTTTTGTGCCTCCTAATCCTGTTCCTGAGTAGGCAATAGCTCTATTCTATCTGCCCAAGATTTGTGATTGTGATGAGACTACTCAAATGCCCATCATAATTGCTGGATGTTAGTTGGACAAGAAGTAATCTTGTTGTTTTGGGAAATTTATCATTCTTAAATAGTAGTAATCATTATTACTGGCTTTTGCCTACTTCAGGATTAAGCTACTGTGATGATAGTTGTGCTGGCAGGGCTGAGTATGAAGTATATCCTAGTCACCATATAAACTGTCCCTTCTTTGACCTAAAGGAAGATTTGGGTTCTCAGGAAGAATAGAGATCCAGACTTGCCCTTCCAGAGTAGCACTATTGTAGACTGGACAAATTGGTATTTGTTAGAATGAGGATTCCAGTAGAAGAGCTAGGGCTGAGCCAATATAGCCTACATCATTCCATGCTTCTCCCTTTTCTCATTTTCCCTTTGGAATGGGAAAAGAATAATGCAATTAAAAGAAGGGAAGAGTGAGACCTCCTAGCTACCAAAGAGAGCAGCATACTTTTCCTAGAAGAAGAGTTACTGAAATAAACTCTGCTTGTTCTTCAGTGGAACTCTGGAATGGTCTCTACTTTGAAAAAGTGATTCTTAATATCGTCCTGTTGTCAGGGTCTATACAAGAGGTGGAAGATTTTCTTGACTGTGTTAATGGGAGGAAAAGGAGTACAGGTTGGATGTTTTTTGCTATATGGTGAGAATCTGATATGTCCTTCAATCTCCATCTGTTCCCCTTTCCAGAATGGCAACATCACAGAGCTTTTGCTTAAGGAAGGCTTTGCACGCTGTGTGGACTGGTCGATTGCAGTATACACAAGAGGTGCGGAGAAGCTGAGAGCAGCTGAAAGGTAAGATCTGTCGGGCTCTTTCAGTAGGTTAGGTATGAGATAAGTAACTTCCAGTGAAAGACATTTTTCTGTCTTCTGCTGTCACCCCTTCTAGGGTCTGCTTTATGGCAATTAAGAAAATTTCTCTTACCATAAGATTCATAATTTTAGTGTTATGTCTCAAAGAATTATCCAGATTAGAAACTTTCATGTGCCTGAGCCATTCCAAGTTCTGTTGTGTATGAACTTAGAATGGCTTTGGCTTCTTCTTCAGACTTGTAGCTTATATATGAAAGGGGTACTGAGGATGGAAACTACTCTTCAAGCCAAGAATGGGGGTGGGAGAAGGAGAAGTTCCCAGAACTTAGGCTCAGTCTGGGTGGTTCTTAATTCCCCATGCTTCTTATTTATAAAGTTGTTTCTGGATTGGATGCATGCCTAATAGTCTCTCTTTGGGAGGTGAGGGACTTATGCACTGTAGCCAGCTCAAGCAGATCTGGTTTCTCTGCTGAGTCTGCCATCACCATAGTAGGGCCCTGTGAGTGAGAGGCACCGGGATGCCTAAGGAGGGGTCAGTGAGTTTTGGTCAGAAACAGAACAGATCCAAGTGTTCGTGCTGAGCACAAGTATAATGAGGCTGCCAGTGTAATGTAGTTGAGATAGGGAGAGGCTGTTTGGTGAGGAATTTTTTGGCTGTGGCAATCCATGAAATAGACTAAAATGCAAAATGCCCCTTAGTCCTGTGTGACCCCTTTTCACTTCTGTAGTGATAGTGTCAGAGTGGCAGGAAAAGGGGTACAGGGTGTTAAGAATTATACTTTTAGGATCATTTATAAACTTCATTTTGACTACTAGTGCTCCAAGTGTGAGATTCTTGTCCAGAGACTAATGAGTGGACATTTTGCTAAAAAAGGATTATATTTTACATATTTTTTTTTATTTTTTTATTTTTTTGAGTTACATATTTTCTCCCCGTCTTTCCCCCGCCCACCACCCCAAAACAGCCATCCCAGTGTTTTCCCCCTCCCCCAGTCTATTCTCTCCTATGTCACTTTTTGGTAGGGCAGAATGGATCTCCCAACTG